>CAWUFW010013354.1:0-465000 GCA_963921515.1 Calotriton arnoldi | reverse complement strand
AAGAGAGAGAGAGAGAGAGAGAGAGAGGCATGGAGGGAAGAAGAAAGAAATGGAGAGAGAGAGATAGGCATGGAGGGGAGAAGAAAGAAATGGAGAGAGAGAGAGAGGCATGGAGGGGAGAAGAAAGAAATAGAGATAGAGAGAGAGAGGCATGGAGGGAAGAAGAAAGAAATAGAGATAGAGAGAGAGGCATGGAGGGGAGAAGAAAGAAACAAAGAGAGAGAGAGGCATGGAGGGAAGAAGAAAGAAATGGAGAGAGAGAGAGAAAGAGAGAGGCATGGAGGGAAGAAGAAAGAAATGGCGAGAGAGAGAAAGAGAGAGA
The DNA here is from genome assembly GCA_963921515.1 of Calotriton arnoldi. Taxonomy (NCBI): domain Eukaryota; kingdom Metazoa; phylum Chordata; class Amphibia; order Caudata; family Salamandridae; genus Calotriton; species Calotriton arnoldi. Next base: position 464,678 of record CAWUFW010013354.1, on the reverse strand, counting down.
GAGAGAGAGAGGCATGGAGAGGAGAAGAAAGAAACAAAGAGAGAGAGAGAGAGAGGCATGGAGGGAAGAAGAAAGAAATGGAGAGAGAGAGAGAGACATGGAGGGGAGAAGATAGAAATGGAGAGAGAGAGAGAGGCATGGAGGGGAGAAGAAAGAAATAGAGAGAGAGAGAGAGAGAAGCATGGAGGGAAGAAGAAAGAAATGGAGAGAGAGAGAGGTATGGAGGGAGAGAAGAAAGAAATAGAGCCAGAGGGTGAGACATGGAGGGAGAAGAAAGAAATGAGAGAGAGAGAGAGAGGCATGGAGGGAAGAAGAAAGAAATGGAGAGAGAGAGAGGTATGGAGGGGAGAAGAAAGAAATAGAGCCAGAGGGTGAGGCATGGAGGGGAGAAGAAAGAAATAGAGAGAGAGAGAGAGAGAGAGGCATGGAGAGGAGAAGAAAGAAACAAAGAGAGAGAGAGAGAGAGGCATGGAGGGAAGAAGAAAGAAATGGAGAGAGAGAGAGAGAGACATGGAGGGGAGAAGAAAGAAATGGAGAGAGAGAGAGAGGCATGGAGGGGAGAAGAAAGAAATAGAGAGAGAGAGAGAGAGAGAGCATGGAGGGAAGAAGAAAGAAATGGAGAGAGAGAGAGGTATGGAGGGGAGAAGAAAGAAATAGAGCCAGAGGGTGAGACATGGAGGGAGAAGAAAGAAATAGAGAGAGAGAGAGAGGCATGGAGGGAAGAAGAAAGAAATGGAGAGAGAGAGAGGTATGGAGGGGAGAAGAAAGAAATAGAGCCAGAGGGTGAGGCATGGAGGGGAGAAGAAAGAAATATATATATATATATAGAGAGAGAGAGAGAGAGGCATGGAGGGAAGAAGAAAGAAATGGATAGAGAGAGAGAGGCATGGAGGGAAGAAGAAAGAAATGGAGAGAGAGAGGCATGGAGGGAGAAGAAAGAAATGGAGAGAGAGAGGCATGGAGGGGAGAAGAAAGAAATAGAGAGAGAGAAAGAGGCATGGAGGGAAGAAGAAACAAATATATATATATATATAGAGAGAGGCATGGTGGGAAGAAGAAAGAAACAAGAGAGAGAGAGAGAGAGAGAGGCATGGAGGGAAGAAGAAAGAAATGGAGAGAGAGAGAGAGGCATGGAGGGAAGAAGAAAGAAATGGATAGAGAGAGAGAGGCATGGAGGGAAGAAGAAAGAAATGGAGAGAGAGAGGCATGGAGGGGAGAAGAAAGAAATAGAGAGAGAGAGGCATGGAGGGAGAAAGAAAGAAATAGAGAGAGAGAAAGAGGCATGGAGGGAAGAAGAAACAAATATATATATATATATAGAGAGAGAGAGGCATGGTGGGAAGAAGAAAGAAACAAAGAGAGAGAGAGAGAGAGAGGCATGGAGGGAAGAAGAAAGAAATGGAGAGAGAGAGAGAGGCATGGAGGGAAGAAGAAAGAAATGGAGAGAGAGAGGTATGGAGGGGAGAAGAAAGAAATAGAGAGAGAGAGAGAGAGGCATGGAGGGAAGAAGAAAGAAATGGAGAGAGAGAGAGAGAGAGAGAGAGGCATGGAGGGAAGAAGAAAGAAATGGAGAGAGAGAGAGAGGCATGGAGGGAAGAAGAAAGAAACAAAGAGAGAGAGAGAGAGGCATGGAGGGGAGAAGAAAGAAATATATATATATATATATATATAGAGAGAGAGAGGCATGGTGGGAAGAAGAAAGAAACAAAGAGAGAGAGAGAGGCATGGAGGGAAGAAGAAAGAAATGGAGAGAGAGAGAGAGGCATGGAGGGAAGAAGAAAGAAATGGATAGAGAGAGAGAGGCATGGAGGGAAGAAGAAAGAAATATATATATATATATATATAGAGAGAGAGGCATGGTGGGAAGAAGAAAGAAACAAAGAGAGAGAGAGAGAGAGAGAGGCATGGAGGGAAGAAGAAAGAAATGGAGAGAGAGAGAGAGGCATGGAGGGAAGAAGAAAGAAATGGAGAGAGAGAGAGAGGCATGGAGGGAAGAAGAAAGAAACAAAGAGAGAGAGAGAGAGAGAGAGAGAGGCATGGAGGGGAGAAGAAAGAAATGGAGAGAGAGAGGCATGGAGGGAAGAAGAAAGAAACAAAGAGAGAGAGGCATGGAGGGGAGAAGAAAGAAATATATATATATATATATATAGAGAGAGAGAGAGGCATGGTGGGAAGAAGAAAGAAACAAAGAGAGAGAGAGAGAGAGAGGCATGGAGGGAAGAAGAAAGAAATGGAGAGAGAGAGAGAGGCATGGAGGGAAGAAGAAAGAAATGGAGAGAGAGAGAGAGGGCATGGAGGGAAGAAGAAAGAAACAAAGAGAGAGAGAGAGAGAGAGAGAGAGGCATGGAGGGAGAAGAAAGAAATGGAGAGAGAGAGGCATGGAGGGAAGAAGAAAGAAACAAAGAGAGAGAGGCATGGAGGGAGAAGAAAGAAATATATATATATATATATATGAGAGAGAGAGAGGCATGGTGGGAAGAAGAAAGAAACAAAGAGAGAGAGAGAGAGAGAGGCATGGAGGGAAGAAGAAAGAAATGGAGAGAGAGAGAGAGGCATGGAGGGAAGAAGAAAGAAACAAAGAGAGAGAGAGAGAGAGAGGCATGGAGGGAAGAAGAAAGAAATGGAGAGAGAGAGAGAGGCATGGAGGGAAGAAGAAAGAAACAAAGAGAGAGAGAGAGAGGCATGGAGGGGAGAAGAAAGAAATATATATATATATATATATATATAGAGAGAGAGAGGCATGGTGGGAAGAAGAAAGAAACAAAGAGAGAGAGAGAGAGAGAAGGCATGGAGGGAAGAAGAAAGAAATGGAGAGAGAGAGAGAGGCATGGAGGGAAGAAGAAAGAAACAAAGAGAGAGAGAGAGAGAGAGAGAGAGGCATGGAGGGGAGAAGAAATAAACAAAGAGAGAGAGAGAGAGAGAGGCATGGAGGGGAGAAGAAAGACATGGAGAGAGAGAGAGGCATGGAGGGGAGAAGAAAGAAATAGAGAGAGAGAGAGAGAGAGAGAGAGAGAGAGGCATGGAGGGAAGAAGAAAGAAACAAAGAGAGAGAGAGAGAGAGGCATGGAGGGAAGAAGAAAGAAATGGAGAGAGAGAGAGAGAGAGGGAGGCATGGAGGGAAGAAGAAAGAAACAAAGAGAGAGAGAGAGAGAGGCATGGAGGGAAGAAGAAAGAAACAAAGAGAGAGAGAGAGAGAGAGGCATGGAGGGAAGAAGAAAGAAATGGAGAGAGAGAGAGAGAGAGAGAGGCATGGAGGGAAGAAGAAAGAAATGGAGAGAGAGAGAGAGGCATGGAGGGAGAAGAAAGAAATAGAGAGAGAGAGAGAGAGAGAGGCATGGAGGGGAGAAGAAAGAAATGGAGAGAGAGAGAGAGAGAGAGAGAGAGGCATGGAGGGAAGAAGAAAGAAATGGAGAGAGAGAGAGAAAGAGAGAGGCATGGAGGGAAGAAGAACGAAATGGAGAGAGGGAGAGAGAAAGAGAGAGAGAGAGAGAGGCATGGAGAGGAGAAGAAAGAAATGGAGAGAGAGAGAGAGGCATGGAGGGGAGAAGAAAGAAACAAAGAGAGAGAGAGAGAGAGAGAGGCATGGAGGGAAGAAGAAAGAAATGGAGAGAGAGAGAGAGGCATGGAGGGGAGAAGAAAGAAATGGAGAGAGAGAGAGAGGCATGGAGGGGAGAAGAAAGAAATAGAGATAGAGAGAGAGAGGCATGGAGGGAAGAAGAAAGAAATGAGAGAGAGAGAGAGAGGCATGGAGGGAAGAAGAAAGAAATAGAGATAGAGAGAGAGGCATGGAGGGAGAAGAAAGAAACAAGAGAGAGAGAGAGAGAGAGAGAGGCATGGAGGGAAGAAGAAAGAAATAGAGATAGAGAGAGAGGCATGGAGGGGAGAAGAAAGAAACAAAGAGAGAGAGAGAGAGAGAGAGGCATGGAGGGAAGAAGAAAGAAATAGAGAGAGAGAGAGAGAGAGAGAGAGAGAGAGGCATGGAGGGGAGAAGAACGAAATGGAGAGAGGGAGAGAGAAAGAGAGAGAGAGAGAGAGGCATGGAGAGGAGAAGAAAGAAATGGAGAGAGAGAGAGAGGCATGGAGGGGAGAAGAAAGAAACAAAGAGAGAGAGAGAGAGAGAGAGAGAGAGGCATGGAGGGAAGAAGAAAGAAATGGAGAGAGAGAGAGAGGCATGGAGGGAGAAGAAAGAAATGGAGAGAGAGAGAGGAGGCATGGAGGGGAGAAGAAAGAAATAGAGATAGAGAGAGAGAGGCATGGAGGGAAGAAGAAAGAAATAGAGATAGAGAGAGAGGCATGGAGGGGAGAAGAAAGAAACAAAGAGAGAGAGAGAGAGAGGCATGGAGGGAAGAAGAAAGAAATGGAGAGAGAGAGAGAAAGAGAGAGGCATGGAGGGAAGAAGAAAGAAATGGCAAGAGAGAGAAAGAGAGAGAGAGAGAGAGAGAGAGAGGCATGGAGAGGAGAAGAAAGAAACAAAGAGAGAGAGAGAGAGAGGCATGGAGGGAAGAAGAAAGAAATGGAGAGAGAGAGAGAAAGAGAGAGGCATGGAGGGAAGAAGAAAGAAATGGCGAGAGAGAGAAAGAGAGAGAGAGAGAGAGAGAGAGGCATGGAGAGGAGAAGAAAGAAACAAAGAGAGAGAGAGAGGCATGGAGGGAAGAAGAAAGAAATGGAGAGAGAGAGAGACATGGAGGGGAGAAGAAAGAAATGGAGAGAGAGAGAGAGAGGCATGGAGGGGAGAAGAAAGAAATAGAGAGAGAGAGAGAGAGGCATGGAGGGAAGAAGAAAGAAATGGAGAGAGAGAGAGGTATGGAGGGGAGAAGAAAGAAATAGAGCCAGAGGGTGAGACATGGAGGGGAGAAGAAAGAAATAGAGAGAGAGAGAGAGAGGCATGGAGGGAAGAAGAAAGAAATGGAGAGAGAGAGAGGTATGGAGGGAGAGAAGAAAGAAATAGAGCCAGAGGGTGAGGCATGGAGGGGAGAAGAAAGAAATAGAGAGAGAGAGAGACAGAGAGAGAGTGAGAGAGAGAGAGGCATGGAGGGAAGAAGAAAGACATGGAGAGAGAGAGAGAGAGAGGGCATGGAGGGGAGAAGATAGAAAAGGAGAGAGAAGAGAGAGGCATAGAGGGGAGAAGAACGAAATGGAGAGAGGGAGAGAGAGAGAGAGAGAGAGAGGGGCATGGAGGGGAGAAGAAAGAAATAGAGCGAGAGAGAGAGACATGGAGGGAGAAGAACAAAATGGAGAGAAACAGAGAGAGGCATGGAGGGGAGAAGAAAGAAATGGATAGAGAGAGACATGGAGGGAAGAAGAAAGAAATGGAGAGAGAGAGAGAGGCATGGAGGGGAGAAGAAAGAAATGGAGAGAGAGAGAGAGAGCGAGAGGCATGGAGGGGATAAGAAAGAAATAGAGTGAGAGAGAGGGGCATGGAGGGAGAAAAAAGAAATGGAGAGAAACAGAGAGATTCATGGAGGGGAGAAGAAAGAAATGGAGAGAGAGAAAGAGGGGCATGGAGGGAGAAGAAAGAAATGGAGAGAGAGAGAGAGAGGGAGAGGGGCATGGAGGGAGAAGAAAGAAATGGAGAGAGAGAGAGAGAGAGAGGCATGGAGAAGGGGAAAGAAATGGAGAGGGAGAGAGAGAGAGACATGGGGAGAAAAGGATACAAGGGTGAGGTAAAGGCATGGCAGTAGTAAATGCAGCAATGGAGAGATAGAGGCATAGAGGAAGTAAAGAAAGTAGAGGAGAGACAGATGCGTGGAGGGAGGAAGGGAAGCAAGGAAGAGATAGAGTCATGAAGGGAGGAAAGAAAATCAAGGCGAGGGAGAGACATGGAGGGAGGAAAGGAAGCAAGAGAGATCTGAAGGCCTAGAGAGAAAAAAGGAAGCAAAAAAGAGATGGAGGCATAGGGGAGGAAAGGAAGCAAGGGAGAGATAGAAGACTAGAGGAAGGAAAGGAAACAAAGGAGAGGTAGAGGCATGGAGGGAGGAAAGGAAGCAAGGGAGAGATAGATGCAAGAAGTGAGGAAAGGATGCAAGATGGAGACAGGGGTAAGGACGAAGGACGAAGGAAAGGAAGCCACGAAGAGACCGAGTTATAGAGGGAGGAAGCAAGGATAAAAGATACAGAGGGATAAAAGAAAGCATGGGAGAAATAGAGGTGTAGAAGGAGGAAACAAGCAAGGGAGCGGTAGAGGCATGCGGGAAGAAAACAGGGGAACGGTAGAGGCACAGAGGGAGGAAAGTAAACAAAGGAGAGGGACAGGCACGGAGGGAGGAAAGGAAGCAACAGTGAACAGAGACAAGACGGGAGGAAAGGAAGCAAGGCAGAGATAGAGGCATAGAGGGAGGAAAGGAAGCAAGGAAAGAGAGGTGCTAGAAAAGGAAGCAAGGCAGAGATAAAGGAATGCGAGTGAAGAAAGTAAGGTATAGATGCATAGAGAGAGGAAAGGAAGCAAGGGAACGGTAGAGGCATGGAGGAAGGAAATGAAACAAGGGAAAGGGAAAGGCAAAGAGGAAGGGTAGAAGGCAAGAGGTAGAAGCATGGAGGAAAAGGGAGGGGAAAGTTAGAGACATAGAGGGTCTGAAGGAAACAAGGGAGCAATGGGGGCATGGAGGGTGGAAAGGAAGTGAACAAAAGCGATAGAGGCATTGAGGAAGGAAAGGAATCAGGGGAGAGATAAAGGCGGGGGTAAGGAAGCGGGGGATAGAGAGGGGCATGGAGGAAGCAAAGGAAGCAAGAGAGGTCGAGGCATGAAGGAAGCAAAGGAAGTAAGAGAGGTCGAGGCATGGAGGAAGCAAAGGAAGCAAGAGAGGTCGAGGCATGGAGGAAGCAAAGGGTGCAAGAGAGAGGCAAAGGCAGGGAGGAGAAAGGGTGCAGGGGAGAGAGAAAGGCATGGAGGAAGCAAAGGAAGCAAGAGAGAGGTAGAGGCCTGGAGGAAGGAAAGGAAGTAAGGAAGAGAACGAGGCATGGAGGGAGGTAAGGAAAAAAGAGAGGGCGAGGCATGGAGGAAGCAAAGGGAGTAAGGGAGAGGCAAAGGAATGGAGGAGAAGGGGTGCAGGGGAGAGGGAGAGGCATGGAGGTAGCATAGGAAGCAAGAGAGGTCGAGGCATGGAGGATGGAAAGGAAGTAAGGAAGAGAACAAAGCATGGAGGGAGGTAAGAATGCAAGTTAGATACGGACGCGCTTAGAGGGAGGAAATAAAGTAAAGGAGAGATGAAGGCATGGAAAGAGGAAAGGAAACAAGAGAGAGATAAAGGCATGGCGGGAGGAAGAAAGTATGGGAGGCATGGAGGCTTAGAGGAGGAAAGGAAGCAAGGAAGACATAGGGGCTTGGGGGAGTAAAATAGGCAAGGGAGAGGCATGGGCATGAAGGGGAAAGGAAGCAAGGAAGACAGAGGCATGGGGGAGTAAAGTAGGCAAGGGAGAGGCATGGGCACAGAGGGGAGAGGAAGCATGGAAGAAATAGAGGCATGGAGGGAGGAAAGGAAGCTAATGAAGATGGAGGCATGGAGGATGAAAGAGTAGGCTATGAAGGAAGGAAGCCCATGCCTTGGCCACTCAAGCGGCAACTGACCTCACCCCTCAAACACCTGTCCAAGCAGGATCCCTGCCCGGACGTGTGCAGCGTCTTGAAGGTGCCTGCTTCTTCCCTAAGTGAGGAGAGCGCGCCCCCTTACCGTCCCAGGCTTTCGCTGAGCACAGCGTCCTTCAGTTTGTATCTGTGCGCAGTGCTTTAAATGGGCCGGTACTCACAGGTACTGAGTACCGGCACTTCATATTTTTATCGCTCTGAGTACCGGCACTTCTGTGCTGCTAAGGAGAGTACCGGTACTCATCAAAGGTAGGCTCGCTGTTGCTAGTGCTCACAAGGACGAACGAGGCTGTCTGACAGCCAAAGCGCCTCTTTAGCCCAAGCGGAGCCACCTCTAAACTATTCAGCAGGGCTCATTTGCATAATGTCCGGTGTTCACCATCACGCTGTGTTTGACAGAGCAGGGTCCATTCAGGCCCTGTGCTGTCAACCACATTCACACTATCATGTGCATTTGTGCAAACACTGGAATCCATGCATCCTGCTGACAGCAGCAATTAAGAAAGCCTCCGGAGATAAGGAGTGTAAAATGGCCTTTATCCCACCTTAGGGCCCGATTTCGATCTCGTTCGGAAGGGCTCGAAATCGTATTCGGAATTGCCTAAACCGATCCAGACCCCTTGCTCCCGACTGCATTGTTCACAGTTCCGAACGAACAAGTACGATGCCGTGAAAGCCTTAGCGCTGACCAAATCGGTTCCGCAAGGCATTCGGAGAGATAGAGCCTTCTGGAGCCGAATCGTACAGCTCTATGGACTAGGTTTTTCAAGCGAGCAAGTACATTAACGATTCGGACAGCCTTCATGAGTTGGTTTGCCCGGATCGAAAAAGCTGCCGGAATCGGTCTTCAGGGGCCCGTTGCAGGCCCCCCTTCACCCATGGCCCTCCGAATCGGGCCCGTGGGGGTACTCATGGGTCCCCTCTTCCCAACCATGCACAGTGTGGCAGGCACCATGGGTCGCCTGCCACAGGGTGCATGATTATCCCCAACCACCCCTTTTGACAATGCAAGCTTGTGTACGTGTTCGGTACACAGGCTCCCATTGAAGTCAATGGGAGTCTGACCGAATCGCATCTGAATGCCTTCAAATGGATCGTACTTGTTCGGTCAGACTCCCCAGACTTGAGTCGTGCGGAAAGCATTCTGGACACGATTCGGTCCCAATGCTTTCCGAACGAGATCGGAATCGGGCCCTTAGTCTTTTGTGTGAGTGTCTGCTTGTGTGTGCATGTTTGTGTGTGTGAGAATAGCGAGTGAAAGAGGGAGAGAATCCAGACACTGAGGAGGTATTTTAAAGGACATTCTTGGAATGCTTTGTGTGTGCATTGCTGCTTGTTTCTGTGAGTGCGCACTCAAGAATATATATAAGTATTCGGCCACATCCAAGCATATAAGAGTATGGCATTAAGAAGCTGCAGATATTACAAAAGCAGGAAATATTAACATATTAACATATGCTTGTGATTGGCCTTCATGTTGTATAACGAGGTAACCTATTTTATTAATAGTACATTTCTCATGTGTTTTGGTTCATGCAACTAATATTGAAGTCATTAATGCTGTTATTCCAGTCCGTTACCAGGGGCACACTGATTATTAACCCCGTGGGGCCGATGGCTTAGCTGCATTAATAGTGATTTAGGGCCTATGCCCAGCAGATGTTCACACCACTGTTTGTTAACATATGAAGTTAGAAGTCTTCCCATTTCACCTTGTAAAGAAAGGCTGGCCCCTAGAAAGCTCGTCATGCTGCGCGGGCGGGCTGTGCGCATGACGAGCTGAGCTCGTCACGACCACGCCCGAGATTGGAATGTCCAGCACCTGGCAGGAATTCCGCTCGCAGCGAAGGCGTTAATACAATCCCTCCATCTGGCAAACTGTGGAAAGCCTTCCTGTCTTGTGTTGAAGATACACACGCCTCGACATCTGGTGCAATCCAATCTACTTCGCCTCAAAGCTGGTAAACATTTAACAAGATATATAGTCAATTCCCTGTACATAATGTTGGTGCATTAGTAGCACTTACCTCAATATACAGTGTTGGCCCAGTCCACCTATATAGAAAGTGGTAGGCAAGATCACTCAACGTTGTGACAGTTCACAAAAATTAGGCCAGGTATCACAAAGTGCATACAAATTACACAGCTCTTGTCCAGTATATAGCAATGGCATACATTCACATACTGTGCTATTAATAATCAATATACCACAGTGGTCAGATCAAATAACACTGGCCTACAACACTGTCCAGGTCTAATATCACACAAAGTGATGGCAGTGTGTACCTTGCAAAATCTATCACATTCGTTCTAAGGATCCTGAAGAACCGGAATAACCCACTCACTGGGTCTCGGCGGCGGGGGAACCGCCCAAGTCTTCCATACCCTTCATACGTAGTAAAAGGAGACACAGGAGCCTTCGTCTGCAGGAGGAACCCAGATTTATTCAAATAGCCCGGGCTATGGAACAGAGTCCCAAGCTCGTTAGAAACAAGACACAGGAGGCTGCTGCTTTACTCCGCAGCTTACAAGCCTTTATACTTTTTCATTCCAGTCTTTTGGCTGTTAGTCCATTGTTCAATCAGGGCAGTGTTTGCAGTTGATAACCAGATCCAGACGGTGTTTGTAGTTGGTGACCTGATCAAGGCTTGGTACTCAAATCATTGTTCACTCAGCTTGATCAAAGCACGGTCATTCAGGTCATTGTTCGATCAGCTTGATCAAAGCTCGGTCATTCAAACCATTGTCCAATCACCCTGATCAAGGCCCAGCAGTCAGACCATTGTCCAGATAACCTGATCACGGTGTCAAGGATGTTTACCAGGCAGGGAGCAGGAGATGGGAAACAAATCATTTACACAGGGCGTGAGTGTCTCATGGTTTTCTGTCGAACTGCAAAGAACAGGGGGTTGGGTGTGCGACAGTTCCTGGGCAGAAATGCAGGCTGCAAGATGGTTTTTGTCGTGTTAGTTAGAATCTCCTCAGGCATCAGCAGAAACGACCAGGTGGGTCGTGTGGAAGTGTTTGACACGAAATGGCAATGAAAAAACAATGGAGTCCTGGTACATATGATACCGATCAGAAGAACACTTTTCCTCAGACCCTCCTTTTGCCATTGAGTGGCAAATACTTTAAGAAATGTCAATGTTCATAAGGCCATCGGCTTCTTGTTGGAGCATCATCATCATATTGGTGTTGTGAATGTTGGAGGGTGGAGGCTGGATGGTCTGGACACACATTGTACAGAGCACTGGCAGGCACTGAAAGCACAAACAGCAAGAGACCAGGACAGTTATTCCCAAGGCAAGGAAGATGAGGACCCTCCACCCCCACTGGGAAAGGAGGCCCCAGATCCAGCCTGTGAGGGACCAGTTGCCTTTATCCAGATGAATTTCGGAAGAAAGGCGATGCAGACGTTGGATGGCATAGTACACTGAAGGTGCGTTGTCTGGGATGTACACGCAGCAGCTGGAGCCGATCAATTTACACACACCACCACGATCAGCAAGGAGGACGTCTAGGACCATGCGGTTCTGCAGTGTTATAAGGCGGTCCGCCTGTAGTTCTGCAGTGATGTTGGAGAGGGCACCAGCTGTTACTGTGATGGTGGCTTCAAGGACCCTGGTCAGTCCTCGTACAGCCCGACTGTTTGCCATGGGGCCCCAGAATGGAAGGAAACCTTTAAGGAAGTCCCCGGCTTCCTGGCCTGCTGTATCCTCGGCTGATATGACGCCCCTACGTGAGCGACGCAGAGCGCCCTTCATCAACAGGTGGTAACTCCCATGGGTAGAATACGTTGGCGGAAGGAGGAAGGCCAGATAGCAGGTACCAGACCAGTTACGGGGGAGCCAAGTGTAGGCGGCAGTGCCACAGATAAAATAGGTGTTGGGGGATGCCACCAGCTTCGGAGGAGATGTAGAGTTTAAAGATTTTGTGATATTACAGGTACTGGTACCAACTTTCTTAGTCCCTAGGCCATGGATGCAGACACAGCCTTGCACATTTATGACATTCACAGTGTCTCGTTCATCGGGCAGTATCCTTCTTGTGCGGAATCTGGAAAATGTTCGTCGAGTGGTTGAGTTGAATACTACCATCTCACCGAGTTCATCTGCTGATAGTAGCGATGTGGATGAGCTGGTCGGGCAAAAAGGAGCCTTGGCATGGCCAGATCTGTTCCGCCAGAAGTCATCCTGAAATGTTCCAAGGGCAGAATTGGCAGTACCATTGACAGTGTAGGCCTCCTGTATCAACATCCACCATGCAAGACAAGACCCAGAGATGGAAAAGGGGTAGGGAAAGAATGGGACAGGGTGTATCATGGAATGCGGCATCAGTCCGCAAACCCAGCAGTTGGAAGTGTTCATGATCAGCTGATGATGATGCAACATTTGGATGAAGGTGTTATTGAAGAATTCTGCACGGCGGGGTAACTCGTGGGCTGGTAGCGTGTAATACTGGGGCTCTGTAGGAGTTGGGGTAGGGGTTGGTGAGGTAACAGGATGGTAGATTAGTAACAGCCAACCAAGAATAGACAGGATGAGGGAGACAAACAGCGTCACCACGGTGGCCATGAAGCATTTACTATGTCGGAGACTGACATATTGTTTCTGGATTCGAGTGTTTTGGACGGCAGCCATTGTGCTAAGCCAGGGACCTCTAGTGGCTGTCTGTGATTGGTGGTTGCTTCACTGGGCGCAGGTGCCAAGAGCCCTATGGCGTACCTTAGTCTGACACACCAGCACTACTCTCGGCCGGGGAGATCACAGCTCTACAGCCTATAGGCACTTGGCGAAGTCAAAGGCAAGCCTTCCCTCGGGAGCGCAAGTTATATCGGTCGGAAGTAGGGTCAGTATGGTTGGGAAACAATTGTTCTGGACGTTGAGCAGAGTTAAGGGAGGGTTCCACCCTTCCTTTCAGTACGCTGTCACTCTCTGCTTCTGTAGATGTAAAATGCAGTCTGGCATCGCTGAACGGGACAAATGTCGGGACTGTTTCTGAGTCTCCTTGTCCTTCCCTCACCCACTGATCGTAGGGGAGGGGCAGAGGCATACGCCTACAGTGGGACGAATGCACCCAATTCTTCCGACCTTCTACTTTCACGGCGGTGCGGGTGGCCAGCAACACCTGACGGGGCTGTGTCCAGCGGGGTTCAAGGCTCTTAGTCCATTGAAAATTTCTCACCAAGACCCAGTCACCAGGTTGGATAACGTGTCCTGGGCCCTCGCTTTTGTCAGGTATGGCCTCATGCACCTGGTGATAAAGAGTACGAAAGGTATTAGTTAGACTGTACAGGTAATCAGTTAATACAGGGTATTCAACATCAGACAGTTTCTTAGGCCGCGGGACACCCCATACATTGGCAGGCCTCCCGAACACAATCTCATGGGGGGATAGCCCTATCCTGGTGTGGGCTGTTGTTCTTGTAGACAATAGGGCCAAGGGCAGAGCATCAACCCAAGTGACACCTGTGTCAGCTACTATTTTGGCCATTTTAGTTTTTAGGATGCCATTGTACACCTCCACTAGACCTGCTGACTGGGGGTGGTTAGCTGCATGAAATTTTTGTTTTATACCCAATGCTGTACAGATATATTCCATAATTTGAGCCGTAAAGTGTGTCCCGTTGTCACTCCAGACCAAGCGGGGCAAACCGAATCGTGGGAGGTACTCTTTTAATAGCATTTTGGCGGTAGTGATAGCGGTGCAGTCTTTGACGGGGTAGGCCTCCACCCATCGGCTGAAGGTACAGACCACCACTAGGACATATTTTAAATTGTTACATCGGTCCATCTGGATGTAATCTATTTGGAGGACTTCAAAAGGGAAGGTAGGAGGAGAGAATCCTCCCTTAGGAGTAACTGTGCCTTTTCCTGGGTTATACATTAGGCAAATCATGCATGTTTTAACCAGCTTTTCAGCATATGTTGGTATCTTAGAGTTGTACCATGTAGGTTCCAACAGTTTACATATCCCTTTGCACTAATGTGAGCAGGACCATGGGCCATCGTAACTACTGGTAGCACATGACTGTCAGGTAACATCCATTGTCTTTCCATAGTCGTGCGGACCCAGCAACCATCAATTCCCTCCTTTGCTAATTGCTCCTTCCACACCCGTAGTTCCTCAGGAGTAGTATGGGACTGAATATCGATCACACTCTGTACTGTGTTTTCAACCATGCCCTCGTCTGCCACCCACCTAGCGGGACCTCCTACATACATTCCTTCCCTTTTCCTAAGAGCTGTTTGTCTGGCCGTCTGGTCAGCCAGGGCATTGCCTTTCCCAACATCATCTGTCACTTTCTTATGGGCCTTACATTTTATAATGGCCACCTTTCTGGGGAGTGTCAGGGAGTCTAACAATCGGTGAATTAGGGGGCCATGTTGAATCTTGGTCCCATGGGAAGTAAGGAAATTCCTTTCTTTCCATAACCTCCCGAAGTTGTGGGCCACCCCGAAGGAATATTGGCTGTCAGTATAAATATTTACCGTCATCCCTTTGCTTAACTCACAGGCTCTAGTGAGGGCCACTAATTCTGCGGCTTGAGCAGAGCACTGCGGAATCTGAGCTGTTTCTACTACTTGCTCTAATGTCGTGAGGGCGTAGGCGGCTGAGGTGTTACCATCTGGCCCTCTGAGACATGATCCGTCCACATATAGTGTACGGTCTGGTTCTGCTATCGGGGTATCCTGTAAGTCAACCCGTCCCTTCGTCTCCTCCTCTGTCCTTAATATGCAGTCATGTGGGTCTAAGCGGGCATCCTGAGTATCCAGTGGGAGTAATATTGCGGGGTTCAGTACAGTGCATCTCTTGATGTTAATGTGGCTGGAAAAGAGTGTCAGTTCATATCCTGTGAGTCGTGCGCTAGTGAGGTACTGTGTCTTGGTGTTATTAAGGAGGGTATCTACAGAATGGGGGACCATCAGAGTCAGGGGGGAGTTCATGACGATCCCCGCACTCTGACGGAGCATGAGGGCGGCCGCAGCGGTCGCCCGTAGGCATCCTGGGAGAGCCCTTGCAACAGGATCTAAGATGGCTGAAAAATAGGCACACGGCCGATGGTGACCTCCGAACATCTGGGTCAAGACAGCGCATGCACAGCCGTCTGTCTCATGTACAAAAAGAAAAAAATTGCTTGCTATAATCAGGAGTACCGAGGACTGGAGCAGTACACAGAGCCCTCTTTAAATCTTGGAAGGCCTGCGCATGCTCTCTAGTCCATGGAAAGGAACTGTCTGATATGTCTTTAGTGGTGAGGGCAAGAAGAGGTTTGACCATGGCCGAAAAGTTGGAAATCCACTGTCTACAGTATGAGGTTAGGCCTATGAAGGCTCGCACCTGCTTTTGTGTTCGTGGGGCCGTCATAGCATTGATAATGGCTACACGATCAGCGGTGAGCTGTCTTCCCTCCTTCGAGAGGAGATGACCTAAATAGGTCACCTTCTCTTGACAAAACTGAAGCTTTTTTAAAGAGACTTTGTGATTATGGAGGGCAAGGTGGCGTAACAAACAGAGAGTAGCTTCTTTACATGATGGGGCAGAATTTGCAGCAATGAGGAGGTCATCTACATATTGTAATAGTGTGGAGTTATCAGGGAGTTCCAAGGAATCTAGTTGACTTTTGAGGGCTTGACTATAGATACTGGGGCTCTCGGTGAAACCTTGAGGGGCGCGGCAGAATCTAAAGCTTCGCCCACCAAGGGAGAAACCAAAAAATGTCTGCTGTCAGGATGTATAGGAATGCTGAAAAAGCGTTCTTCAGGTCTATGACAGAAAAGTGCGTTGCGTCAGAAGGGACCATCGTTAAGAGGGCTGTAATGTCGGGGACAACAGGATATTGGGAGATTGTTATTTTGTTAAGGGCTCTCAGGTCAATCACGAATCTGTATATTTTAGGGGAGAGAGCATCTCCATTGGTCTTTTTAAGAACGGGAATAATGGGACTGTTACAGATATTGCCACGTGTTTCCTCCACTACGCCCTTGTCCATTAATTCAGATATTATTGTTAAAAGGGCCATTTCTCCTTCCGCGGGTAGTCGATACTGCCGGAGGCGGGGAGAAGTGCACCTGGCTGGATGCGTACCACATGAGGGGATATGTTGAGACACCCTACATCAGTGTCTGATGATGCCCAGAGGGAGGAAGGTAAAAACTGCAATTCTGGTGGGAGGGGACCAGACAGATACATATAGGAAGCTGCGGTGGGAGAAATTGTTAGGGATACACCTTGGGGACTACATGATATGGTCGCATACAGAGCTTTCAGTAAATCCATGCCTAACAAGTTTTCACTGCAACCTGTAGTAAGGACCAAGGGAGCGTCAACATGTGCAGGGCCAATATCGAGAGGGAGGGGTTCAGAGACAGGGCTCGTCACAGGTGTTCCTGCAAAACCCACGGAGACATTTATTTTGCCAGAAAGGGGTGCCTCCGGGACTGACAGACGTGCAATAGAAGACCTGGTGGCCCCAGTATCCAAAAGAAAATTCTGATCGTTCCCCACAACTGACATTTGAACATACGGGCCCCTTTGATCCACTGGAATTTGCACTCTGGTAATACCCCTTTCCTGGCTGTCCTATGCTTGGTAGGACCCTATCTCATCAACTTCGTCATAATCATCATTGTAATAAGTGCGTGTTGCTTCGTACCCATCAAACCTATTGGCCGGGCGCGGCCGGACGGGAACGTGATCCCTGGGCCTACATTCTTTATCCTGTGGATGGGGCGGGCCATGGTCCCTAGTCGGCCTTCCCTCCCTGGGAGCGCGAGGCCGAGTCTTCCCTGTTCGGATGTTTTCAGCTAACACGGGACACTCGTCTATCCAATGGCCGTACCCCTTACAATAAGCACACTGATCTGTTTGGAGGGCTCCCGTATGTTGAGGGCTGGAGGGGGTAGACTGGCGAGCCCTCGGAGGGTGTTGGGGTTGAGGTCTGAAATTCCCGCGGGCATCAGGACCTCGGGGAGGGTAAGCCTGCTGCAGAAGTGCCTTAGTCTTAAGATCCCTAACCTTCTTACTTTCCTTGTCTCTATCTTCATTCTCCCTATTCTCATGATATTGTGCCATAGCCAAGATACCAGTGATAGTTTGGGCAGACCACGTACTTTCAACTTTCTTAAGCCTGGTGGAAATCTCAGGAAGCAAGTTGCTGACAAACTTATCGACAAACACTGGGCGAGAACCTGGGGTCCGGGGATCCAAACCACTATGCCCCTTGTATTCTGTCTCAAAACGGGTAAAGAAGTCCGCCACATTCTCATCTTTTCGCTGCCTACAGGCGTTTATTTTATCCCAGTTAATGACAGTTTCCGGCAAAAGTGTTTTCAGAAACGTTATTATTTTACCGGGCAAAGTCAGGATGGCAACTTCTGGTTTAGTCCCTCCTACCCTTGCTTCTTCCATAGCCTCTAGGTCAGCCCATTTACCTCCCAACGCCACTTCATGATCAGTATGTCGAATCTTGTCCCAAATTTCAGTGGGAACAACCGTACCAAAAAGTAAATCTATATCCTCAAGAACGAGAGTACCTGCAGATATAAT
This sequence comes from Calotriton arnoldi, assembly GCA_963921515.1. Lineage (NCBI taxonomy): Eukaryota > Metazoa > Chordata > Amphibia > Caudata > Salamandridae > Calotriton > Calotriton arnoldi. The sequence goes on along the minus strand of CAWUFW010013354.1, from coordinate 447,547 downwards.
CTGACCTAATTCTCTGTAAAAGGCAGCCGGATTCTTCCGGGGATCTGGTAATTGTTCTTTTAACTGCATTACTTCTGACCTTTTCCAAGGAACATGAACCCAAAGCCTGCGCCAGTGTGCCTCAACAGCCCCTCGGCCATTATTTTGGGCATCGGTAAGTGCGTTAACAAAGACAGGGGCCGCCTCTCTCATTGGCATAGCTGTCTCTAGAGGGGTGTTGGAAAAAGCGGTCATATCACGGTAAGCCATTAAAGCAGACACAGCACCAAACATCCCCTCTCCCTGAACATCGCCTCTTCTTATTTGTGACCTAAGGTCCATTAATCCAGTGGGTATCTGCATAAGCGCATTCTCAAATTTTTGCATGACCAGCGTACACATGTATTCAGCCCAGGTGGTCTGTTCCATAATCGTCCACTGGGAAAAGGTGGACCATATGTCTTTAAAGGCATAAATATTCCCGTTCTTTATCCAACATTCACACTGTTGCTTCTGTAGGTCATTTTCTCGAAGGGACGAAAAGCTGACTGCAGAGCGCAAGGAGGCCAGTCGGGGGAATTGAACATTTTATATAAATCCTGCTTAACTGTAGACCACGGGGAAGTAGGAAAAGGGCGGGTAGGGGTAAAGCCGCAGGGGTTGGGCGGATGGAGACTTGTTGTCATTCCCGCAGTGAGGACAGGGTTAGCGGGCGTGGTCGGTGTCATAGGAAAAATCGGGAGGGTTGGTGTGACAGGAAGAACAGTAGGAGGGGCAGTGGGGGCAGGAGTGGGCGGTGGCGGGGGACATGTGGGGTGTGAGGCGTCAGGGCAGGGTACATTGGGGCATATGCAGGAGGGCTTTCTAGCATGGTATCAAGCAAGGAATCACCTTCTTCTTCCCCATCCATATGGCCCTTTCTTTTCTCCTCACGAGCTGGATAGCATTTTTGTACCCGGGCCCCATGCTCCCTGTTGGCTATTTCTACCGATTTTGTCATTTGATTTTGTAAATTTACTCTGGCGTGGTCGGCCATTGACATGCGTTCCTGTTTTCTTTCTTGAGCCTTCTGCTTTCTAGCTCTCTGCTCTATCTCTTTCCTCCAAAATCGGACAGATTCAAACATAGACGGGCGCTTTTTTCTTTTCATTAATTGTTCCTCTAAGTTGGTGAGAATTAAAGGAGCCGAAAAGTGGCCACTGTAATTCTGCGTTACTTTGTTTCGTATATTTTACCCAGAATGAGGAAAACATTATGGCAGAAGGGCCATGTTTAACATACATCGTATGGCCAGGGGTCCCTTCTGGAGGAAGCGGACAAGCCGCCTCCAGCTGGGAGTCCTGCGTACACATACAACAACATAATTTCTTGAACTTACTACTGACTGGCATGCTTGTAAATAGGTAACAGACACCGGCGGGTTTTAAAATTCACCTCGCCTGCTTGGCTTTTGCAAAGGTCAATAACAGCAGAATCATTCAGACTTGGTGGGTGATCAGTCCACCCTTACCTTACAGGGGTAGTTCTCTCCTGCAGACGTAGGGCTGTGTCCTGCTCCAGAAATTATTTGCTAGGGGACTCCAGCGAGGACGTGGTCATGTGGCCCAGACCGGGTGGGGAGGAACAGCGGGCGAGTCGTTCGGCTTACCGGATTGCAAGAATCCCTCGGGTAGGGCGCCTCCGTCGGAGTCTCTCCGTGCACCTCCTCACATCCACCGGGCCTGACCTTTGTACTCGTGGAGTCCCTGTTCGGGCGCCATTTGAAGAACCGGAATAACCCACTCACTGGGTCTCGGCGGCGGGGGAACCGCCCAAGTCTTCCATACCCTTCATACGTAGTAAAAGGAGACACAGGAGCCTTCGTCTGCAGGAGAAACCCATATTTTTTCAAATAGCCCGGGCTATGGAACAGAGTCCCAAGCTCGTTAGAAACAAGACAGAGGAGGCTGCTGCTTTACTCCGCAGCTTACAAGCCTTTTATACTTTTTCATTCCAGTCTTTTGGCTGTTAGTCCATTGTTCAATCAGGGCAGTGTTTGCAGTTGATAACCAGATCCAGACGGTGTTTGTAGTTGGTGACCTGATCAAGGCTTGGTACTAAAATCATTGTTCACTCAGCTTGATCAAAGCACGGTCATTCAGGTCATTGTTCGATCAGCTTGATCAAAGCTCGGTCATTCAAACCATTGTCCAATCACCCTGATCAAGGCCCAGCAGTCAGACCATTGTCCAGATAACCTGATCACGGTGTCAAGGATGTTTACCAGGCAGGGAGCAGGAGATGGGAAACAAATCATTTACACAGGGCGTGAGTGTCTCATGGTTTTCTGTCGAACTGCAAAGAACAGGGGGTTGGGTGTGCGACAGTTCCTGGGCAGAAATGCAGGCTGCAAGATGGTTTTTGTCGTGTTAGTTCGAATTTCCTCAGGCATCAGCAGAAACGACCAGGTGGGTCGTGTGGAAGTGTTTGACACGAAATGGCAATGAAAAAACAATGGAGTCCTGGTACATATGATACCGATCAGAAGAACACTTTTCCTCAATCCTTTGGCAGGGCTGGTGTGGCCAGTCATTATAAATGCAACGGGCCTCATGAATGTGCCCCTTTCGTGTTTGGGGAAATTAGAATAAGCCCTTAAAATGAGAACAACTTGAAAACTGTGGGGCTGAAGGGAGTGGGTGCCCAGGACTTCACAGGTATGAATTGGTGTTTCCTGGTTAAACAGAAAAAGTTGAGAAAGCAGTGATGGGTGAGTGTGTGCGTTGAAACTGCTCTCCTGCAGCTGCACCCTCAATCTCTTTCTATGGTAGGGGAAGATGGGTGGAAGGACCAGGAACACTCACATTACACATCCTACTCTACACCTGACAGCATATTGGGAACACCTAATAGTTTGAGAGACATACATTGCAAAAACTGTATTTTCTTCGTAGCTTTCATCAGTGTGGAAAAGATGAAATATAATTTTAACTTCCCCGCATGAGGTTTCACATGCATGCAATTAGGAAATAAATGGTGGTCTTCATAGGCTCACCCTGATCTTTTCATTATGTCCTCTGTGCAAAACAAAGCACTGAGCAAAGATCTAAAATTACTGAACTAAGATCAGACCGGGCTGAGCTAAGACCCCACGTCACTGGCACAAGATAGTAAATCGATGGTTCAGTATTATTGCTGGCCTCAATCACAGCATGGCTCAGGATCAGATAAGGATGGCTTAAAAACAGGCTGTTTTGAGCCATGTCCACTGGTAACTAGCCTAGGACAACACATCATGGGTCAAGATCACACAGTACTGAGCCAATTTCACACACTGTTGGGCCCAAATCAACCACTCGCTGGCCCCAGATCATACACGGCTGGACCACAACACAGAGCGAAGCCAAGTTCACGGACTAGTGGACAGAAATCTTCATCAAGATTCTGCTGATTATATGTGCGGTTCTAAACCTGGCAAATTGGCACCTAATCTCCTGAGGCCTCAAGATGATTCTCCAGTCTAACCTTCCCTTCCAATGGACCGAATTCATCTCTCTGAAGGTCATGACATCATACCAGCGGTTAATTACTATATATGTCTTGTGCCACATGTGCAGAGGGAATCTGCACATACGGTGTCTTGTCCTTAGCCCCAACCCTAGCCCCGCCCACTTGCCACACTCATAACTCATTTTAATGAGTACCTGCACTTATGTTTCCCCATTTAAAGCACTGTCTGTGCGTCTGTCTTGGCGTCACTCGGTCTGTCTGCAGCACACTTCCCCACCCCTCTCTCCTCTGGGGAAGCCTCTCACATGGTCTGCGATGGAGGTGGAAGGTCTGAGTGCTCCCCCCTGGTCCCCTCTCAATTATAGCTTAAATAACACCATAAAAATAATATAAACAAACATTGGCAACGGCAATACGTGTGGACTGCACTTTGAGTTCTGAGTAAAACATGAAATAAATCCTGCTGTGGTGTAAAACATGAACAACAAGCATTTGCAATGCAATAGGTCTTGCATTTACGAAAGTTTGAGCTATTGGCATTGTAAATGACAATAGCTTAAATGCTCACAAATGCGAGACCTATTGCATTACAAATATGTTTTGTTTCCAAGCGCCCCATGCCGTGCTTGCACGTTAATAGAGGCCACGCCCCTTTCTTTAGACAAGCCATGTCTAAAGAAAGGTGTGCGGCCGCCATTAATGTGAAAGCGCAGTATAAAGCACCTTTTTTTTGTAAAAGCGCCCCAAACAGCGCTTTCATTTTAATGGCGGCTGCGCCCCTTTCGTTATACATGGCTCGTCTAAAGAAAGGGGCGTGGCCTCTATTAATGTGCAAGCGCGGAATGGATCGCTTGCAAACAACCAAAAAAAAAAGTGTATATTTTTTTTAAAAAAAACATGCACCTGCGTTCGGCACCACAAATAAACCAAAGGCCCGCCCGCCACTGTGGCGTGCCGTGCCATTAAAATGAAGCATTAGGAGAGAGCGTGTCTTGCCTGATACAGCAGGCAGGTGAAAACAATTTAAACCAAATAGTGCTCGGAGGCTGCAATTAAAGCCTACCGAGCAACAACACACATAAGAGGGCCAGTCCTTATGGGAGGTTACAAGATGAGACAAGGCGGTACTAAGGAGGGACTACTAAGCCTATTGACCAATGAAGAGCCGGAGTTTACAATGGACAATGACAGGCCAATAAAAATATTGGCGGAGAGTGGGCGGAGTTTCAAGTCCATACCGGAATACAGCATGCCTCGCACAGCAGCGCATGCGCTGCCCAGGCTCGACCTAAAAACGTCCTGGATGTTCTAATCCCTGATTCTGGACCTTGTGACTCTACGCAGGCGTCAGACTGGATCTGGAAACTCTTGCATGAGCCCCTGCTGCTGCCAGGCAGTGCCCCATTGATTTCTGGCAGTGTGCAGGGGGCCTGTCCCTGCAGAGGGTGGGACTCAAGCCATGCTCTGATTGCTGGAAGCAGATGTCAGTCACGAACCCTCAGGGTGCCCCCTTGTGGTGCCTCCAGCCCAAGTGTGACTCCAAGTCCTGTGACAGATGCTCCCTGACACAGAGGTAGGTAGCTGAGGGGCCCCCAGGTACGGGGCTCATTAGACTGTACCCGGAGCTGACGAGTCACTGCACTCACAAACCTTCACTGCACACTGTGTCTGCTCAGGCTGAGGCCTCCACGGCCATTACAAACTGTTTGAAACCAGGGCTGACACTGCACAGCAAAGGTGGGGATTACAGCCATTTGTCATTTCTGCGCACTGATTGAATCACAGATGGCGCTGGTTTTTATGTTAAAACATTTTGGCCACCGGCACTTACTTTTTGACAAATTAAGCACTGGAGTGATGCCTTCAAGGAGCTGTGCTGCAAGTATTGAACATAATGTTCTCCCTTCTCATTGTCCAGATGCTGGGCTTCAAGGGGCTGTGATGCACGTATTGAACATAATGTTCTCCCTCCTCACTGCACTGATGCAGGGCTTCAAGGAGCTGTGCTGCAAGTATTGAACATAATGTTGTCCCTCCTCACTGTCCAGAAGCAGGGCTTCAAGGAGCTGTGCTGCAAGTATTGAATATAATGTTCTCCCTCCTCACTTTCGAGATGCTGGGCTTCAAGGAGCTGTGCTGCACGTGTTGAACATAAGTTTCTTCCCTGTATTGTACAGATGCAGGGCTTCAAGGAGCTGTGCTGCACTTGTTGAACATAAGTTTCTCCCTCTTAACTGTCCAGATCCTGGGCTTCGAGGAGCAGTGCTGCACGTGCTGAACATAATGTTCTCCCTCCTCACTGTCCAGATGCAGGGCTTCAAGGAGCTGTGCTGCACGTGTTGAACATAAGTTTCTCCCTCCTCACTGTACAGATGCTGGGCTTCAAGGAGCTGTGCTGCACGTGTTGATCATAATGTTCTCCCACTTCACTGTACAGATGCAGGGCTTCGAGGAGCTGTCCTGCAAGTATTGAACATAATGTTCTCCATCCTCTCTGCACAGATGCAGGGCTTCAAGGAGCTGTGCTGCAAGTATTGAACATAATGTTCTCCCTCCTCACTGTCCAGAAGCAGGGCTTCAAGGAGCTGTGCTGCAAGTATTGAACATAATGTTCTCCCTCCTCACTGTACAGATGCAGGGCGTCAAGGAGCTGTGCTGCAAGTATTGAACATAATGTTCTCCCTCCTCACAGCACAGATGCTGGGCTTCGAGGAGCTGTGCTGCACGTGTTGAACATGTTTCTCCCTCTTCACTGTCCAAATCTTGGGCTTCGAGGAGCTGTGCTGCACGTGTTGGACATAAGTTTCTCCCTCCTCACAGTACAGATGCTGGGCTTCGAGGAGCTGTGCTGCAATTATTGAGCATAATGTTCTCCCACCTCACTGCACAGATGCAGGGCTTCGAGGAGCTGTGCTGCAAGTGTTGAACGTAAGTTTCTTCCTCCCTACTGTACAGATGCTGGGCGTCAAGGAGCTGTGCTGCACGTATTGAACATAAGTTTCTCCCTCCTCACTGCACAGATGCAGGGCTTCGAGGAGCTGTGCTGCAAGTATTGAACATAATGTTCTCCCTCCTCACTGTCCAGATGTAGGGCTTCGAGGAGCGGGTCTGCAAGTATTGAACATAATGTTCTCCCTCCTCACAGTACAGATGATGTGCTACAAGGAGCTGTGCTGCAAGTGTTGAACATGTTTCTCCCTCCTCACTGTGCAGATGCTGGGCTTTGATGAGCTGTGCTGCAATTATTGAACATAAATTTCTCCCTCCTCACAGTACAGATGCAGGGCTTCGAGGAGCTGTTCTGCAAGTATTGAGCATAATGTTCTCCCACCTCACTGTACAGATGCAGGGCTTCAAGGTGTTGCGCAGCAAGTAGTGAGCATAATGTTCTCCCACCTCACTGTACAGATGCAGGACTTCGAGGAGCTGTGCTGCAAGTATTGAACATAATGTTCTGCCTCCTCACTGTACAGATGCTGGGCTTCGAGGAGCTGTGCTGCAAGTATTGAACATAATGTTCTCCCTCCTCACTGTACAGATGCTGGGCTTCAAGGAGCTGTGCTGCAAGTATTGAACATAATGTTCTCCCTCATCCCTGTACAGATGCTGGGCTTTGAGGAGCTGTGCTGCACATATTGAACATAAGTTTCTCCCTCCTCACTGCACAGATGCAGGGCTTCGAGGAGCTGTGCTGCAAGTATTGAACATAATGTTCTCCCTCCTCACAGTACAGATGATGTGCTACAAGGAGCCTTGCTGCAAGTGTTGAACATGTTTCTCCCTACTCACTGTACAGATGCTGGGCTTCGAGGACCTGTGCTGTAAGTATTGAACATAAGTTTCTCCCTCCTCACAGTATAGATGCAGTGCTTCGAGGAGCTGTGCTGCAATTATTGAACATAAATTTCTCCCTCCTCACAGTACAGATGCTGGGCTTCAAGGAGCTGTGCTGCAAGTATTGAACATAAGTTTCTCCCTCCTCACAGTACAGATGCAGTGCTTCGAGGAGCTGTGCTGCAAGTATTGAACATAATGTTCTCCCTCCTCACTGTACAGATGCTGGGCTTCAAGGAGCTGTGCTGCAAGTATTGAACATAATGTTCTGCCTCCTCACTGTACAGATGCTGGGCTTCGAGGAGCTGTGCTGCAAGTATTGAACATGTTCTCCCTCCTCACTGTGCAGATGCTGGGCTTTGAGGAGCTGTGCTGTGAGTGTTGAACATAAGTTTCTCCCTCCTCACAGTACAGATGCTGGGCTTTAATGAGCTGTCCTGCAAGTATTGAACATAATGTACTCCCTCCTCACTGTCCAGAGCAGGAATTCAAGGACACGTGCAGCAAGTGTTAAAAATGTTTCTCCCTCCTCACTGTACAGATGCTGGGCTTCAAGGAGCTGTGCTGTGAGTGTTGAACATAAGTTTCTCCCTACTCACAGTACAGATGCTGGGCTTCAAGGAGCCTTGCTGCAAGTATTGAACATAATGTTATCCCTCCTCACTGTACAGATGCTGGGCTTCGACTAGCTATGCTGCAAGTATTGAACATAATGTTCCCCCTCCTCATTATACAGATGCTGGGCTTCAAGGAGCTGTGCTGCAAGTGTTGAACATGTTTCTCCCTCCTCACTGTACAGATGCTGGGCTTTGAGGAGCTGTGCTGCAAGTGTTGAAGATACGTTTCTCCCTCCTCACAGTACAGATGCTGGGCTTCGACGAGCTGTGCTGCAAGTATTGAACATAAGGTTCTCCCTCCTCACTGTACAGATGCTGGGCTTCAAGGCGCTGTTCTGCAAGTATTGAGCATAGTGTTCTCCCACCTCACTGTACTGATGGAAGGCTTCAAGGAGCTGTGCTTCAAGTATTGAACATAAGGTTCTCCCTCCTCACTGTACAGATGCTGGGCTTCAAGGAGCTGTTCTGCAAGTATTGAGCATAGTGTTCTCCCACCTCACTGTACTGATGGAAGGCTTCAAGGAGCTGTGCAGCAAGTATTGAACATAATGTACTCCCTCCTCACTGTCCAGAGCAGGAATTCAAGGACACGTGCAGCAAGTGTTAAACATGTTTCTCCCTCCTCACTGTACAGATGCTGGGCTTCAAGGAGCTGTGCTGTGAGTGTTGAACATACGTTTCTCCCTCCTCACAGTACAGATGCTGGGCTTCAAGGAGCATTGCTGCAAGTATTGAACATAATGTTCTCCCTCCTCACTGTACAGATGCTGGGCTTCGACTAGCTATGCTGCAAGTATTGAACATAATGTTCCCCCTCCTCATTATACAGATGCTGGGCCTGCAGGATGCATTCTGTCGTCCTGCAAGTTCTTCAGGAAGAATCTCTCTCTGTGGCGGGGCCAGACATCTTCCAATTCACCGCCCTGCTCCTCGGCCTCACATTGGCCCCTTGGATCTTACGAAGGTCATGGCGGTGGTTGCAGACCATCTCTGCAGGTGGGGAATGCACTTATTCCTGCACAGCGATGACTGGCTCTTGAAGTCAGGCATGCCTCACCTAGTCTCAAACCACCTGCAGGCAATGGTGTCATTACTACCCACCCTGGGGTTGTCCATCAATGATCCCAAATCACACCTCCAGCCTGTGCAGGGGAATCCCTTATCAGGACCTTTTTGAACAGAGCACCCTGAAGGCCTTCCCGACTCCAGAACGAGTCCAGGATATTCAGGCTATGACCCTGATGTTTCATGGAGGAGCTCCTGTGCCAGCCTTGATGGTTCCCCAAATGCCCATTGGCACAGGGAGGCCCTTCAATAGAACCTGCAGCTGGAGTGGGCTCAGCACTGCGGATATTATTCTGTCATGATCTGTGTATCCGAGGAGGTGGCTCAGGATTTCAGTGGTGATTGGCAGATGGCAGGCGGTTCTCCCTGCCCCCTTGTAGGATCACAGTAGTGGCAGACACATCGTCACTGGGCTGGCATGGTCACCTGGATGAGATGGAGATCAGAGGTCCCTGGCCTCAGATAGAGCAGGGTCACAATATAAATCTTCTGGAGCTGGGAACCATACAGGTGACCCTCGAGGTCTGTCAGGGACAGGACCATCCTATTACTAACAGACAACAAACCACAATGTGGTGCTGCAACAAGCAGGGTGGAGAGCGCTCCTGTTCCCGCTGTTTGGAGTCTCCGAGGATTGGGCAATGTCTGGCACTTCATGGGATTGCCTTGATGGCCAACCACTTGGAAGGATCCCTCAATGTCAGGTCGAACAAGCTCGGCAGATGTAATCCTGTCAAACACGGCTGGTGTCCGCACTTGGATCTGGCACAGGATATCTGCACCCAATAAGCAGCGCCCTCATTGGACCCCTTTCTTCCCTCCGACGGCACTTAGAATCAAGCGTTCTGAGCTCCAGTGCACTCTCTTCAGGGATTTCCAGGAAGTGCCTTCCACCTTCAGTGGGGTTCTTGCCTCCTGTAGACATGTCCACCACTGCTGTTACTGCTGCGAGTCCTAAAGACTGTCCGGCGGCCCCGGACTGGGCTAAGAGAGTCTAGAACTCCACAACACTGACCCTGAGCATTTTACACCACTCTGTCTTCCTCGGTGGAAGATCTTCTGTTCCAGTAGCAAAGCACCTGAAACTGCACAATCTACACCTTCCTGCAGGGAGATCGAGTGAGACCCACTGAGAGATTGGAATCTACCTTCAGAGGTGGATTGTAATTTTGGCTGCTCACTGCCATTCTACCAAATCTCTTGATACAAGCCACTGGTCCAAGTTTGTCACCTGGCGTGAGTAAAAGAGGGCTGGCCCTCTCAGGCTGGACTGCCTGATCTTCTTTTGTTTGTATTATCTCAGGGATGACAAGGCTTTACAGTGGGGAGCATTAAAGGTTATTTATAGGACCTTTTGTCCTTTGTTTGCCTGATCAGCCCTCGTTATTGGAATCACCTGTTGGGGTGTGTTTCTTAAAAGGGCTCTCGTTGTGTTTTCTTCTGAGCCCTTCATTATCCTGCAGTGAAACCTAATTTGGTTCCAACATTGTGGATGTTTGTTCCTTTCGAGTCTCTTCACAGTTGCACTTGGACTTGAGCTTGAAGACCGTGTTCTTCATTCCAATTACATATGTACGTCATATCCATGAGCAGCAGGCCTTCTCCGTTCAGCCTCCACACACCGCAGGCCTTCTCAGTTCAACCTCCACACACCGCAGTCCTTCTCAGTTCAGCCTCCACACACCGCAGGCCTTCTCAGTTCAGCCTCCACACACCGCAGGCCTTCTCAGTTCAGCCTCCACACGCCGCAGGCCTTCTCAGTTCAGCCTCCACACAGCGCAGGCCTTCTCAGTTCAGCCTCCGTACACCACAGGCCACCTCAGTTCAGCCTCCATACACCAAAGTCCTTCTCAGTTCAGCCTCCACACACCACAGGCCTTCTCAGTTCAGCCTCCATACACCACAGGCCTTTTCAGTTCAGCCTCCACACACCACAGGCCTTGTCAGTTCAGCCTCCATACACCACAGGCCTTCTCAGTTCAGCCTCCACACACTGCTGACCTTCTCAGTTCAGCCTCCACACACTGCAATGCAGGCCTTCTCAGTTCAGCCTCCACAAACTGCAGGCCTTCTAAGTTCAGCCTCCACACAGTGCAATGCAGGCCTTCTCAGTTCAGCCTCCACACACCGCAGGCCTTCTCAGTTCAGGCTCCACACACCACAGACTTCTAAGTTCAGCCTCCATACACTACAGGCCTTCTTAGTTCAGCCTCCATACACTGCAGGTCTTGTCAGTTCAGCCTCCATACACCGCAGGCCTTCTCAGTTCAGCCTCCACACACTGCTGGCCTTCTCAGTTCAGCCTCCACACACTGCAATGCAGGCCTTCTCAGTTCAGCCTCCAAACACCACATACCTTCTCAGTTCAGCCTCCACACACCACAGCCTTCTCAGTTCAGCCTCCATACACTACAGGCCTTCTTAGTTCAGCCTCCATACACTGCAGGCCTTGTCAGTTCAGACTCCATACACTGCAGGCCTTCTCAGTTCAGCCTCCACACACTGCTGGCCTTCTCAGTTCAGCCTCCACACACTGCAATGCAGGCCTTCTCAGGTCAGCTTCCACACACTGCAGGCCTTCTCCTTTCAGCCTCTACATCCTGCACTGCAGGCCTTCTAAGTTTACCCTCCACACACTGCAGGCCTTCTCAGTTCAGCCTCCAAAAACTACAGGCCTTCTCAGTTCAATCGTCACACACCGCAGGCCTTCTCAGTTCAGCCCCTGCACACCACAGGCCTCCTCAGTTCAGCCTCTACATACTGCACGGCAGGCCTTTTAAGTTTACTCTCCACACACTGCACTGAAGACCTTCTGAGTTCAGCCTCCACACACTGCACTGCAGGCCTTCTCAGTTTTGCCCCTTACACCGCAGGCCTTCTCAGTTCAGCCTCCACACTGCAGGCCTTCTCAGTTCAGCCCCTCCATACCACATGCCTCCTCAGTTCAGCCTCTACATACTGCACTGCAGGCCTTCTAAGTTTACCCTCCACACACTGTGAAGGAAGGGACCCATTTAGGGCCACCCGGGTCACTCTAGACCTCCACTAGCCTTCTATCCAATGAAGAGTCGATGACGCAGTAGAGAATGCATATAGACTAGTTTATTCATAAGATACACAGCAGTGGAGTCCAGTCTGACCAGCCTCCTGTGATGGCTGACGAGGGACTGACTCTAACAAGCATAAAGTTACATTATGTATGTTGCGGAGCCCTCTAAGACCCGCTTATTATGGAAAAACACTGGTAGCTGTCGTAATACAATGGAGGTACAGAATATGAGTTTCGATTCCACAGCCTGGCACAAGCTATCTACTGCCCAAGGTCGTCTAACTCATCCTCCCATAAGACAGGTGGGAGAAGGCCTTGATGCAACAGCAGAAGAATGCAATAATGAATGAGCTTTCGACATTGGAGAAACAAAACTTACCAAGGACCATTTCTCGTAAATGAATAAGAAACAGTTTCGATTGTAATAGAAAATGGCGTCTTAGAGAAACAAAATGGCGGCAGGGATGTCAACCTAACAAACATAATACCTACATCCCCTACCCGCGTATTCACACGATACAATAATACTGCATTAGCTATATCAATGCTAACCTTCAATCGAGTAATATACGAGTAATACAGCAGTTTTGCGAGTCAATTCTAACAGACCCTCCTTTTAGCATGTTATAGCTAAAATATACTTCTTTATTAATGCCCAAAGGGAGGGCCTTTACAATTCTAACACATGAATATAAAATAATAACGAAGCAACAATAGACGTAAATACAATACTATTTATGCATACTGGCAAATATAGGAAAGAACAAAAGAAAACTTATACATCTTCATCAGAGGAAAATTCAAGAAGGGACCCTGCAACTAACGTCGTGGAACCGAAAACTCCCTCATCTATTTGCATCATATTATTAACATCCTGCTGAAGCATTATCTTTGTATTGGTGTCATGAATCGAAATTCTTTTAGGAGTCAAATAAGTAGCACAATAAGAACATCACAAGGGGAGACACTGAATCAAAATGCAGCAACATATGAGAATAACGATGAAATATATCACTTTTTCTAAAGTCCAACCCCAACCACCAAATAAGGACCAGCTCCAATTACCGCTCTCCATTCCCCGAACATTTTCCAGAATGTCTAAAATATGCTTAGTAATATTTTTCTCCATATTCGTGATACCGACTACACACTGGTCTCCTATTACTGAGCATGCACCACCCTTCTTGGCTAGAATAAAATCGACTGCATATCTCGTTTGCTCAGAGTATATGCACATGCTTTCCAACTGAGTAGTAATATCCCTTAAAGCTGCTACTCTGGAATTAGATAACATCTGAAATTTGCACCCAAAATATTCTCTAGCCCGCTCAGCCCTGGCCATGGCGGTACCACCAAAGGTAATGATAGAAGAGAGGATATATCCAAAAGTGATACCATTGCTATAATTATTGACTTCCAAATCAGTAACGCCCTCACAGAATTCCTTAGTCAATGTTCTTTTTACCCATCGTATGTTCGGTGTACTATACTTGCAGGGCACCCCAAGACGTAACACCATTCCTAAGGCCACGTCCTCTGTTCCATTGTACTTATTGGAATATGTACCATTCGACCCGGATGTGCATATAATGGGCCTTGATAATCTAATGGGGCATACCTAGTACTCATCCCTTCCATTGTAGGATCATCTTTTCTCCCCAAGCGCATTACATTTTTGTACACTACTTCTCCGGAACAATTGAGATACAAATAAGTATCAGTGCTGTTTAGTACAGGGCAACACGCGGCATAGATACCGGCTTCTTGGGTGACAGTCAGATCTTGGTAGTGCCAACCAGTTAGTGTGATATTTTTCTTAGCCAAATACAGATCACCACAATACATATCAGGCATACACCCGGGATACCCTGTCCCCCTCGGCTTCCGATAATATAGGCAAGGTCCAGGATAACCGAGACCAAATTCTCCCTTAACTTCTACAAATTGAGGAGGGCGAACATATGTGTAATTTACTAAAGACAATGGATAAGCTGTCCACAAACTTGTAACATAATCTATGGGGTCACAAGCCGTATTATCTCCAAAGAATTTTCTATGTGTATCTAAAAAGACATTACTGTGCACCGTTCTTTTATCCCGATCAGAAAGAGCTGCTTGATGAAGAATACATAATGGTGCATCCTCATAGGAGCACTCTAGAATCCAGACGAGCCCTCCCCCAACAAGAAAGATAATAATGGGGCCGATTCACAGAACTAAACTGAGACAAAATCCTAACTTTACGACTTTCGGTATTCACAGAAGGCATTTAGTAGTAATAAAGTTAGGAGTCCTAACTTTACTACTGCTAAATGCCTTCTGTGAATACCGAAAGTAGTAAGTTTAGGATTTTATCTCAGATTAGTTCTGTGAATCGGCCCCAATATGATCACAATCCAAAACTTTTTGTACTTATAAAACCATTCAAAACCCATTTGTCTTGGCTGTAAGGCAACAAGAAACTGTTCATTGTCTGCACGAGGTCGACCAAACAGATACATTTTTGTAACAAATGAAAAGCACCAGAGGAGGAAATGTTATATACTGGAACCGACGGTGGAAAGGACACAAAAAGAAAGAAAAATCGGGCAAAAAGGAAAAATATCAGGGTCCGTCACAAGCCTCCCTGGCAGGCTTCTATTGTTCAATCCTCGGTGGTGCTACGAAGCACAGGCGGTGGAGCCACACTGTTGCAGCTCATCAGCAAATGTTCACGAACCTCAGGATGGGGCACTTTCCTTTCAAAGAAAACACCCTCGACTTTTATCCTGTCCAGCGTTACTGGCAGTGCACCAATTGTCCTGTATCTAACTAAAGAGAAAAACAAAATCAGGGAAACATTCTACTAGTCTTATCCATGAAGTCCATCCCTTCTACACTCACTTATCCATTGGTGCACTACCCTTGCGTCGGGGACGCAAATGGTACCTTTCTACTCCACACAAAAAAACAAGAGTCCCTATTCACTATATACACTAATTTGGATCATGGGCATTACACAGTGTTGTGACTAATAATCACAAAGGTAAATACATTAAAGTATACAGTATTCAAACAAAAAAGTCAGTATCACATGAAAAAACCAATAACAAGCTAAATGGGACATATGAAATTTATTCCATAAAAAAGCACAAATAAAGTTAAAAACATTTCATATTATAATACAATATTGCACTAATATACATCACAAGAAAACAAAAAGGTCGACGCTGCGTTTCGGTGAGTTGGTTATAAATCACCTTCTTCAGGACAGTTTTCAAGGTAGGAAAGTGCTCAAATTTAAAATTCACTGGGCACTTATAGAAGCAACGTGCTTGAGTTGAAAATGGGGTTTGAAGATATCCCGCCTCGTATTATAGAGGTTACTGTTACACTCCTTAATTTAAAAGCCAATAAGCATTTGTTAGGTTCGTTGGTGCCACCAATATATATTTTATTAAAGAAAAGTTCAAAAAGTGAATGGACTAATCCAAATACACCAATAATGGATGAGCCGTGGTTGAAGATAACAAAATTTAGCAATCTCCCGCAGGTTTCACATCTGATCTGGTTGCTGTAAAATTCATGCAGCCGTCTAAAAATAAACCTGTTAAAAATATTACGGCCTCCCTGCACCAACGAACAGCTTCCGGGTCAGGATACACCCGGAAACTCTCTTCTTCTGTTTGCACCCAAGTCAACTGGGCATCCGAAAAGGGCACAAAACGCGGAACTTGCTCACATTCATGGTCTCCTATCCCCTCCTTCACCCAACGATCATAGGGGAGGGGGAGCGGAACCCGCCGGCAGTGAGACGAGTGTATCCAGTTCTTCCGACCATCCACTCTCACTGCCGTCCTCGTTGCGATGAGGACCAAGAATGGGCCCTTCCACCGGGGTTCCAGGCTTTCCTTCCTCTGGAAGATTTTGATGAGCACATAATCGCCAGGCTGTATGATGTGCCCAGGCCCTTCTGGTACTGGAGGCAGCGCCTCTTGGATCTGTTCATGAATAGAACGCAGACTTTTAGTAAGATCATACAAGTAGTCTACTAATAGAGGATAATCTATCTCAAAATACCTCTTTGGCCTAGGGACGCCCCACACATTCGCGGGACGGCCGAAAATCACTTCATATGGTGATAACCCTGTCCTAGAGTGGGCCGTAAATCTGGTAGACAACAAAGCAAGGGGCAACGCATCTGGCCATTGCAATCCGGTACTTTCCTTTATTTTGGCCATCTTTAGCTTAAGGGTACTATTATATTTCTCAACCAAACCTGCTGACTGGGGATGGTTCGCTGCATGACATTTTTGTTTAATGTGCAGACCTTCACATACCTATTGAATCAATTTGGCATTGAAGTGACTGCCATTATCACTCCAGATCAATCGGGGCAAGCCATAGCGCGGGAAGAACTCTTTTATGAGAGCCTTCGCCATAGCCATGGCTGTGTTCTCTTTTGTTGGATAAGCCTCAACCCATTTGCTAAATGCACAAACCACCACTAACACATATTTCAAATTATTAACTTGTTGCATCTCAATATAATCCATCTGAAGTACCTCGAAGGGAAGAGAAGGTGGTGCAAAATTACCAGAAGGTGTAGGGGTACCTTTCCCAGGGTTAAGCTTCATACATACCATACAATGTTTCACCAAATTTGCAGCAACTTTTGAAATGTTATCATTTTGCCATACAGGATCTAATAATTTACAAATTCCTTTGGCGCTAATATGACCTGGGCCATGTGCCATGGTGACTACAGGGAAAACGTATGCGTCAGGTAACATCCATCTCTGCTTCTCACTTTTATCAGTCCAGCACCCCTCATCATCTAATCGCCCTGTGCGTTCCTGCCACATTGCCAGTTCCTCAACTGTCGCCTCAGACTGTATTTCCTTGACGCTATTCAATGTATTTTCAAACATGGTAACATCAGGTACCCATCTAGCAGGTCCTGCCACAAACATTTTCATTATTTTTGATCTAGCTGTTTCTTTTGCTGTTTGATCTGCAAAGGCATTTCCTTTCCCTACATCATCAGTGATTGCTTTATGGGCGCTACATTTCACTATTGCCAATCGTTTGGGAAGTGTCAAGGCTGTCAAAAGTCTCTCTATCAACGGACCATTTTGGATCTTTGTTCCATGTGAAGTCAAGAATCGTCTCTCTGCCCAGAGGCGTCCAAAATTATGGGCCTCCCCGAAGGCATACTGGCTGTCAGTATAGATATTGACAGTCAGTCCTTCACTTAACTCACATGCTCGCAAAAGAGCCATCAACTCAGCAGCTTGAGCAGATTGGTAGGGAATACGAAAAGTCTCAACTACAGTGCGCAGCGTGGTAATAGCATACGCCGCTGTAGTAGTGCCATCTGACAATTTGAAACAAGAACAATCGACATATAGTTCCCCTTGTGGGTCAGATAAGGGAACATCAGTCAAGTCTACCTGTCCCTTCGTTTCTTCCTCGGTACGAAACAATCACGGACATCTTGGTCCTTTTCTTCCGCAGGGAGGGGTAGTAACGTGGCTGGATTCAGACTGGCACATCTTTTGATAGTAATATGGGGTGCAAACAAAGTCAATTCATATCCAGTCAGACGAGCACTGGTGAGGTGCTGCGTTTTTGTCTTGTTTAGAAGTACATCCACAGCATGGGGTACCATTACTGTGAGATCATGATTGAGGACGAGCCCTGCCGACTGTCGTATAGAGACCGCCGCAGCCGCGGCGGCTCTTATACAACTCGGGAGAGCTCTGGCGACAGGGTCAAGTGTAGCAGAAAAATAAGCACACGGCCTCTGCTTACCTCCAAAGGCTTGTGTTAACACCGAAAGCGCACACCCAGCCGTTTCGTGTACGTACAGCACGAAAGGCTTTTTATAATCAGGCGTACCAAGCACAGGTGCAGAGCAAAGCGCAACTTTCAATTGCTCAAAAGCATGCTGGCATTCATGCGTCCAAGGCAAAGGTTCATACACATCTTTAGTTGTTAAGCGGAGCAAGGGCTGTATTAATAAAGAGTAAGCGGGAATCCAGTGTCGACAATACGAGGTGATGCCTATGAAAGCACGCACATCCCTTTGTGTCTCAGGGACAGGCATCTTAACAATGGCATCAACTCGCTCTGGTGTCAGCCTCCGACCCTCCTTCGACAGCAGGTGACCTAAGTAGGTGACCTGCTGTTGACAATATTGGAATTTGGAAAGAGACACTTTATGTCCTTTGTCCGCCAAATGCTTTAACAATTTAACCGTAGCCTCCCGACAACCCCCTTCAGTATCGGAGGCGATCAAAAGGTCATCCACATATTGCAGCAATACGTTACCTGCGGGAAGAGAGAGAGAGTCCAAATGACTTTTTAAAGCTTGACTATAAATACTGGGACTTTCAGTATACCCTTGAGGAGCTCGACAGAATTGGAAACTTCTTCCAGCTAATGCACAACCAAAAAGGTAGCGGCTATCGGGGTGAATAGGGATACTAAAAAAAGCATTCTTTAAATCAATCACAGAAAAGAATTTAGCTGTGGAGGGAATCATTGTTAAAAGGACAGTGATGTCCTGGACTACTGGAAACTGGGGAACAACTATCTTATTGACCTCTCGTAGGTCGATCACAAAACGATAAACTATTTTTTCTTGTGCAAATAAAATCATGGCAATTTGTTCTTTTTTCTTTATTACCATCTAGATTGATATATCGTCTATCTTGACTGCACCAGAGATTCTCAATTAGGCGTTTCAACACCCACATGATTGTCAAGGGGTGTTTCATTCAACTTTGAATTAGGTGAATCTTAATTTTAATTAATTTTTGTACATAATTTTAACCAAGGTCCTTATAGGCCCTTGCATTCCCTTTTTCCCCTTCTTTTCTCTTTCCCTCATCCCTCTTATATCTTCTTTCCCCTCTCTTCTTTTCTTTTTCTCTTTCTTTTTCTTCTTAACGCTAAACTATAACTAATTTTTATCTCGGTGTGGTATTAATCTGTACCATCCATTTTTTTCTTTCTATCGTATTCTTTCTCACCCGTTAATATCCTTTTAGTGTATAATAATGTATGTTCTTAAAGTTTCTATGTGTATTATGTTTATTGGTGTCTTACTGTCACGATTTCATTTTTTCATAATACTTTCTGACTGAATTCTTGAAAACATCTTTGGGTCATCTTTGGTCTGAATTTGGATATTGAAGTTATTGTTCTGTTTTCTTAATTGCTCTTTCCTATTTTTGGTTTTGTTAAAATATGTTATTTTAATTGTCTAAATGTGTATTTTATATTTGTTGTGAATTTTATATATGTATATTTATGTTAGTCATGTTATGTTTGTTACAGCCCTGACGAAGTTCCCCTGGCACAAGGGAACGAAACGCGTTGGCTGTGTGCCTACTTTACAGTTAAAGCAACATTAATAAAAAGATGAATTTTGGCACTACACGTGTTCTTTAAGTGACTGCAATCAGAGTGCGCCTTCCTTTTCTATGAACTTTGTTGCCTGTTTGACATCCTTCAGCAGCGGATGTCGGGAGTAGCTGCACTCGCAAGATATTTATGGAACTGTTGGAACTTAAGTGCTCGACCTTTGTCAGCTGCTGAGTGTGTGTTTTCTCATTATATACAAAACGATAAACATCAGGATGTGAATCAGGAGAATCCAATGGTGCCTTCTTAAGAATAGGGAGAATAGGGCTATTACACACATTTCCCACCGTCTCCTCAACCACGCCTGTTTTAATCAGGTCCTGTATAATCTGCATCAAAGCCCGTTCCCCTGCTTGTGAGATCTTATACTGGGGAATACGAGGGAGCACAGCGTTCTCCTTAACTTTAATAGAAACCGGTGGTATCTGTAGCAGCCCTACATCTGTATCACCTGTGGCCCATAAGGAGGATGGCACGTCTTTAAATTCAGCAGGAAGGGGTGCATCTTTTACCAGGCACTGTTTTGCTTTAGCCGCATTAGGGCCAATAGTCATAAAAACACCATCTGGAGAACAAGATATTGCGGCATGAAATCTTTTTAATAAATCCAGTCCTAATAAATTTTCACCACAATTAGCCGTTAACAAAAATGGAGAGTCCACAGTAAAAGGACCCAGTGTCAAAGCAAGAGGTTTAGAGATGGGGCTCACAATCGGTATGCCTGAAAAACCTACCGAAACACTATTACGGCCAGACAGGGTTGCTCCAGGGACCAGTGTATGAGAAACAGAGCTATTCATCGCACCTGTATCCACCAAATATTTCTGTGCTGAACCATGCAAATCTGCTGTGACATAAGGACCACGCTGATCTACAGGAATTTGAACTGGTCCCTCTCCCTGTCCCTGGCTATCCTAGCCATAGGACATCCCGCAGCATCTTCCATATCATAATCATCATGATAGTACTGTCTCCCATGGTGGTCATCAAAACAGTTAGAGTCAGAACGACCCCCTGTAGACACACCTGCTGTTGCCTCTTCCCTGCTAGTCTCATATTGACCCCTTCCTCACGAACCTCGTCCGCCAGGAACTGCAAGTTTTTGCAATAAATCAGGGCACTCACTCCGCCAATGTCCCTCCTTTTTACAATAGGCACACTGATTTCGCCCAAGAGGTGCACCACCTCTACCAACACCTCGCCCTCTCTGGGTTGGGCCACCACCACGTGCCAGACCCTCTGGCAACTTGCTGCAGCAACACCCTCGTTTTCAAATCCTTATTTTTCTTTTCCACCTTATCCTTTTCCTCATTTTCATGATGCTCATAATACTGTGCCATACTCAATATCACTGAAGGGGAGGATGTTGTCCACGTACTCTCTGACGCCTGCAGCCGGGCCACCATCTGTGGAAGCAGGTTTGTAACAAGCCTATTAACAAACAAACGAACACCCCCTTCCACTGACAAATCCTCTCCACTAAAATCCAAGAAAACTCCTTCAAACCTGGTAAAAAAATCAGACACACTTTCCTCTTTCTTCTGTTTACATGCCGTTAGCTTATCCCAATCCACCCGTCGGGGTGGAATGAGTGAGTGCATATACGTAATGATGCGATTTGGCAAAGCCAAAATCTCAGCTCTAGGTTTCTCACCTGGCTTCCGCTCTGCATCCCATCCTTTAGTTTCTTCCCAAGTACCTCCCAATTACACTCTATGATCTTGTGTATGCACCTGCCTCCATATATCCACCGGGACCAATAACCCAAAGAAAATCTCTATACCTGCAAGAGTCATAACCGATGAAGAGGCTGCCTCTGTCAATTCCTTATAATATGCTGTAGGATTCTTTCGTGGGTCAGGTAACTGACTTTTAAGGGCCAATACCTCACTTCTTTTCCATGGAGTATAAACCCACTGTTCCTGAAAGCGAGCCGCCACCCGTTGTTGGACCACCTCATTTCTTTGATTCCGCTGCTCTGGGATCTCAGGGTAAAAAATAGGATGCACCTCCCTCATCGGAAACTGGGATATACTAACCGGAGTACGTTGCTGTAATCTTTCTCTATAACTAAGCAACGTCCCAACATTACCAAAAACTTCCAAAGGGGCCAGATCTGCCGAATATACGCGATCTCGAATGTCATAAATTATTTGAGGGGCGGTGCCCCCAATACACTGTTCCCACAAACTGATCATCGTAGCTGACATATGTTGAAGGGCATGCTGCTGTACAAACGGATCAAAATCTTTCATCACACTCCATATATATTCCACACTATAAATCGGGCTCCGAACCCACTGCGCTGCCTGATGCACAACCATCTTTTTCTTTTCGTCTCCCACATTCGATCGCGTCAATACCTGTTCCATTCGTTCTCGCACTGCCGCCCACTTCCCTGCATCTGACCCTCGCACTGGTGTCTGGACACTACTCAATACAACAGACGAAAGACTCGGGGATGACATAGTAGAAACAGACATAGGAGACAATGTCAACAGTGGCTGCAGAGAAGGAGTAAGAGAAGGGGAGAAATCGGGGGCAGAAATAACAGGTGTTGTGGGGGTGCATGCAGTCACCACACTCGCAGTTGGTAGAACCGGAGAAGGGCTAGACAAAGCGGGAGCCGAGGCTGTCGAACTCACAGGAATACTTGAGGAAAGTGGGGGAACATTCGAAGGCTGGGACACCGGAACATCAGGATATAGTCTCTGTGGGGCGTACGGAGGTGGGGGACGTGTTTCCAACAGTTCTTCCACAAAAGGATCCTCTTCCTCTATAACCACATAAGACTTGTTACATTGTAATCGAAACTTCCTATCAGCACATTCAATACCGTTCTCTGTTCGCTCTTTATCATAAGCTACTGCTTTCTGCACAACTGTCTGCATTGCTTTCTTCCTAGATGCCTTCTCGGCCTTTATACGCCTCTGCTTAGCTTCCTTCTGCCATCCCTGTAAAGTGTCAAACATCGACTGCCTACTTCTTCTAGCAAATAATTGGTCCTGTAAATAATTCAATTTCTGTTCATCAAAGGTACCATTTAGTGGCCACTGAAGCTCAGCATTGTCTCTCGTATATTTGTGCCATAATGTACAGAACATAATAGGTCCAATGCCATGCTTCACATACATCTCGAAACTCGGAGAGCCTTCTGAGGTGCAGGTTGTCGTTCCTCCAACCGAAGCTCCGCAGAGCGTCCCGAACACCCAACACACCACATTTTACTCCAACCAGGCATCTTAGCATCAGACACATTCACTAATCACTCAATCGACACACACACACAACAAAAACACGAACAAAGAGCTCTCAAGAAGCAGTCCGGAAACTGCACCAAAACAAGTCAGTCCTCAGACTGCACCAAGACAAGACAGTCCGCAGACTGTACCAAAACAAGATAGGCTCTAGCCCCAGACCTTTTCAAGAGTATGCCAAATTACCAGGTGGCCTGGCGGAACATTCTAAAAACGCTCCTTATCACAAGGGTCTGCAGACCTACCAAGTTAACCAAGACGGTGCCGCACTTACCAAGAATCAAGATGAGCTCACCTGGTGCACACAGGTCGAACAAGATTATTCTCCACTGCTGACTCCTCAGACCAAAACGGTCAGATCCAAGGGTTTCGCCTTTTCAGGACCCCAGCCGAGATGACCACTAGATGAGGAGCGACCCGATCAGACAGGCGGGGCAGCCGCGAGAACCAGGCTCGATATTGTGGGGTACCCGATCCGCCCATCCGACCAGACGCAACCCCGACCCCTACAACCCGTCTACGGGCGAGATGAGTCACCTGGTGTGGTCCCTGTTCGGGCACCAACTGAAGGAAGTGACCCATTTAGGGCCACCCAGGTCACTCTAGACCTCCACTAACCTTCTATCCAATGAAGAGTTGATGACGCAGTAGAGAATGCATATAGACTAGTTTATTCATAAGATACACTGCAGTGGAGTCCAGTCTGACCAGCCTCCTGTGATGGCTGACGAGGGACTGACTCTAACAAGCATAAAGTTACATTATGTATGTTGCGGAGCCCTCTAAGACCCGCCTATTATGGGAAAACACTGTTAGCTGTCGTAATACAATGGAGGTACAGAATATGAGTTTCGATTCCACAGCCTGGCACAAGCTATCTACTGCTCAAGGTCGTCTAACTCATCCTCCCATAAGACAAGTGGGAGAAGGCCTTGATGCAACAGCAGAAGAATGCAATAATGAATGAGTTTTCGACATTGGAGAAATGAAACTTACCAAGGACCATTTCTCGTAAATGAATAAGTAACAGTTTCAATTGTAATAGAAAATGGCGTCTTAGAGAAACAAAATGGCGGCAGGGATGTCAACCTAACAAACATAATACCTACATCCTCTGCCCGCGTATTCACACGATACAATAATACTGCATTAGCTATATCAATGCTAACCTTCAATCGAGTAATATACGAGTAATACAGCAGTTTTGCGAGTCAATTCTAACAACTGCACTGAAGACCTTCTCAGTTTAGCCTCCACACACCGCAGGCCTTCTCAGTTCAGCCTCCACACACTGCACTGCAGGCCTTCTCAGTTCAGCCTCCATACACCGCAGGCCTTCTCAGTTTAGCCTCCACACACCGCAGGCCTTCTCAGTTCACCCCTACACACCACAGGCCACCTCAGTTCAGCCTTCACACACCGCAGGCCTTCTCAGTTCAGCCTCCATACACCGCAGGCCTTCTCAGTTCAGCCTCCATACACCGCAGGTCTTCTTAGTTCAGCCTCCATGCACCGCAGGCCTTCTCAGTTCAGCCTCCACACACTGCAGGCCTTCTCAGTTCAGCCTCCTTCCACTACCTTCTTCTCTGACAACCTGGTGCTTATGACTCGAGCATCGTTGATACTGAAAGTATTGTTCCCTTTCCATGTGGGGCAGATCATCACATTTTGGGGTTTATTTTCTCTGCCACATCCTTCTAAGAAGGAGTGACTTCACAGGTTTGATCCACAGTGGGCCTTTAGCTTCTACATTGATAGGACTAAGGGGTGCTCCGTGGATGGTGAGCTGTTTGTTGAGTTTGCAGCTGTGAAGAAAGGTAAGGAAGTGCATAAGAGGACCGTAATCCTATGAAGTGTGCTCTGTATCAAGCTGTGCTACTCGTTGGCTATAAAGATGTTCCTGAGGGCCTTAGAGCCCATTCCTCCAGAGTGAAAGCCACAATTAGGGCCTTAGCTCAGGGCGTTTTGGTTTTGAGCATATGCCAAGCAGCCACATGGGCTTTCACCAGACACTACAGCATGAATTCACAGGTACGCAGGTAAGGTCCTTTTGCCAGCTCGGTCTTGCAGAACTTTACGGTGTAACGTTCACTCCTCAGACCTACCTCCTTGGAGGGAGCATTGCTTCGGTATTGCTTCACGAGGTGTGGAATCTGCGGTTACAAGTTTCCATCAGAAGAATAAGTTACTTACTCTCATCACCCTCCTGTCTCACTGTTCTGTGAAGTAGACTTCACAGAGTTAATGTGTTTCCATCTTAGATTCAGCACACCTGCGGCTTTGGCCTTAGAAGAAATACGTATTAAACTCAGCGTGCATGGCCAGTGCTTTCTTGAGGCTCTGTGTCCTCATATGTGGAGATAGATCAAAGTTGTGACAGACACTGATGGCACCACCTGTCAGTATGCCAGGTCAAATCTGGTGCGTTTCCAGGTCAAATATGGTGCGTTTCCGGGACAATTCTGGTGTGCTTCCTGGTCAAATCTGGTGCGTTTCCAGGACAAATCTGGTGCGTTTCCTGATCAAATCTGGAGCGTTTCCAGGTCAAATCTGGTGTGTTTCCAGGTCAAATCTGGTGCGTTTCCAGGTCAAATCTGGTGCGTTTCCTGGTCAAATCTGGTGTGCTTCCTGGTCAAATCTGGTGCGTTTCCTGATCAAATCTGGTGCGTTTCCTGAACAAATCTGGTGCGTTTCCAGGTCAAATCTGGTGCGTTTCCAGGTCAAATCTGGTGCGTTTCTAGGTAAAATCTGATGCGTTTCCTGATCAAATCTGGAGCGTTTCCTGATCAAATCTGGTGCGTTTTGAGCGTTTCCAGGTCAAATCTGGTGCGTTTCCAGGTCAAATCTGGTGCGTGGTGAGATTCACATGGCGAAGAAGCTGCACTTACAGTATCCACTAGAAACAGCGTTACCGAAGGAAAGTAACTTATTCAATTCTTGTCTGTATAAAATGCATCTATAAGATAATTAATTAGAGGTGCGGTGATTGCAAATACTTTTGGAGTAGACTAGTCCCTCGTACCTTCCAATGGAGCCTCTTGCTGGAAGGCGGGAATGATAAACCAAACAGCCAATGGCGTGAGCTGAGAGAAAAATACTCCATTGGGCTGAGCCGAAGCCCACTCTGCGTATATTTGAAAGAGTTAGAAACAAGAAGTCTGCAGACAGCTCACTCTCAAGCCAGGCCTAAAAAGAGACATATGCAGGGGTCGCTCCTCTGCAGGCTCTCGGCTGCCATCAAACAATGTTTGCAGAGAGAGCTGCGACGAGATCAGAGCCTGTCACATGGATTGTAGCTGTGGCCCCTCCCACTACAGCAGGGCCCCCCAGTTCTATGAAGAAGAGGGCAGGGGACATGCTGGGAGCTCGGGATGAAGAGGAGAGCAGGGCAGGGTGTAATGCTGGGAGCTGGGTATGAAGAGGAGAGCAGGGCAGGGTGTAATGCTGGGAGCTAAGTATGAAGAGGAGGGCAGTGCAGCGTGTAATGCTGGGAGCTAGGTATGAAGAGGAGAGCAGGGCAGGGTGTAATGCTGGGAGCAGGATGAAGAGGAGACCAGGGCAGGGGGTAATGCTGGGAACTGGGAATGAAGAGGAGAGCAGGGCAGGGTGTAATGCTGGGAGCAGGATGAAGAGGAGAGCAGTGCAGCGTGTAATGCTGGGATCTGGGTATGAAGAGGAGGGCAGGGCAGGGTGTAATGCTGGGAGCTGGGTATGAAGAGGAGACCAGGGCAGGGTGTAATGCTGGGAGCTAGGTATGAAGAGGAGACCAGGGCAGGGTGTAATGCTGGGAACTGGGTATGAAGAGGAGACCAGGGCAGGGTGTAATGCTGGGAGCTAGGTATGAAGAGGAGGGCAGGGCAGGGTGTAATGCTGGGAGCTAGGTATGAAGAGGAGGGCAGGGCGCAATGCTGGGTTTGAAGAGGAGACCAGGGCAGGGTGTAATGCTGGGAGCTAGGTATGAAGAGGAGAGCAGGGCAGGGTGTAATGCTGGGAGCTGGATGAAGAGGAGAGCAGTGCAGAGTGTAATGCTGGGAACTGGATGAAGAGGAGGGCAGGGCAGGGTGTAATGCTGGGAGCTAGGTATGAAGAGAAGAGGAGAGCAGGGCAGGGTGTAATGGTGGGAGCTGGGTATGAAGAGGAGGGCAGGACAGGGTGTAATGCTGGGAGCTTGGTATGAAGAGAGGGGCAGGGCAGGGTGTAATGCTGGGAACTGGGTATGAAGAGGAAACCAGGGCAGGGTGTAATGCTGGGACCTGGTATGACGAGGAGAGCAGGGCAGCGTGTAATACTGGGAGCTGGATGAAGAGGAGAGCAGTGCAGCGTGTAATGCTGGGAACTGGATGAAGAGGAGGGCAGGGCAGGGTGTAATGCTGGGAGCTAGGTATGAAGAGGAGACCAGGGCAGGGTGTAATGCTGGGAGCTAGGTATGAAGAGGAGAACAGGGCAGGGTGTAATGCTGGGAACTGGGTATGAAGAGGAGACCAGGGCAGCGTGTAATGCTCGAGCTAGGTATGAAGAGGAGGGCAGGGCAGGGTGTAATGCTGGGAGCTTGGTATGAAGAGAGGGGCAGGGCAGCGTGTAATGTTGGGAGCTGGGTATGAAGAGAAGAGGAGAGCAGGACAGGGTGTAATGCTGGGAGCTGGGTATGAAGAGGAGGGCAGGACAGGGTGTAATGCTGGGAGCTTGGTATGAAGAGAGGGGCAGGGCAGGGTGTAATGCTGGGAGCTTGGCATGAAGAGAGGGGCAGTGCAGCGTGTAATGCTGGGAGCTGGGTATGAAGAGAGGGGCAGGGCAGGGTGCAATGCTGGGAGCTGGATGAAGAGGAGAGCAGTGCAGCGTGTAATGTTGGGAGCTAGGTATGAAGAGAGGGGCAGGCCAGGGTGTAATGCTGGGAGCTAAGTATGAAGAGGAGACCAGGGCAGGGTGTAATGCTGGGAACTGGGTATGAAGAGGAGACCAGGGCAGGGTGTAATTCTGGGAGCTGGGTATGAAGAGGAGACCAGGGCAGGGTGTAATGCTGGGAACTGGGTATGAAGAGGAGACCAGGGCAGGGTGTAATGCTGGGAGCTAGGTATGAAGAGGAGGGCAGGGCAGGGTGTAATGCTGGGAGCTAGGTATGAAGAGGAGGGCAGGGCAGGGTGCAATGCTGGGTTTGAAGAGGAGACCAGGGCAGGGTGTAATGCTGGGAGCTAGATATGAAGAGGAGAGCAGGGCAGGGTGTAATGCTGGGAGCTGGATGAAGAGGAGAGCAGTGCAGCGTGTAATGCTGGGAACTGGATGAAGAGGAGGGCAGGGCAGGGTGTAATGCTGGGAGCTAGGTATGAAGAGAAGAGGAGAGCAGGGCAGGGTGTAATGGTGGGAGCTGGGTATGAAGAGGAGGGCAGGACAGGGTGTAATGCTGGGAGCTTGGTATGAAGAGAGGGGCAGGGCAGGGTGTAATGCTGGGAACTGGGTATGAAGAGGAAACCAGGGCAGAGTGTAATGCTGGGAGCTGGGTATGAAGAGGAGAGCAGGCCAGCGTGTAATGCTGGGAGCTGGATGAAGAGGAGAGCAGTGCAGCGTGTAATGCTGGGAGCTTGATGAAGAGGAGAGCAGTGCAGCGTGTAATGCTGGGATCTGGGTATGAAGAGGAGGGCAGGGCAGGGTGTAATGCTGGGATCTGGGTATGAAGAGGAGACCAGGGCAGGGTGTAATGCTGGGAGCTAGGTATGAAGAGGAGACCAGGGCAGGGTGTAATGCTGGGAGCTAGGTATGAAGAGGAGACCAGGGCAGGGTGTAATGCTGGGAACTGGGTATGAAGAGGAGACCAGGGCAGGGTGTAATGCTGGGAGCTAGGTATGAAGAGGAGGGCAGGGCAGGGTGTAATGCTGGGAGCTAGGTATGAAGAGGAGGGCAGGGCAGGGTGCAATGCTGGGTTTGAAGAGGAGACCAGGGCAGGGTGTAATGCTGGGAGCTAGGTATGAAGAGGAGAGCAGGGCAGGGTGTAATGCTGGGAGCTGGATGAAGAGGAGAGCAGTGCAGCGTGTAATGCTGGGATCTGGATGAAGAGGAGGGCAGGGCAGGGTGTAATGCTGGGAGATAGGTATGAAGAGAAGAGGAGAGCAGGGCAGGGTGTAATGGTGGGAGCTGGGTATGAAGAGGAGGGCAGGACAGGGTGTAATGCTGGGAGGTTGGTATAAAGAGAGGGGCAGGGCAGGGTGTAATGCTGGGAACTGGGTATGAAGAGGAAACCAGGGCAGGGTGTAATGCTGGGAGCTGGGTATGAAGAGGAGAGCAGGGCAGCATGTAATGCTGGGAGCTGGATGAAGAGGAGAGCAGTGCAGCGTGTAATGCTGGGAACTGGATGAAGAGGAGGGCAGGGCAGGGTGTAATGCTGGGAGCTAGGTATGAAGAGGAGACCAGGGCAGGGTGTAATGCTGGGAGCTAGGTATGAAGAGGAGACCAGGGCAGGGTGTAATGCTGGGAACTGGGTATGAAGAGGAGACCAGGGCAGCGTGTAATGCTGGGAGCTAGGTATGAAGAGGAGGGCAGGGCAGGGTGTAATGCTGGGAGCTTGGTATGAAGAGAGGGGCAGGGCAGCGTGTAATGTTGGGAGCTGGGTATGAAGAGAAGAGGAGAGCAGGACAGGGTGTAATGCTGGGAGCTGGGTATGAAGAGGAGGGCAGGGCAGGGTGTAATGCTGGGAGCTGGGTATGAAGAGGAGGGCAGGACAGGGTGTAATGCTGGGAGCTTGGTATGAAGAGAGGGGCAGGGCAGGGTGTAATGCTGGGAGCTTGGCATGAAGAGAGGGGCAGGGCAGCGTGTAATGTTGGGAGCTGGGTATGAAGAGAAGAGGAGAGCAGGACAGGGTGTAATGCTGGGAGCTGGGTATGAAGAGGAGGGCAGGGCAGGGTGTAATGCTGGGAGCTGGGTATGAAGAGGAGACCAGGGCAGGGTGTAATGCTGGGAGCTAGGTATGAAGAGGAGACCAGGGCAGGGTGTAATGCTGGGAGCTAGGTATGAAGAGGAGACCAGGGCAGGGTGTAATGCTGGGAACTGGGTATGAAGAGGAGACCAGGGCAGGGTGTAATGCTGGGAGCTAGGTATGAAGAGGAGGGCAGGGCAGGGTGTAATGCTGGGAGCTAGGTATGAAGAGGAGGGCAGGGCGCAATGCTGGGTTTGAAGAGGAGACCAGGGCAGGGTGTAATGCTGGGAGCTAGGTATGAAGAGGAGAGCAGGGCAGGGTGTAATGCTGGGAGCTGGATGAAGAGGAGAGCAGTGCAGCGTGTAATGCTGGGAACTGGATGAAGAGGAGGGCAGGGCAGGGTGTAATGCTGGGAGCTAGGTATGAAGAGAAGAGGAGAGCAGGGCAGGGTGTAATGGTGGGAGCTGGGTATGAAGAGGAGGGCAGGACAGGGTGTAATGCTGGGAGCTTGGTATGAAGAGAGGGGCAGGGCAGGGTGTAATGCTGGGAACTGGGTATGAAGAGGAAACCAGGGCAGGGTGTAATGCTGGGAGCTGGGTATGAAGAGGAGAGCAGGGCAGCGTGTAATACTGGGAGCTGGATGAAGAGGAGAGCAGTGCAGCGTGTAATGCTGGGAACTGGATGAAGAGGAGGGCAGGGCAGGGTGTAATGCTGGGAGCTAGGTATGAAGAGGAGACCAGGGCAGGGTGTAATGCTGGGAGCTAGGTATGAAGAGGAGAACAGGGCAGGGTGTAATGCTGGGAACTGGGTATGAAGAGGAGACCAGGGCAGCGTGTAATGCTCGAGCTAGGTATGAAGAGGAGGGCAGGGCAGGGTGTAATGCTGGGAACTTGGTATGAAGAGAGGGGCAGGGCAGCGTGTAATGTTGGGAGCTGGGTATGAAGAGAAGAGGAGAGCAGGACAGGGTGTAATGCTGGGAGCTGGGTATGAAGAGGAGGGCAGGGCAGGGTGTAATGCTGGGAGCTGGGTATGAAGAGGAGGGCAGGACAGGGTGTAATGCTGGGAGCTTGATATGAAGAGAGGGGCAGGGCAGGGTGTAATGCTGGGAGCTTGGCATGAAGAGAGGGGCAGTGCAGCGTGTAATGCTGGGAGCTGGGTATGAAGAGAGGGGCAGGGCAGGGTGCAATGCTGGGAGCTGGATGAAGAGGAGAGCAGTGCAGCGTGTAATGTTGGGAGCTAGGTATGAAGAGAGGGGCAGGCCAGGGTGTAATGCTGGGAGCTAAGTATGAAGAGGAGACCAGGGCAGGGTGTAATGCTGGGAACTGGGTATGAAGAGGAGACCAGGGCAGGGTGTAATTCTGGGAGCTGGGTATGAAGAGGAGACCAGGGCAGGGTGTAATGCTGGGAACTGGGTATGAAGAGGAGACCAGGGCAGGGTGTAATGCTGGGAGCTAGGTATGAAGAGGAGGGCAGGGCAGGGTGTAATGCTGGGAGCTAGGTATGAAGAGGAGGGCAGGGCAGGGTGCAATGCTGGGTTTGAAGACGAGACCAGGGCAGGGTGTAATGCTGGGAGCTCAGTATGAAGAGGAGAGCAGGGCAGGGTTTAATGCTGGAAGCTGGATGAAGAGGAGAGCAGGGCAGCGTGTAATGCTGGGAACTGGATGAAGAGGAGGGCAGGGCAGGGTGTAATGCTGGGAGCTAGGTATGAAGAGAAGAGGAGAGCAGGGCAGGGTGTAATGGTGGGAGCTGGGTATGAAGAGGAGGGCAGGACAGGGTGTAATGCTGGGAGCTTGGTATGAAGAGAGGGGCAGGGCAGGGTGTAATGCTGGGAACTGGGTATGAAGAGGAAACCAGGGCAGGGTGTAATGCTGGGAGCTGGGTATGAAGAGGAGAGCAGGCCAGAGTGTAATGCTGGGAGCTGGATGAAGAGGAGAGCAGTGCAGCGTGTAATGCTGGGAGCTGGATGAAGAGGAGAGCAGTGCAGCGTGTAATGCTGGGATCTGGGTATGAAGAGGAGGGCAGGGCAGGGTGTAATGCTGGGTGCTGGGTATGAAGAGGAGACCAGGGCAGGGTGTAATGCTGGGAGCTAGGTATGAAGAGGAGACCAGGGCAGGGTGTAATGCTGGGAGCTAGGTATGAAGAGGAGACCAGGGCAGGGTGTAATGCTGGGAACTGGGTATGAAGAGGAGACCAGGGCAGGGTGTAATGCTGGGAGCTAGGTATGAAGAGGAGGGCAGGGCAGGGTGTAATGCTGGGAGCTAGGTATGAAGAGGAGGGCAGGGCAGGGTGCAATGCTGGGTTTGAAGAGGAGACCAGGGCAGGGTGTAATGCTGGGAGCTAGGTATGAAGAGGAGAGCAGGGCAGGGTGTAATGCTGGGAGCTGGATGAAGAGGAGAGCAGTGCAGCGTGTAATGCTGGGAACTGGATGAAGAGGAGGGCAGGGCAGGGTGTAATGCTGGGAGCTAGGTATGAAGAGAAGAGGAGAGCAGGGCAGGGTGTAATGGTGGGAGCTGGGTATGAAGAGGAGGGCAGGACAGGGTGTAATGCTGGGAGCTTGGTATAAAGAGAGGGGCAGGGCAGGGTGTAATGCTGGGAACTGGGTATGAAGAGGAAACCAGGGCAGGGTGTAATGCTGGGAGCTGGGTATGAAGAGGAGAGCAGGGCAGCGTGTAATGCTGGGAGCTGGATGAAGAGGAGAGCAGTGCAGCGTGTAATGCTGGGAACTGGATGAAGAGGCGGGCAGGGCAGGGTGTAATGCTGGGAGCTAGGTATGAAGAGGAGACCAGGGCAGGGTGTAATGCTGGGAGCTAGGTATGAAGAGGAGAACAGGGCAGGGTGTAATGCTGGGAACTGGGTATGAAGAGGAGAGCAGGGCAGGGTGTAATGCTGGGAACTGGATGAAGAGGAGGGCAGGGCAGGGCAGGGTGTAATGCTGGGAGCTAGGTATGAAGAGAAGAGGAGAGCAGGGCAGGGTGTAATGGTGGGAGCTGGGTATGAAGAGGAGGGCAGGACAGGGTGTAATGCTGGGAGCTTGGTATGAAGAGAGGGGCAGGGCAGGGTGTAATGCTGGGAACTGGGTATGAAGAGGAGACCAGGGCAGGGTGTAATGCTGGGAACTGGGTATGAAGAGGAGACCAGGGCAGGGTGTAATGCTGGGAGCTAGGTATGAAGAGGAGGGCAGGGCAGGGTGTAATGCTGGGAGCTAGGTATGAAGAGGAGGGCAGGGCAGGGTGCAATGCTGGGTTTGAAGAGGAGACCAGGGCAGGGTGTAATGCTGGGAGCTAGGTATGAAGAGGAGAGCAGGGCAGGGTGTAATGCTGGGAGCTGGATGAAGAGGAGAGCAGTGCAGCGTGTAATGCTGGGAACTGGATGAAGAGGAGGGCAGGGCAGGGTGTAATGCTGGGAGCTAGGTATGAAGAGAAGAGGAGAGCAGGGCAGGGTGTAATGGTGGGAGCTGGGTATGAAGAGGAGACCAGGGCAGGGTGTAATGCTGGGAGCTAGGTATGAAGAGGAGACCAGGGCAGGGTGTAATGCTGGGAACTGGGTATGAAGAGGAGACCAGGGCAGGGTGTAATGCTGGGAGCTAGGTATGAAGAGGAGGGCAGGGCAGGGTGTAATGCTGGGAGCTAGGTATGAAGAGGAGGGCAGGGCGCAATGCTGGGTTTGAAGAGGAGACCAGGGCAGGGTGTAATGCTGGGAGCTAGGTATGAAGAGGAGAGCAGGGCAGGGTGTAATGCTGGGAGCTGGATGAAGAGGAGAGCAGTGCAGCGTGTAATGCTGGGAACTGGATGAAGAGGAGGGCAGGGCAGGGTGTAATGCTGGGAGCTAGGTATGAAGAGAAGAGGAGAGCAGGGCAGGGTGTAATGGTGGGAGCTGGGTATGAAGAGGAGGGCAGGACAGGGTGTAATGCTGGGAGCTTGGTATGAAGAGAGGGGCAGGGCAGGGTGTAATGCTGGGAACTGGGTATGAAGAGGAAACCAGGGCAGGGTGTAATGCTGGGAGCTGGGTATGAAGAGGAGAGCAGGGCAGCGTGTAATACTGGGAGCTGGATGAAGAGGAGAGCAGTGCAGCGTGTAATGCTGGGAACTGGATGAAGAGGAGGGCAGGGTGTAATGCTGGGAGCTAGGTATGAAGAGGAGACCAGGGCAGGGTGTAATGCTGGGAGCTAGGTATGAAGAGGAGAATAGGGCAGGGTGTAATGCTGGGAACTGGGTATGAAGAGGAGACCAGGGCAGCGTGTAATGCTCGAGCTAGGTATGAAGAGGAGGGCAGGGCAGGGTGTAATGCTGGGAACTTGGTATGAAGAGAGGGGCAGGGCAGCGTGTAATGTTGGGAGCTGGGTATGAAGAGAAGAGGAGAGCAGGACAGGGTGTAATGCTGGGAGCTGGGTATGAAGAGGAGGGCAGGGCAGGGTGTAATGCTGGGAGCTGGGTATGAAGAGGAGGGCAGGACAGGGTGTAATGCTGGGAGCTTGGTATGAAGAGAGGGGCAGGGCAGGGTGTAATGCTGGGAGCTTGGCATGAAGAGAGGGGCAGTGCAGCGTGTAATGCTGGGAGCTGGGTATGAAGAGAGGGGCAGGGCAGGGTGCAATGCTGGGAGCTGGATGAAGAGGAGAGCAGTGCAGCGTGTAATGTTGGGAGCTAGGTATGAAGAGAGGGGCAGGCCAGGGTGTAATGCTGGAAGCTAAGTATGAAGAGGAGACCAGGGCAGGGTGTAATGCTGGGAACTGGGTATGAAGAGGAGACCAGGGCAGGGTGTAATTCTGGGAGCTGGGTATGAAGAGGAGACCAGGGCAGGGTGTAATGCTGGGAACTGGGTATGAAGAGGAGACCAGGGCAGGGTGTAATGCTGGGAGCTAGGTATGAAGAGGAGGGCAGGGCAGGGTGTAATGCTGGGAGCTAGGTATGAAGAGGAGGGCAGGGCAGGGTGCAATGCTGGGTTTGAAGAGGAGACCAGGGCAGGGTGTAATGCTGGAGCTAAGTATGAAGAGGAGAGCAGGGCAGGGTTTAATGCTGGGAGCTGGATGAAGAGGAGAGCAGTGCAGCGTGTAATGCTGGGAACTGGATGAAGAGGAGGGCAGGGCAGGGTGTAATGCTGGGAACTGGGTATGAAGAGGAAACCAGGGCAGGGTGTAATGCTGGGAGCTGGGTATGAAGAGGAGAGCAGGCCAGCGTGTAATGCTGGGAGCTGGATGAAGAGGAGAGGAGAGCAGGGCAGGGTGTAATGCTGGGAGCTAGGTATGAAGAGAAGAGGAGAGCAGGGCAGGGTGTAATGGTGGGAGCTGGGTATGACGAGGAGGGCAGGATAGGGTGTAATGCTGGGAGCTTGGTATGAAGAGAGGGGCAGGGCAGGGTGTAATGCTGGGAACTGGGTATGAAGAGGAAACCAGGGCAGGGTGTAATGCTGGGAGCTGGGTATGAAGAGGAGAGCAGGCCAGCGTGTAATGCTGGGAGCTGGATGAAGAGGAGAGCAGTGCAGCGTGTAATGCTGGGAGCTGGATGAAGAGGAGAGCAGTGCAGCGTGTAATGCTGGGATCTGGGTATGAAGAGGAGGGCAGGGCAGGGTGTAATGCTGGGAGCTAGGTATGAAGAGGAGGGCAGGGCAGGGTGCAATGCTGGGTTTGAAGAGGAGACCAGGGCAGGGTGTAATGCTGGGAGCTAGGTATGAAGAGGAGAGCAGGGCAGGGTGTAATGCTGGGAGCTGGATGAAGAGGAGAGCAGTGCAGCGTGTAATGCTGGGAACTGGATGAAGAGGAGGGCAGGGCAGGGTGTAATGCTGGGAGCTAGGTATGAAGAGAAGAGGAGAGCAGGGCAGGGTGTAATGGTGGGAGCTGGGTATGAAGAGGAGGGCAGGACAGGGTGTAATGCTGGGAACTGGGTATGAAGAGGAGACCAGGGCAGGGTGTAATGCTGGGAGCTAGGTATGAAGAGGAGACCAGGGCAGGGTGTAATGCTGGGAACTGGGTATGAAGAGGAGACCAGGGCAGGGTGTAATGCTGGGAGCTAGGTATGAAGAGGAGGGCAGGGCAGGGTGTAATGCTGGGAGCTAGGTATGAAGAGGAGGGCAGGGCAGGGTGCAATGCTGGGTTTGAAGAGGAGACCAGGGCAGGGTGTAATGCTGGGAGCTAGGTATGAAGAGGAGAGCAGGGCAGGGTGTAATGCTGGGAGCTGGATGAAGAGGAGAGCAGTGCAGCGTGTAATGCTGGGAACTGGATGAAGAGGAGGGCAGGGCAGGGTGTAATGCTGGGAGCTAGGTATGAAGAGAAGAGGAGAGCAGGGCAGGGTGTAATGGTGGGAGCTGGGTATGAAGAGGAGGGCAGGACAGGGTGTAATGCTGGGAGCTTGGTATAAAGAGAGGGGCAGGGCAGGGTGTAATGCTGGGAACTGGGTATGAAGAGGAAACCAGGGCAGGGTGTAATGCTGGGAGCTGGGTATGAAGAGGAGAGCAGGGCAGCGTGTAATGCTGGGAGCTGGATGAAGAGGAGAGCAGTGCAGCGTGTAATGCTGGGAACTGGATGAAGAGGAGGGCAGGGCAGGGTGTAATGCTGGGAGCTAGGTATGAAGAGAAGAGGAGAGCAGGGCAGGGTGTAATGGTGGGAGCTGGGTATGAAGAGGAGGGCAGGACAGGGTGTAATGCTGGGAGCTTGGTATGAAGAGAGGGGCAGGGTGTAATGCTGGGAACTGGGTATGAAGAGGAAACCAGGGCAGGGTGTAATGCTGGGAGCTGGGTATGAAGAGGAGAGCAGGCCAGCGTGTAATGCTGGGAGCTGGATGAAGAGGAGAGCAGTGCAGCGTGTAATGCTGGGAGCTGGATGAAGAGGAGAGCAGTGCAGCGTGTAATGCTGGGATCTGGGTATGAAGAGGAGGGCAGGGCAGGGTGTAATGCTGGGAGCTGGGTATGAAGAGGAGACCAGGGCAGGGTGTAATGCTGGGAGCTAGGTATGAAGAGGAGACCAGGGCAGGGTGTAATGCTGGGAGCTAGGTATGAAGAGGAGACCAGGGCAGGGTGTAATGCTGGGAACTGGGTATGAAGAGGAGACCAGGGCAGGGTGTAATGCTGGGAGCTAGGTATGAAGAGGAGGGCAGGGCAGGGTGTAATGCTGGGAGCTAGGTATGAAGAGGAGGGCAGGGCAGGGTGCAATGCTGGGTTTGAAGAGGAGACCAGGGCAGGGTGTAATGCTGGGAGCTAGGTATGAAGAGGAGAGCAGGGCAGGGTGTAATGCTGGGAGCTGGATGAAGAGGAGAGCAGTGCAGCGTGTAATGCTGGGAACTGGATGAAGAGGAGGGCAGAGCAGGGTGTAATGCTGGGAGCTAGGTATGAAGAGGAGACCAGGGCAGGGTGTAATGCTGGGAGCTAGGTATGAAGAGGAGAACAGGGCAGGGTGTAATGCTGGGAACTGGGTATGAAGAGGAGACCAGGGCAGCGTGTAATGCTGGGAGCTAGGTATGAATAGGAGGGCAGGGCAGGGTGTAATGCTGGGAGCTTGGTATGAAGAGAGGGGCAGGGCAGCGTGTAATGTTGGGAGCTGGGTATGAAGAGAAGAGGAGAGCAGGACAGGGTGTAATGCTGGGAGCTGGGTATGAAGAGGAGGGCAGGGCAGGGTGTAATGCTGGGAGCTGGGTATGAAGAGGAGGGCAGGACAGGGTGTAATGCTGGGAGCTTGGTATGAAGAGAGGGGCAGGGCAGGGTGTAATGCTGGGAGCTTGGCATGAAGAGAGGGGCAGTGCAGCGTGTAATGCTGGGAGCTGGGTATGAAGAGAGGGGCAGGGCAGTGTGCAATGCTGGGAGCTGGATGAAGAGGAGAGCAGTGCAGCGTGTAATGTTGGGAGCTAGGTATGAAGAGAGGGGCAGGGCAGGGTGTAATGCTGGGAGCTAAGTATGAAGAGGAGACCAGGGCAGGGTGTAATGCTGGGAACTGGGTATGAAGAGGAGACCAGGGCAGGGTGTAATTCTGGGAGCTGGGTATGAAGAGGAGGGCAGGACAGGGTGTAATGCTGGGATCTGGGTATGAAGAGGAGGGCAGGACAGGGTGTAATGCTGGGGTCTGGGTATGAAGAGGAGACCAGGGCAGGGTGTAATGCTGGGAGCTAGGTATGAAGAGGAGGGCAGGACAGGGTGTAATACTGGGGTCTGGGTATGAAGAGGAGACCAGGGCAGGGTGTAATGCTGGGAGCTAGGTATGAAGAGGAGGGCAGGACAGGGTGTAATGCTGGGGTCTGGGTATGAAGAGGAGACCAGGGCAGGGTGTAATGCTGGGAGCTGGGTATGAAGAGGAGACCAGGGCAGGGTGTAATGCTGGGAACTGGGTATGAAGAGGAGGGCAGGGCAGGGTGTAATGCTGGGAGCTGGGTATGAAGAGAGGGGCAGGGCAGGGTGTAATGCTGGGAGCTTGGCATGAAGAGAGGGGCAGGGCAGGGTGTAATGCTGGGAGCTGGGTATGAAGAGGAGACCAGGGCAGGGTGTAATGCTGGGAGCTAGGTATGAAGAGGAGACCAGGGCAGGGTGTAATGCTGGGAGCTAGGTATGAAGAGGAGACCAGGGCAGGGTGTAATGCTGGGAACTGGGTATGAAGAGGAGACCAGGGCAGGGTGTAATGCTGGGAGCTAGGTATGAAGAGGAGGGCAGGGCAGGGTGTAATGCTGGGAGCTAGGTATGAAGAGGAGGGCAGGGCGCAATGCTGGGTTTGAAGAGGAGACCAGGGCAGGGTGTAATGCTGGGAGCTAGGTATGAAGAGGAGAGCAGGGCAGGGTGTAATGCTGGGAGCTGGATGAAGAGGAGAGCAGTGCAGCGTGTAATGCTGGGAACTGGATGAAGAGGAGGGCAGGGCAGGGTGTAATGCTGGGAGCTAGGTATGAAGAGAAGAGGAGAGCAGGGCAGGGTGTAATGGTGGGAGCTGGGTATGAAGAGGAGGGCAGGACAGGGTGTAATGCTGGGAGCTTGGTATGAAGAGAGGGGCAGGGCAGGGTGTAATGCTGGGAACTGGGTATGAAGAGGAAACCAGGGCAGGGTGTAATGCTGGGAGCTGGGTATGAAGAGGAGAGCAGGGCAGCGTGTAATACTGGGAGCTGGATGAAGAGGAGAGCAGTGCAGCGTGTAATGCTGGGAACTGGATGAAGAGGAGGGCAGGGCAGGGTGTAATGCTGGGAGCTAGGTATGAAGAGGAGACCAGGGCAGGGTGTAATGCTGGGAGCTAGGTATGAAGAGGAGAACAGGGCAGGGTGTAATGCTGGGAACTGGGTATGAAGAGGAGACCAGGGCAGCGTGTAATGCTCGAGCTAGGTATGAAGAGGAGGGCAGGGCAGGGTGTAATGCTGGGAACTTGGTATGAAGAGAGGGGCAGGGCAGCGTGTAATGTTGGGAGCTGGGTATGAAGAGAAGAGGAGAGCAGGACAGGGTGTAATGCTGGGAGCTGGGTATGAAGAGGAGGGCAGGGCAGGGTGTAATGCTGGGAGCTGGGTATGAAGAGGAGGGCAGGACAGGGTGTAATGCTGGGAGCTTGATATGAAGAGAGGGGCAGGGCAGGGTGTAATGCTGGGAGCTTGGCATGAAGAGAGGGGCAGTGCAGCGTGTAATGCTGGGAGCTGGGTATGAAGAGAGGGGCAGGGCAGGGTGCAATGCTGGGAGCTGGATGAAGAGGAGAGCAGTGCAGCGTGTAATGTTGGGAGCTAGGTATGAAGAGAGGGGCAGGCCAGGGTGTAATGCTGGGAGCTAAGTATGAAGAGGAGACCAGGGCAGGGTGTAATGCTGGGAACTGGGTATGAAGAGGAGACCAGGGCAGGGTGTAATTCTGGGAGCTGGGTATGAAGAGGAGACCAGGGCAGGGTGTAATGCTGGGAACTGGGTATGAAGAGGAGACCAGGGCAGGGTGTAATGCTGGGAGCTAGGTATGAAGAGGAGGGCAGGGCAGGGTGTAATGCTGGGAGCTAGGTATGAAGAGGAGGGCAGGGCAGGGTGCAATGCTGGGTTTGAAGACGAGACCAGGGCAGGGTGTAATGCTGGGAGCTCAGTATGAAGAGGAGAGCAGGGCAGGGTTTAATGCTGGAAGCTGGATGAAGAGGAGAGCAGGGCAGCGTGTAATGCTGGGAACTGGATGAAGAGGAGGGCAGGGCAGGGTGTAATGCTGGGAGCTAGGTATGAAGAGAAGAGGAGAGCAGGGCAGGGTGTAATGGTGGGAGCTGGGTATGAAGAGGAGGGCAGGACAGGGTGTAATGCTGGGAGCTTGGTATGAAGAGAGGGGCAGGGCAGGGTGTAATGCTGGGAACTGGGTATGAAGAGGAAACCAGGGCAGGGTGTAATGCTGGGAGCTGGGTATGAAGAGGAGAGCAGGCCAGCGTGTAATGCTGGGAGCTGGATGAAGAGGAGAGCAGTGCAGCATGTAATGCTGGGAGCTGGATGAAGAGGAGAGCAGTGCAGCGTGTAATGCTGGGATCTGGGTATGAAGAGGAGGGCAGGGCAGGGTGTAATGCTGGGTGCTGGGTATGAAGAGGAGACCAGGGCAGGGTGTAATGCTGGGAGCTAGGTATGAAGAGGAGACCAGGGCAGGGTGTAATGCTGGGAGCTAGGTATGAAGAGGAGACCAGGGCAGGGTGTAATGCTGGGAACTGGGTATGAAGAGGAGACCAGGGCAGGGTGTAATGCTGGGAGCTAGGTATGAAGAGGAGGGCAGGGCAGGGTGTAATGCTGGGAGCTAGGTATGAAGAGGAGGGCAGGGCAGGGTGCAATGCTGGGTTTGAAGAGGAGACCAGGGCAGGGTGTAATGCTGGGAGCTAGGTATGAAGAGGAGAGCAGGGCAGGGTGTAATGCTGGGAGCTGGATGAAGAGGAGAGCAGTGCAGCGTGTAATGCTGGGAACTGGATGAAGAGGAGGGCAGGGCAGGGTGTAATGCTGGGAGCTAGGTATGAAGAGAAGAGGAGAGCAGGGCAGGGTGTAATGGTGGGAGCTGGGTATGAAGAGGAGGGCAGGACAGGGTGTAATGCTGGGAGCTTGGTATAAAGAGAGGGGCAGGGCAGGGTGTAATGCTGGGAACTGGGTATGAAGAGGAAACCAGGGCAGGGTGTAATGCTGGGAGCTGGGTATGAAGAGGAGAGCAGGGCAGCGTGTAATGCTGGGAGCTGGATGAAGAGGAGAGCAGTGCAGCGTGTAATGCTGGGAACTGGATGAAGAGGCGGGCAGGGCAGGGTGTAATGCTGGGAGCTAGGTATGAAGAGGAGACCAGGGCAGGGTGTAATGCTGGGAGCTAGGTATGAAGAGGAGAACAGGGCAGGGTGTAATGCTGGGAACTGGGTATGAAGAGGAGAGCAGGGCAGGGTGTAATGCTGGGAACTGGATGAAGAGGAGGGCAGGGCAGGGCAGGGTGTAATGCTGGGAGCTAGGTATGAAGAGAAGAGGAGAGCAGGGCAGGGTGTAATGGTGGGAGCTGGGTATGAAGAGGAGGGCAGGACAGGGTGTAATGCTGGGAGCTTGGTATGAAGAGAGGGGCAGGGCAGGGTGTAATGCTGGGAACTGGGTATGAAGAGGAAACCAGGGCAGGGTGTAATGCTGGGAGCTGGGTATGAAGAGGAGAGCAGGCCAGCGTGTAATGCTGGGAGCTCGATGAAGAGGAGAGCAGTGCAGCGTGTAATGCTGGGAGCTGGATGAAGAGGAGAGCAGTGCAGCGTGTAATGCTGGGATCTGGGTATGAAGAGGAGGGCAGGGCAGGGTGTAATGCTGGGAGCTGGGTATGAAGAGGAGACCAGGGCAGGGTGTAATGCTGGGAGCTAGGTATGAAGAGGAGACCAGGGCAGGGTGTAATGCTGGGAGCTAGGTATGAAGAGGAGACCAGGGCAGGGTGTAATGCTGGGAACTGGGTATGAAGAGGAGACCAGGGCAGGGTGTAATGCTGGGAGCTAGGTATGAAGAGGAGGGCAGGGCAGGGTGTAATGCTGGGAGCTAGGTATGAAGAGGAGGGCAGGGCAGGGTGCAATGCTGGGTTTGAAGAGGAGACCAGGGCAGGGTGTAATGCTGGGAGCTAGGTATGAAGAGGAGAGCAGGGCAGGGTGTAATGCTGGGAGCTGGATGAAGAGGAGAGCAGTGCAGCGTGTAATGCTGGGAACTGGATGAAGAGGAGGGCAGGGCAGGGTGTAATGCTGGGAGCTAGGTATGAAGAGAAGAGGAGAGCAGGGCAGGGTGTAATGGTGGGAGCTGGGTATGAAGAGGAGACCAGGGCAGGGTGTAATGCTGGGAGCTAGGTATGAAGAGGAGACCAGGGCAGGGTGTAATGCTGGGAACTGGGTATGAAGAGGAGACCAGGGCAGGGTGTAATGCTGGGAGCTAGGTATGAAGAGGAGGGCAGGGCAGGGTGTAATGCTGGGAGCTAGGTATGAAGAGGAGGGCAGGGCGCAATGCTGGGTTTGAAGAGGAGACCAGGGCAGGGTGTAATGCTGGGAGCTAGGTATGAAGAGGAGAGCAGGGCAGGGTGTAATGCTGGGAGCTGGATGAAGAGGAGAGCAGTGCAGCGTGTAATGCTGGGAACTGGATGAAGAGGAGGGCAGGGCAGGGTGTAATGCTGGGAGCTAGGTATGAAGAGAAGAGGAGAGCAGGGCAGGGTGTAATGGTGGGAGCTGGGTATGAAGAGGAGGGCAGGACAGGGTGTAATGCTGGGAGCTTGGTATGAAGAGAGGGGCAGGGCAGGGTGTAATGCTGGGAACTGGGTATGAAGAGGAAACCAGGGCAGGGTGTAATGCTGGGAGCTGGGTATGAAGAGGAGAGCAGGGCAGCGTGTAATACTGGGAGCTGGATGAAGAGGAGAGCAGTGCAGCGTGTAATGCTGGGAACTGGATGAAGAGGAGGGCAGGGTGTAATGCTGGGAGCTAGGTATGAAGAGGAGACCAGGGCAGGGTGTAATGCTGGGAGCTAGGTATGAAGAGGAGAATAGGGCAGGGTGTAATGCTGGGAACTGGGTATGAAGAGGAGACCAGGGCAGCGTGTAATGCTCGAGCTAGGTATGAAGAGGAGGGCAGGGCAGGGGGTAATGCTGGGAACTTGGTATGAAGAGAGGGGCAGGGCAGCGTGTAATGTTGGGAGCTGGGTATGAAGAGAAGAGGAGAGCAGGACAGGGTGTAATGCTGGGAGCTGGGTATGAAGAGGAGGGCAGGGCAGGGTGTAATGCTGGGAGCTGGGTATGAAGAGGAGGGCAGGACAGGGTGTAATGCTGGGAGCTTGGTATGAAGAGAGGGGCAGGGCAGGGTGTAATGCTGGGAGCTTGGCATGAAGAGAGGGGCAGTGCAGCGTGTAATGCTGGGAGCTGGGTATGAAGAGAGGGGCAGGGCAGGGTGCAATGCTGGGAGCTGGATGAAGAGGAGAGCAGTGCAGCGTGTAATGTTGGGAGCTAGGTATGAAGAGAGGGGCAGGCCAGGGTGTAATGCTGGAAGCTAAGTATGAAGAGGAGACCAGGGCAGGGTGTAATGCTGGGAACTGGGTATGAAGAGGAGACCAGGGCAGGGTGTAATTCTGGGAGCTGGGTATGA
Source organism: Calotriton arnoldi (assembly GCA_963921515.1). Classification (NCBI taxonomy): domain Eukaryota; kingdom Metazoa; phylum Chordata; class Amphibia; order Caudata; family Salamandridae; genus Calotriton; species Calotriton arnoldi. The sequence continues at coordinate 404,438 of CAWUFW010013354.1, read as the reverse complement.
AGAGGAGACCAGGGCAGGGTGTAATGCTGGGAACTGGGTATGAAGAGGAGACCAGGGCAGGGTGTAATGCTGGGAGCTAGGTATGAAGAGGAGGGCAGGGCAGGGTGTAATGCTGGGAGCTAGGTATGAAGAGGAGGGCAGGGCAGGGTGCAATGCTGGGTTTGAAGAGGAGACCAGGGCAGGGTGTAATGCTGGAGCTGAGTATGAAGAGGAGAGCAGGGCAGGGTTTAATGCTGGGAGCTGGATGAAGAGGAGAGCAGTGCAGCGTGTAATGCTGGGAACTGGATGAAGAGGAGGGCAGGGCAGGGTGTAATGCTGGGAACTGGGTATGAAGAGGAAACCAGGGCAGGGTGTAATGCTGGGAGCTGGGTATGAAGAGGAGAGCAGGCCAGCGTGTAATGCTGGGAGCTGGATGAAGAGGAGAGGAGAGCAGGGCAGGGTGTAATGCTGGGAGCTAGGTATGAAGAGAAGAGGAGAGCAGGGCAGGGTGTAATGGTGGGAGCTGGGTATGAAGAGGAGGGCAGGATAGGGTGTAATGCTGGGAGCTTGGTATGAAGAGAGGGGCAGGGCAGGGTGTAATGCTGGGAACTGGGTATGAAGAGGAAACCAGGGCAGGGTGTAATGCTGGGAGCTGGGTATGAAGAGGAGAGCAGGCCAGCGTGTAATGCTGGGAGCTGGATGAAGAGGAGAGCAGTGCAGCGTGTAATGCTGGGAGCTGGATGAAGAGGAGAGCAGTGCAGCGTGTAATGCTGGGATCTGGGTATGAAGAGGAGGGCAGGGCAGGGTGTAATGCTGGGAGCTAGGTATGAAGAGGAGGGCAGGGCAGGGTGCAATGCTGGGTTTGAAGAGGAGACCAGGGCAGGGTGTAATGCTGGGAGCTAGGTATGAAGAGGAGAGCAGGGCAGGGTGTAATGCTGGGAGCTGGATGAAGAGGAGAGCAGTGCAGCGTGTAATGCTGGGAACTGGATGAAGAGGAGGGCAGGGCAGGGTGTAATGCTGGGAGCTAGGTATGAAGAGAAGAGGAGAGCAGGGCAGGGTGTAATGGTGGGAGCTGGGTATGAAGAGGAGGGCAGGACAGGGTGTAATGCTGGGAACTGGGTATGAAGAGGAGACCAGGGCAGGGTGTAATGCTGGGAGCTAGGTATGAAGAGGAGACCAGGGCAGGGTGTAATGCTGGGAACTGGGTATGAAGAGGAGACCAGGGCAGGGTGTAATGCTGGGAGCTAGGTATGAAGAGGAGGGCAGGGCAGGGTGTAATGCTGGGAGCTAGGTATGAAGAGGAGGGCAGGGCAGGGTGCAATGCTGGGTTTGAAGAGGAGACCAGGGCAGGGTGTAATGCTGGGAGCTAGGTATGAAGAGGAGAGCAGGGCAGGGTGTAATGCTGGGAGCTGGATGAAGAGGAGAGCAGTGCAGCGTGTAATGCTGGGAACTGGATGAAGAGGAGGGCAGGGCAGGGTGTAATGCTGGGAGCTAGGTATGAAGAGAAGAGGAGAGCAGGGCAGGGTGTAATGGTGGGAGCTGGGTATGAAGAGGAGGGCAGGACAGGGTGTAATGCTGGGAGCTTGGTATAAAGAGAGGGGCAGGGCAGGGTGTAATGCTGGGAACTGGGTATGAAGAGGAAACCAGGGCAGGGTGTAATGCTGGGAGCTGGGTATGAAGAGGAGAGCAGGGCAGCGTGTAATGCTGGGAGCTGGATGAAGAGGAGAGCAGTGCAGCGTGTAATGCTGGGAACTGGATGAAGAGGAGGGCAGGGCAGGGTGTAATGCTGGGAGCTAGGTATGAAGAGAAGAGGAGAGCAGGGCAGGGTGTAATGGTGGGAGCTGGGTATGAAGAGGAGGGCAGGACAGGGTGTAATGCTGGGAGCTTGGTATGAAGAGAGGGGCAGGGTGTAATGCTGGGAACTGGGTATGAAGAGGAAACCAGGGCAGGGTGTAATGCTGGGAGCTGGGTATGAAGAGGAGAGCAGGCCAGCGTGTAATGCTGGGAGCTGGATGAAGAGGAGAGCAGTGCAGCGTGTAATGCTGGGAGCTGGATGAAGAGGAGAGCAGTGCAGCGTGTAATGCTGGGATCTGGGTATGAAGAGGAGGGCAGGGCAGGGTGTAATGCTGGGAGCTGGGTATGAAGAGGAGACCAGGGCAGGGTGTAATGCTGGGAGCTAGGTATGAAGAGGAGACCAGGGCAGGGTGTAATGCTGGGAGCTAGGTATGAAGAGGAGACCAGGGCAGGGTGTAATGCTGGGAACTGGGTATGAAGAGGAGACCAGGGCAGGGTGTAATGCTGGGAGCTAGGTATGAAGAGGAGGGCAGGGCAGGGTGTAATGCTGGGAGCTAGGTATGAAGAGGAGGGCAGGGCAGGGTGCAATGCTGGGTTTGAAGAGGAGACCAGGGCAGGGTGTAATGCTGGGAGCTAGGTATGAAGAGGAGAGCAGGGCAGGGTGTAATGCTGGGAGCTGGATGAAGAGGAGAGCAGTGCAGCGTGTAATGCTGGGAACTGGATGAAGAGGAGGGCAGAGCAGGGTGTAATGCTGGGAGCTAGGTATGAAGAGGAGACCAGGGCAGGGTGTAATGCTGGGAGCTAGGTATGAAGAGGAGAACAGGGCAGGGTGTAATGCTGGGAACTGGGTATGAAGAGGAGACCAGGGCAGCGTGTAATGCTGGGAGCTAGGTATGAAGAGGAGGGCAGGGCAGGGTGTAATGCTGGGAGCTTGGTATGAAGAGAGGGGCAGGGCAGCGTGTAATGTTGGGAGCTGGGTATGAAGAGAAGAGGAGAGCAGGACAGGGTGTAATGCTGGGAGCTGGGTATGAAGAGGAGGGCAGGGCAGGGTGTAATGCTGGGAGCTGGGTATGAAGAGGAGGGCAGGACAGGGTGTAATGCTGGGAGCTTGGTATGAAGAGAGGGGCAGGGCAGGGTGTAATGCTGGGAGCTTGGCATGAAGAGAGGGGCAGTGCAGCGTGTAATGCTGGGAGCTGGGTATGAAGAGAGGGGCAGGGCAGTGTGCAATGCTGGGAGCTGGATGAAGAGGAGAGCAGTGCAGCGTGTAATGTTGGGAGCTAGGTATGAAGAGAGGGGCAGGGCAGGGTGTAATGCTGGGAGCTAAGTATGAAGAGGAGACCAGGGCAGGGTGTAATGCTGGGAACTGGGTATGAAGAGGAGACCAGGGCAGGGTGTAATTCTGGGAGCTGGGTATGAAGAGGAGGGCAGGACAGGGTGTAATGCTGGGATCTGGGTATGAAGAGGAGGGCAGGACAGGGTGTAATGCTGGGGTCTGGGTATGAAGAGGAGACCAGGGCAGGGTGTAATGCTGGGAGCTAGGTATGAAGAGGAGGGCAGGACAGGGTGTAATACTGGGGTCTGGGTATGAAGAGGAGACCAGGGCAGGGTGTAATGCTGGGAGCTAGGTATGAAGAGGAGGGCAGGACAGGGTGTAATGCTGGGGTCTGGGTATGAAGAGGAGACCAGGGCAGGGTGTAATGCTGGGAGCTGGGTATGAAGAGGAGACCAGGGCAGGGTGTAATGCTGGGAACTGGGTATGAAGAGGAGGGCAGGGCAGGGTGTAATGCTGGGAGCTGGGTATGAAGAGAGGGGCAGGGCAGGGTGTAATGCTGGGAGCTTGGCATGAAGAGAGGGGCAGGGCAGGGTGTAATTCTGGGAGCTGGGTATGAAGAGGAGACCAGGGCAGGGTGTAATGCTGGGAACTGGGTATGAAGAGGAGAGCAGGGTAGGGTGTAATGCTTGGAGCTAGGTATGAAGAGGAGGGCAGGGCAGGGTGTAATGCTGGGAGCTGGGTATGAAGAGGAGAGCAGGGTAGGGTGTAATGCTTGGAGCTAGGTATGAAGAGGAGGGCAGGGCAGGGTATAATGCTGGTAGCTGGGTATGAAGAGGAGACCAGGGCAGGGTATAATGCTGGGAGCTGGGTATGAAGAGGAGGGCAGTGCAGGGTGTAATGCTGGGAGCTAGGTATGAAGAGGAGGGCAGGGCAGAGTGTAATGCTGGGAGCTAGGTATGAAGAGGAGGGCAGGACAGGGTGTAATGCTGGGAGCTGGGTATGAAGAGGAGACCAGGGCAGGGTGTAATGCTGGGATCTGGGTATGAAGAGGAGACCAGGGCAGGGTGTAATGCTGGGAGCTGGGTATGAAAAGGAGACCAGGGCAGGGTGTAATGCTGGGAGCTTGGTATGAAGAGAGGGGCAGGGTGTAATGCTGGGAGCTAGGTATGAAGAGGAGAGCAGGGTAGGGTGTAATGCTGGGAGCTGGATGAAGAGGAGGGCAGTGCAGCGTGTAATGCTGGGAACTGGGTATGAAGAGGAGAGCAAGGCAGGGTGTAATGCTGGGACCTAGGTATGAAGAGGAGGGCAGTGCAGCGTGTAATGCTGGGTTTGAAGAGGAGACCAGGGCAGAATGTAATGCTGGGAGCTAGGTATGAAGAGGAGGGCAGGACAGGGTGTAATGCTGGGATCTGGGTATGAAGAGGAGACCAGGGTAGGGTGTAATGCTGGGAGCCAGGTATGAAGAGCAGGGCAGTGCAGCATGTAATGCTGGGAGCTAAGTATGAAGAGGAGGGCAGGGCAGGGTGTAATGCTGGGAGCTAAGTATGAAGAGGAGACCAGGGTAGGGTGTAATGCTGGGAGCTTGGTATGAAGAGGAGACCAGGGCAGGGTATAATGCTGGGAGCTGGGTATGAAGAGGCGACCAGGGCAGGGTGTAATGCTGGGAGCTAGGTATGAAGAGGAGGGCAGTGCAGCGTGTAATGCTGGGAGCTAAGTATGAAGAGGAGGGCAGGGTGTAATGCTGGGAGCTAAGTATGAAGAGGAGGGCAGGGTGTAATGCTGGGAGCTGGGTATGAAGAGGAGGGCAGGGCAGGGTGTAATGCTGGGAGCTGGATGAAGAGGAGACCAGGGCAGGGTGTAATGCTGGGAGCTAGGTATGAAGAGGAGAGCAGGGTAGGGTGTAATGCTGGGAGCTGGATGAAGAGGAGGGCAGTGCAGCGTGTAATGCTGGGAACTGGGTATGAAGAGGAGACCAGGGCAGGGTGTAATGCTGGGACCTAGGTATGAAGAAGAGGGCAGTGCAGCGTGTAATGCTGGGAACTGGGTATGAAGAGGAGAGCAGGGCAGGGTGTAATGCTGGGACCTAGGTATGAAGAGGAGGGCAGTGCAGCGTGTAATGCTGGGAGATAGGCCCTCTTTCACCCTTCTCAAACTACTTGTGCAAACCACAAACTGAATCCTGTTGCTGATGAAACAGTATGAATTTATTAGCTGAGTTTTATCCAGAGCCAAAGGATGAACGTCGGAGTCACCTTCTGTCTTCAACCCTATGTGTCGCAGGTTCCAAGTCTTCTGCCTCCGCAGTTGGCACTCAACATGCTGAGCTATCTAAGGGGCTGCAGCCACCGGCTCTGTATCACACCGGCTCTGTGTCACTCCGGCTCTGTGTCACACCGGCTCTGTATCACTCAGGCTCTGTATCACTCCAGCTCTTTATCACAATGGCTCTGTATCACACCGGCTCTGTGTCACACCGACTCTTTGTCACACCGGCTCTGTATCACCCCGGCTCTGTGTCACACCGGCTCTGTATCACACCGGCCCTGTATCACACCGGCTCTGTGTCACACCGGCTCTGTATCACACCGGCTCTTTCTCACACCGGCTCTGTATCACTCCGGCTCTGTGTCACACCGGCTCTGTATCACACCGGCCCTGTATCACACCGGCTCTGTGTCACATCGGCTCTGTATCACACTGGCTCTGTGTCACACCGTCTCTGTGTCACACCGGCCCTGTATCACTCCAGCTCTGTATCACACCGGCTCTGTGTCACACCGGCTCTGTGTCACACCAGCTCTGTATCACACCGGCTCTGTGTCACATCCGCTCTGTGTCACACTGGCCCTGTATCACATCGGCTTTGTGTCACATCGGCTCTGTATCACACCAGCTCTGCGTCGCACAGACCCTGCATCACACCGGCTCTTTGTCACACCGGCTCTGTATCACACCGGCTCTGCGTCACACTGGCTCTGCGTCACACCGGCTCTGTGTCACACCGGCTCTGTGTCACACCGGCTCTGTGTCACTCCGGCTCTGTGTTACACCGGCTCTGTGTCACACCAGCTCTGTAGCACACCGTCTCTGTGTCACACCGGCTCTGTATCACTCCGGCTCTGTATCACACCGGCTCTGTGTCACACTGGCTCTGTGTCACACCGGCTGTGTATTACACCAGCTCTGTGTCACACCGGCTCTGTGTCACACCAACTGTGTGTGACACCGAATCTGTATTACACCGGCTCTGTATCACACCGCCTCTGTATCACACCGATCCTGTATCACTCCGGCTCTGTATCACCACGGCCCTGTATCACACCGGCTCTGTATCATACCGGTTGTTTATCACACCGGCCCTGTATCACACCGGCTCTGTATCACACCGGGCCTGTTTTACACCGGCCCTGTATCACACCGGCTCTGTATCACTCCGGCTCTGTATCACACCGGCCCTGTATCACACCGGCTCTGTATCACACCGGCTCTGTATCACACCGGCTCTGTACCACAACGGCTGTGTATCACACCAGCTGTGTATCACACCGGCTCTGTATCACACCGGCTCTGTATCACACCGGCTCTGTATCACACCGGCTCTGTATCACACCGGCTTTGTATCACACCGGCTGTGTATCACACTGGCTCTGTATCACACTGGCTCTGTATCACACCGGGCCTGTTTTACACCGGCCCTGTATCACACCGGCTCTGTATCACTCCGGCTCTGTATCACTCCAGCCCTGTATCACACCCGCTCTGTATCACACCGGCTCTGTATAGGGGGTAGTGAGGGAGCATGCTGAGAGATACACGTCTCTTGCTCTAGAGAGGGCAGTGAACTGCGCGCTGTGCCTTCAGCACACAACAGACACATCCACACACCACCAGCCCTGGCTGCAGCTGACAATCAAAGCGCAGCTCTTGTTTGACGCCGAGGCTCACCCCACAAAGGCCCCCCTTTGGGTGAAAATGCAGTCATTTGCACAAACCTCAATGTGTTCATTCTAATGCCATGTTTTCTGTCAGAGCATGAATGGCGCGAGGGTTTTCATCGCCCCAGGCAAGAATTTACGCACTGGAGCTCACCTCAGACACTAGAGTATATTTGTGTGACTTTTGTTGCAGTTTGGCTCCATCGTTTGGGGTCCCCTTACACGTGTGTCCTTTCTTCACCCTATGCAGTGCCAGCCCTGGAGCAGACCGAACCAGAGAGCCAGGTTGGACCCATACTCAGCTCATCTGAGTGCTGATACCCGGCACTGGACTCTTAACGAGCTCAGCCAGCAGCGCCGGGGCTAGTTTTTTTTACCACTTTAGGTGAAGTGACATTTTGTTACCTCAACTTTTGACACATTTTCTGCTTTTCGCACCCGTGCCAGTAGCGCCCTGGAGGGACACCCCGTGTGGTGTTGGTCTAAAACCCACAAAGGGTGGGCAACATTCTGTTGGGTGTTAACACCTCTGCAGAGATGGCTGTTGTAGTTTCTTGAAGGGTCATTTTATTCCCACTGTGTGTTGTGTAAAACTGTGCTAGTTCAGTGGGTTCCGCACCTGTTTTAGACATCTGTGTAGAAACTGAACTCCTGGATGGGTGGGCTCAGGCTTTCTTCTGAGGTCAGCATCATCAGTGCCAGAGGCTCGGCCACCCTTCAGTGGTGAGTGGGTCAGTGCAGGGTCAATACTCATACCCATCCCTAATCTTTCACCAAGTTCCTTCCAGCAGGTTGGTGAGTTGCTGACGTGCTACCCCAGAGAGGGCCTTCTCTGCAGATTAAACCTCAGTGATACTTGTGGTATTAATGCTCTGGAGTGGGTCTCCGGCCCGTGGGTAGCCCTGGTCTGAGGAATCTCTGCAGGTGGCACTTCCGGATCCGGTCCTCAGTGCCCCTCTGAGCTTCTGATTCAGGGCCACTGTCTGCTGAGGACACAGAGTGGCAGCAACAGAGAAGAAGGACAGGCCCTTGTACCTGTCATCTGCCAGGGACAGTCACCCACCGGCCTGCCCTGACATTTAAATCTGCCTGCCAGCCCCTTGCAACCAGGCCCTTCACTTCAACCATGTGGTAAATTGATGCTGTGTATGCATGTGTGTGCGTCTGTGTATGTTCATGTGTGTGCGCGCATGTGTGTGTGTATGTGTTCGCTCGCACATGTGTATGTGTGTGTGCGCACGCGTTCGCATGTGTATGTTCATGTGTGTGCACGCATGTGTGTGCTCACACATATGTAAGTTTGAGTATACGTGTGTGCTCGCATGTGTGCCTGTGCTCATGCTTGTGTGTATCTATTAGTGTGCCTGCGTATGGAGTGCCCTGTCTACACACACTTCCTGCACCGGAGAGGCACACAAGAAAGAGGCTGTAGCTACCTCTGATGCCTGTGATTTGGGGCTTCTCCAGAGCACCCCTGAGGTCCATCGTAGTGGTCCAGACTCCAGGGTCAGGTGTGGACGAGGAAGGCAGAGGGTCACTCTGAAACTCTGGACCCCCCCCCGCCTTTCCTGCTCCATTGTTCCCTGGAAGGGCTGCCAACACAGGTTAACAGGTAGTTTAGGGGTCACTGGAGCCATCCGTGGGGCCTTTGTTATGTGTTTTTTCTGACAGGAGACTCCGAGCTCCACCCCCTGTCCCTACTGACAACAGAAGACCATGCCTGGAGCAGTCTGGGAGGGACCAGCAAAAGCAAGAACCGCTGTGAACCGTCGCCAGAGGTGCTGCTTGGAATCCACACACTCTCTGCAATCTTAGGGGCATATTTTGAGATTTGTGGCGCAGCGCAGCGCTGCACAGCGCAGCAAGTCACCTTGCTGTGCTGACGCGCGTCACATGGAAAGGGCAGGAATGCACCGTATTTATCCAATACCGCACATTCCTGTCCTTTCCCCCTGCACTGGGACACAATGGGCTGCCTTGCATCATGGTTCAAGGTTGCCTCCATTGCAGGCAGGATTGGTTTTGTGCAGGAAGGGACACCTTCCTGCAGAAAAACAATCCTGAGAGGCGTTTTCCTCTTTCTATGTGTGCGGCAGAGTAGCACACATAGAAAGAGTAAGTATCGTTATGCCTCTCCTGGGGATGCGTTTCGTTTTGGCGCATTCCCAGGTTTGCAAGGTCTTGTAAATCTGGGAATGCGTTAAAAACCATGGGAGTTGCGTGGGGACACCTACTCAGGGCAGAGTGACGCAACATAGCGATTTGCGCTGCGTTGCGTTACTTCACATTTTAAGAGCTACTCAAAGCCATCAAAGTGGCTTCAAAAATATGACTTACGGTTTGTGTCGCTTTTGCACTATGTTGCATGGTGCAAGAGCGACTAAATACGGGTCATAAATTTGGCCCTTTGCATAAAGAGGGGTTTGATATTTCCAGCCAGTGGACCAAGATATGCCCACCGAAATCTGGGGCCCCACACCAGTGGAGATCAAGAAAGTTTTGTGTGCCAGGATTGGGGTCTCAAACTACTAATTACCGTTTGTCATGTTCTTCAGAGCCCCGGGCTGGGGGCTTCAGTGCCCCGGGCTGGGGTTTTCAGTACCCCGGGCTGGGAGCTTCAGTTCCCCGTGATGGGGTTTTCAGTGCCCCAGGCTGGGATATTCAGTTACCCCGGGCTGGGGTTTTCAGTGTCCTGGGCTAGGATCTTCAGTGCCCCGGCCTAGGGTCTTCAGTGCCCCGGACTGGGGTCTTCAGTGCCCCGGACTGGAGTCGTCAGTGACCCGGGCAGGTATTTCAGTGCCCCGGGCTGGGGTCTTCACTGCCTCAGGTTGGGGGCTTCAGTGCCCTGGGCTGGGGTTTTCAGTACCCTGGGCTGGGAGATTCAGTGCCCTGGGCTGGGGTTTTCAGTACCTCGGCTGGGGTTTTCAGTGCCTCGGGCTGGGGGCTTCACTGCCTCCGGCTGGGGGCTTCAGTGCCCTGGGCAGGGGTTTTCAGTGCCCTGTGCTGAAATGTTCAGTCCCCTGGGGTCAGGGCTTCAGTGTCCTGGGCTGAGGGCGTCAGTGCCCAAGGCTGAGGTCTTCAGTGACCCGGCCTGGGGTCTTCAGTGCCCTGGGTTGGGGGTTTCAGTGCCCAAGGCTGAGGTCTTCAGTGCCCCGGGCTGGGGTCTTCAGTACCCCGGGTTGGGGTCTTCACTGCCTCGGGCTGGGGTCTTCAGGGCCCTGGGCTAGGATCTTCAGTGCCCCGGCCTAGGGTCTTCAGTGGCCCGGGTTGGGGTCTTCAGTGCCCCGGACGGGAGTCGTCAGTGACCCGGGCAGGTGTTTCAGTGCCCCGGACTGGGGTCTTCACTGCCTCAGGCTGGGGGCTTCAGTGCACTGGGCTGGGGTTTTCAGTACCCTGGGCTGGGAGATTCAGTGCCCAGGGCTGGGGTTTTCAGTACCTCGGCTGGGGTTTTCAGTGCCTCAGCTGGGGTTTTCAGTGCCTCGGCTGGGGTTTTCAGTGCCCTGGGCTAGGATTGTCAGTGCCCCGGCCTGTGGTCGTCAGTGCCCCGGGCTGGGGTCTTCAGTTCCCCAGACTGGAGTCTTCAGTGCCCCAAGCTGGGGTTTCAGTGCCCCCGGTGTGGGGTCTTCAATGTGTCGGGCTGGGGGCTTCAGTGCCCCGGGCTGGGGTCTTCAGTGCCCCGGGTTGGGGTCTTCACTGCCTCGGGCAGGGGTCTTCAGTGCCCCGGGCTGGGATCTTCAGTGCCCCGGGCTGGGATCTTGAGTGCCCCAGGCTGGGATCTTCAGTGCCCCGGTTGGGGTCTTCACTTGTGTTTGGCCGGTGTCTTGGGCTCAAGAGAGACTCATGGATGAAGCACCAACCGAGCGCGGCCTGTGTTCGCATCTCCTTCCTCTTCAGAGGGGGTGCACAGTGCTGACACTACACCAGCCCATCCTTCACCTGTCTCTGTGCCTCACAACCTGGGCTTTGAAACCACTGGCCCTCTGAGCTGGGGTGGCACTGTCGAGCCAGTGTGTGTGTGCATGCAGTGCAGTGTGCCCTGTCTGCAGTGCCCTCCAACAACCATCGACAGCTCTGGTGCCTCAACCTGGTGTGCAGGGACTCGAGGAACTGATGGAGGACATTGCATGCGTAGCATGGAGACCCAGCCCTGCCTGCACAGGCAGGAGAACCCACGCTGCCAGGGGTGCTCCATCTTTGGAGCATGTCACTCTTGTAGATTAAAGGCCATCCCACACTCAGTGACTGACCTCACTCACTGTTCAGAGTCACCTGAGGTTCTGTGGCACAGTGGGGATCCCTGATGAGAAGCACTGGTTCTGTCTCGGATGAGAAGTACTGGCTCTGTCTCCGATGAGAAATACTGGCTCTGTCTCCGATGAGAAATACTGGCTCTGTCTCCGATGAGAAATATTGGTTCGGTCTCTGATGAGAATTACTGGTTCATCCTCCGATGAGGAGTACTGATTCAGCCTCCGATGAGAAACACTGGTTCATCCTCCAATGAGAAGTACTAGTTCTGTCTCTGATGACAAGTACTGGCACAGTCTCTGAGAGGGAGTACTGGTTCTGTCTCCGATAAGAAGTGCTATTTCTGTCTTCAATGAGAAGTACTGGTTCAGCCTGCTATGAGATCTACTGGTTCTGTCAGCGATGAGCAGTACTGGTTCTGGCTTCGATGAGAATTACTGGTTTAGCCTTCAATGAGGATTAGTGGTTCAGCCTCCGATGAGCCGTATTGGTTCTATCTCTGATAAGAAGTACTGGTTCAGCCTTCGATGAGAAGTACTGGTTCAGCCTCCAATGAGGAATACTAGTTCAGCTTCTGATGAGATGTACTGGTTCTGCCTCCGATGATAATTACTGGTTATGTCACTGATGAGAAGTACTGGTTCAGAGTCTGATGAGAAGTACTGGTTCAGAGTCCGATGAGAAGTACTGGTTCAGAGTCCGATGAGAAGTACTGGTTCTGTCTCCGATGAGAAGTACTGGTTCAGAGTCCGATGAGAAGTACTGGTTCTGTCTCCGATGAGAAGTACTGGTTCAGACTCCAATGAGAAGTACTGGCTCTGTCTCCGATGAGAACTACTGGTTCAGTCTCCAATGATAAGTACTGGTTCTGTCTCTGAGTGGGAGTACTGGTTCTGTCTCTGATGAGAAATACTGGTTCCGTCGCCGATGAGAAGTAGTAGTTCTGTCTCTAATGAGAAATACTGGTTCAGTATTGAATAAGAAGTAGAAGTTCTGTCTCATATTAGGAGTACTAGTTCTGTCTTTGAGGAGAAGTACTGGTTCTGTCTCTGAGTAGGAGTACTGGTTCTGTGTCTGATGAGAAGTACTCGGTCTGTCCCTGATGAGAAGTAGTAGTTATGTCTCTGATGAGAGGTACTGGTTCAGTCTTGTTTGAGTAGTGCTAGTTCTGCCTCAGATGACGAGTACTGATTCTGTCGCAATGAGAAGTATTGGTTCTGTCTCCAATGAGAAGTACTGGTTCTGTCTCTAATGAGAAGTACTGGTTCAGTCTTAGATGAGGAGCACTAGTTCTATCTCTGATGAGGAGTACTGGATCTGCCTCAGATGAGAAGTATTGGTTCTGTCTCCGATGAGAAGTACTGGTTCTGTCCCCAATGAGAAGTAGTAGTTCTGCCTACAATGAGAAGTGCTGGTTCTGTCTCTGATGAGAAGTACTGGTTCAGTCTTTGATGAGAAGTACTGGTTCTGTCTCTGATGAGAAGTACTAGTTCAGTCTCAGATGAGAAGTACTGGTTCTGTCTCCGATGAGAAGTAGTAGTTCTGTTTCTGATGAGAAGTACTGGTTCAATCTCCGATGAGAAGTACTGGTTCTGTCTCCGATGAGAAGTAGTAGTTCTGTTTCTGATGAGAAGTACTGGTTCAGTCTCATATGAGTAGTACTGGTTCTTTCTCTGATGAGATGCATTTGTTCTGTCTCCGATGAGAAGTACTGGTTCTGCCTCTGATGAGAAGTATTAGATCTGTCTCTGATGAGAGGTACTGGTTCAGTGTCCGATGAGAAGTACTGGTTCTGTCCCGGATGAGAAGTAGTAGTTCTGTCTCCGATGAGATGTACTGCTTATGACTCCGACGAGAAGTAGTAGTTCTGTCTCTGATGAGAAGTACTGGTTTAGTCTTAGATGAGAAGTACTAGTTCTGCATCACATGAGGAGTACAGTTGCTGTCTCTAAGTGGGAGCACTGGTTCTGTCTCCGATGAGAAGTACGGGTTCTGTCTTTGCTGAGAAGTACTGGGTCTTACTCCGATGATAAATAGCAGTTCTGTCTCTGATGAGAAGTACTAGTTCAGTCTCTGATGAGAAGTACTGGTTCTATCTCTGATGAGAAGTACTGGTTCAGTCTCCGATGAGAAGAACTGGTTCTGTCTCTGATGAGAAGTACTTGTTCTATATCTGATGAGAAGTACTGGTTCAGTCTCTGATGAGAAGTACTGTTTCAGTCTCCGATGAGAAATACTGGTTCTGTCTCTGATGAGAAGTACTGGTTCTATCTCTGATGAGAAGTACTGGTTCAGTCTCTGATGAGAAGTACTGGTTCAGTCTTAGATGAGAAATACTGGTTCTGTCTCCATTGAGAAATAGTAGTTCAGTCTCAGATGAGAAGTACTGGTTCTATCTCTGATGAGAAGTACTGGTTCAGTCTCTGATGAGAAGTACTGGTTCAATCTCAGATGGGAAGTACTGGTTCTGTCTCCGATGAGAAGTAGTAGTTCTGTTTCTGATGAGAGGTAGTGGTTCTGTCTCATATGAGTAGTACTGGTTCTTTCTCCGATGAGAAGTATTGCTTCTGTCTCCGATGAGAAGTACTGGTTCTGCCTCCGATGAGAAGTAGTAGTTCTGTTTCTGATGAAAAGTACTGGTTCAATCTCCAATGAGAAGTACTGGTTCTGTCTCCGATGAGAAGTAGTAGTTCTGTTTCTGATGAAAAGTACTGGTTCAGTCTCATATGAGTAGTACTGGTTCTTTCTCCGATGAGAAGTAGTAGTTCTGTTTCTGATGAGAAGTACTGGTTCTGTCTCATATGAGTAGTACTGGTTCTTTCTCCTATGAGAAGTATTAGTTCTGTCTCCGATGAGAAGTACTGGTTCTGTCCCGGATGAGAAGTAGTAGTTCTGTCTCTGATGAAATGTACTGCTTATGACTCCGACGAGAAGTAGTAGTTCTGTCTCTGATAAGAAGTACTGGTTCAGTCTTAGATGAGAAGTACTAGTTCTGGATCAGATGAGGAGTACAGTTTCTGTCTTTAAGTGGGAGCACTGGTTCTGTCTCCGATGAGAAGTACGGGTTCTGCCGTTGCTGAGAAGTGCTGGGTCTTACTCCGATGATAAATAGCAGTTCTGTCTCTGATGAGAAGTACTAGTTTAGTCTCCAATGAGAAGTACTGGTTCTATCTCTGATGAGAAGTACTGGTTCAGTCTCCGATGAGAAGTACTGGTTCTGTCTTTGAAGAGAAGTTCTGGTTCTATCTCTGATGAGAAGTACTGGTTCAGTCTCTGATGAGAAGTACTGGTTCTGTCTCCAATGAGATGTAGTAGTTCTGTTTCTGATGAGAAGTGCTGGTTCTCTCTCATATGAGTAGTACTGGTTCTTTCTACGATGAGAAGTACTGGTTCTGCCTCTGATGAGAAGTACTAGATCAGTCTCTGAATAGAGATACTGGTTCAGTGTCCGATGAGAAGTACTGGTTCTATCTCCGATGAGAAGTACTGGTTCAGTCTCCGATGAGAAGTACTGGTTCTGCCTTCGATGAGGAGTACTGATTCTGTCTCAGATGAGAAATACTGGTTGATTCTCTGAGTGGAAGTACGGGTTCTGTCTCCGATGAGAATTACTAGTTCTGACCCCAATAAGAAGTATTGGTTCTGTCTCTGATGAGAAGTACTGGTTATGTCCCTGATGAGATGTAGTAGTTCTGTCTCTGATGAGATATACTGATTCTGTATCCAATGAGAAGTATTGGTTCTGTCTTAGATGGGAAGTACTGGTTCTGTCTCTGATGAGAAGTACTGGTTCAGTCTTAGATGAGAAATACTGATTCTGTCTCCATTGAGAAATAGTAGTTCGGTCTCAGATGAGAAGTACTGGTTCAGTCTCTGATGAGAAGTACTGGTTTAGTCTCCGATGAGAAGTACTGGTTCTGTCTCCGGTGAGAAGTAGTAGTTCTGTTTCTGAGGAGAAGTACTGGTTCTGTCTCATATGAGTAGTACTGGTTCTTTCTCCGATGAGAAGTATTGGTTTTGTGTCTCATGAGAAGTACTCTGTCTGTCCCTGATGAGAAGTAGTAGTTCTGTCTCTGATGAGAGGTACTAGTTCAGTCTTGTTTGAGTAGTGCTAGTTCTGCCTCAGATGACGAGTACTGATTCTGTCGCCAATGAGAAGTATTGGTTCTGTCTCCAATGAGAAGTACTAGTTCTGTCTCTGATGAGAAGTACTGGTTCAGTCTTAGATGAGAAGCACTAGTTCTGTCTCAGATGAGGAGTACTGGATCTGCCTCAGATGAGAAGTATTGGTTCTGTCTCCGATGAGAAGTACTAGTTCAGTCTCCGATGAGAAGTACTGGTTCTATCTCTGATGAGAAGTACTGGTTCTGTCTTCGATGAGAATTACTGGTTCAGCCTTCAATGAGGAGCTCTGGTTCAGCCTCCGATGATAAGTATTGGTTTTATCCCTGATGATAAGTACTGGTTCAGTCCCTGATGGGAAGTACTGGTTCAGTCTTCGGTGAGAAGTACTGGCTCAGCCTTCGGTGAGAAGTACTCATTCAGCCTCCGATGAGGAATAGTAGTTCAGCTTCTGATGAGATGTACTGATTCTGCCTCCGATGATAATTACTAGTTCTGTCTCCGATGAGAAGTACTGGTTCAGAGTCCGATGAGAAGTACTGGTTCTGTCTCCGAAGAGAAGTACTGGTACAGTCTTAGATAAGAAATACTGATTCTGTCTCTGATGAGAAGTACTGGTTCTGTCTCCGATGAGAAGTACTGGTTCTATCTCCGATGAGAAGTACTGGTTCAGAGTCCGATGAGAAGTACTGGTTCTGTCTCCGATGAGAAGTAATGGTTCTGTCTCCGATGACAAGTACTGGTTCAGAGTCCGATGAGAAGTACTGGTTCAGAGTCGGATGAGAAGTACTGGTTATGTCCCTGATGAGATGTAGTAGTTCTGTCTCTGATGAGATATACTGATTCTGTATCCAATGAGAAGTATTGGTTCTGTCTTAGATGGGAAGTACTGGTTCAGTCTTAGATGAGAAATACTGGTTCTGTCTCCATTGAGAAATAGTAGTTCGGTCTCAGATGAGAAGTACTCGTTCAGTCTCTGATGAGAAGTACTGGTTTAGTCTCCGATGAGAAGTACTGGTTCTGTCTCCGGTGAGAAGTAGTAGTTCTGTTTCTGAGGAGAAGTACTGGTTCTGTCTCATATGAGTAGTACTGGTTCTTTCTCCGATGAGAAGTAGTAGTTCTGTTTCTGATGAGAAGTACTGGTTCTGTCTCAAATGAGTAGTACTCGTTCTTTCTCTGATGAGAAGTATTGGTTTTGTGTCTGATGAGAAGTACTCTGTCTGTCCCTGATGAGAAGTAGTAGTTCTGTCTCTGATGAGAGGTACTAGTTCAGTCTTGTTTGAGTAGTGCTAGTTCTGCCTCAGATGACGAGTACTGATTCTGTCGCCAATGAGAAGTATTGGTTCTGTCTCCAATGAGAAGTACTGGTTCTGTCTCTGATGAGAAGTACTGGTTCAGTCTTAGATGAGAAGCACTAGTTCTGTCTCAGATGAGGAGTACTGGATCTGCCTCAGATGAGAAGTATTGGTTCTGTCTCCGATGAGAAGTACTAGTTCAGTCTCCGATGAGAAGTACTGGTTCTATCTCTGATGAGAAGTACTGGTTCTGTCTTCGATGAGAATTACTGGTTCAGCCTTCAATGAGGAGCACTGGTTCAGCCTCTGATGATAAGTATTGGTTTTATCCCTGATGATAAGTACTGGTTCAGTCCCTGATGGGAAGTACTGGTTCAGTCTTCGGTGAGAAGTACTGGTTCAGCCTTCAGTGAGAAGTACTCATTCAGCCTCCGATGAGGAATACTAGTTCAGCTTCTGATGAGATGTACTGATTCTGCCTCCGATGATAATTACTAGTTCTGTCTCCGATGAGAAGTACTGGTTCAGAGTCCGATGAGAAGTACTGGTTCTGTCTCCGAAGAGAAGTACTGGTACAGTCTTAGATAAGAAATACTGATTCTGTCTCTGATGAGAAGTACTGGTTCTGTCTCCGATGAGAAGTACTGGTTCTGTCTCCGATGAGAAGTACTGGTTCAGAGTCCGATGAGAAGTACTGGTTCTGTCTCCGATGAGAAGTAATGGTTCAGTCTTAGATGAGAAATACTGATTCTGTCTCTGATGAGAAGTACTGGTTCTGTCTCCGATGACAAGTACTGGTTCAGAGTCCGATGAGAAGTACTGGTTCAGAGTCGGATGAGAAGTGCTGGTTATGTGTCCGATGAGAAGTACTGGTTTAGTCTTAGATGAGAAATACTGATTCTGTCTCTGATGAGAAGTATTGGTTCTGTCTCAGATGAGAAGTACTGGTTCAGAGTCCAATGAGAAGTACTGGTTCTGTCTCCAATGAGAAGTACTGGGTCAGACTCCCATGAGAAGTACTGTCTCTGTCTCAAATTAGAACTACTGGTTTAGTCTCCGATTGCAAAGTACTGGTTCAGTCTTAGATGAGAAGTACTGGTTCAGTCTGCAATGAGAAGTACTGGTACAGTCTCCGATGAGAAGTACTGGTTCTGTGTTTGATGAGAATTATTGGTTCAGCCTTAAATGAGGAGCACTGGTTCCGCCTCCGATGATAAGTATTGGTTTTATCCCTGATGATAAGTACTGGTTCAGTCCCTGATGGGAAGTACTGGTTCAGTCTTCGGTGAGAAGTACTGGTTCAGTCTTTGGTGAGAAGTACTCGTTCAGCCTCCGATGAGGAATACTAGTTCAGCTTCTGATGAGATGTACTGATTCTGCCTCCGATGATAATTACTGGTTCTGTCTCTGATGAGAAGTACTGGTTCAGTCTTAGATGAGAAATACTGGTTCTGTCTCCATTGAGAAATAGTAGTTCTGTCTCCAATGAGAAGTACTAATTCAGTCTCAGAAGAGAAGTACTGGTTCTATCTCTGATGAGAAGTACTGGTTCAGTCTGTGATGAGAAGTACTGGTTCTGTCTCCGATGAGAAGTAGTAGTTCTGTTTCTGATGAGAAGTACTGGTTCTGTCTCATATGAGTAGTACTGGTTCTTTCTCTGATGAGAAGTATTTGTTCTGTCTCTGATGAGAAGTACTGGTTCTACTACTGAAGAGAAGTATTAGATCTGTCTCTGATGAGAGGTACTGGTTCAGTATCCGATGAGAAGTACTGGTTCTGCCCCCGATGATAAGTAGTAGTTCTGTCTCTGATTAGATGTACTGCTTCTGACTCCGATGAGAAGTAGTAGTTCTCTCTCCGATGAGAAGTACTGGTTCAGTCTTGGATGAGAAGTACTAGATCTGCATCAGATGAGAAGTAGTAGTTCTGTTTCTGATGAGAAGCACTGGTTCTGTCTCAAATGAGTAGTACTGGTTCTTTCTCTGATGAGAAGTATTTGTTCTGTCTCCGATGAGAAGTCTGGGTTCTGTCTTCGATGAAAAGTACTGGGTCTTACTCCGATGAGAAATAGCAGTTCTGTCTCCGATGAGAATTACTTGTTCTGTCTCCGATGAGAAGTAGTAGTTCTGTTTCTTATGACAAGTACTGGTTCTGTCTCATATGAGTAGTACTGGTTCTTTCTCCGATGAGAAGTACTAGATCAGTCTCTCTGATGAGAGATACCGGTTCTATCTCTGATGAGAAGGACTGGTTTAGTCTCCGATGAGAAGTACTGGTTCTGTCTCCGATGAGAAGTAGGAGTTCTGTTACTGATGAGAAGTGCTGGTTCTGTCTCTGATGAGAAGTACTGGTTCAGTCTTTGATGAGAAGTACTGGTTCTGTCTCTGATGAGAAGTACTAGTTCAGTCTCAGATGAGAAGTACTGGTTCTGTCTCCGATGAGAAGTAGTAGTTCTGTTTCTGATGAGAAGTACTGGTTCAATCTCCGATGAGAAGTACTGGTTCTGTCTCCGATGAGAAGTAGTAGTTCTGTTTCTGATGAGAAGTACTGGTTCAGTCTCATATGAGTAGTACTGGTTCTTTCTCTGATGAGATGCATTTGTTCTGTCTCCGATGAGAAGTACTGGTTCTGCCTCTGATGAGAAGTATTAGATCTGTCTCTGATGAGAGGTACTGGTTCAGTGTCCGATGAGAAGTACTGGTTCTGTCCCGGATGAGAAGTAGTAGTTCTGTCTCCGATGAGATGTACTGCTTATGACTCCGACGAGAAGTAGTAGTTCTGTCTCTGATGAGAAGTACTGGTTTAGTCTTAGATGAGAAGTACTAGTTCTGCATCACATGAGGAGTACAGTTGCTGTCTCTAAGTGGGAGCACTGGTTCTGTCTCCGATGAGAAGTACGGGTTCTGTCTTTGCTGAGAAGTACTGGGTCTTACTCCGATGATAAATAGCAGTTCTGTCTCTGATGAGAAGTACTAGTTCAGTCTCTGATGAGAAGTACTGGTTCTATCTCTGATGAGAAGTACTGGTTCAGTCTCCGATGAGAAGAACTGGTTCTGTCTCTGATGAGAAGTACTTGTTCTATATCTGATGAGAAGTACTGGTTCAGTCTCTGATGAGAAGTACTGTTTCAGTCTCCGATGAGAAATACTGGTTCTGTCTCTGATGAGAAGTACTGGTTCTATCTCTGATGAGAAGTACTGGTTCAGTCTCTGATGAGAAGTACTGGTTCAGTCTTAGATGAGAAATACTGGTTCTGTCTCCATTGAGAAATAGTAGTTCAGTCTCAGATGAGAAGTACTGGTTCTATCTCTGATGAGAAGTACTGGTTCAGTCTCTGATGGGAAGTACTGGTTCAATCTCAGATGGGAAGTACTGGTTCTGTCTCCGATGAGAAGTAGTAGTTCTGTTTCTGATGAGAGGTAGTGGTTCTGTCTCATATGAGTAGTACTGGTTCTTTCTCCGATGAGAAGTATTGCTTCTGTCTCCGATGAGAAGTACTGGTTCTGCCTCCGATGAGAAGTAGTAGTTCTGTTTCTGATGAAAAGTACTGGTTCAATCTCCAATGAGAAGTACTGGTTCTGTCTCCGATGAGAAGTAGTAGTTCTGTTTCTGATGAAAAGTACTGGTTCAGTCTCATATGAGTAGTACTGGTTCTTTCTCCGATGAGAAGTAGTAGTTCTGTTTCTGATGAGAAGTACTGGTTCTGTCTCATATGAGTAGTACTGGTTCTTTCTCCTATGAGAAGTATTAGTTCTGTCTCCGATGAGAAGTACTGGTTCTGTCCCGGATGAGAAGTAGTAGTTCTGTCTCTGATGAAATGTACTGCTTATGACTCCGACGAGAAGTAGTAGTTCTGTCTCTGATAAGAAGTACTGGTTCAGTCTTAGATGAGAAGTACTAGTTCTGGATCAGATGAGGAGTACAGTTTCTGTCTTTAAGTGGGAGCACTGGTTCTGTCTCCGATGAGAAGTACGGGTTCTGCCGTTGCTGAGAAGTGCTGGGTCTTACTCCGATGATAAATAGCAGTTCTGTCTCTGATGAGAAGTACTAGTTTAGTCTCCAATGAGAAGTACTGGTTCTATCTCTGATGAGAAGTACTGGTTCAGTCTCCGATGAGAAGTACTGGTTCTGTCTTTGAAGAGAAGTTCTGGTTCTATCTCTGATGAGAAGTACTGGTTCAGTCTCTGATGAGAAGTACTGGTTCTGTCTCCAATGAGATGTAGTAGTTCTGTTTCTGATGAGAAGTGCTGGTTCTCTCTCATATGAGTAGTACTGGTTCTTTCTACGATGAGAAGTACTGGTTCTGCCTCTGATGAGAAGTACTAGATCAGTCTCTGAATAGAGATACTGGTTCAGTGTCCGATGAGAAGTACTGGTTCTATCTCCGATGAGAAGTACTGGTTCAGTCTCCGATGAGAAGTACTGGTTCTGCCTTCGATGAGGAGTACTGATTCTGTCTCAGATGAGAAATACTGGTTGATTCTCTGAGTGGAAGTACGGGTTCTGTCTCCGATGAGAATTACTAGTTCTGACCCCAATAAGAAGTATTGGTTCTGTCTCTGATGAGAAGTACTGGTTATGTCCCTGATGAGATGTAGTAGTTCTGTCTCTGATGAGATATACTGATTCTGTATCCAATGAGAAGTATTGGTTCTGTCTTAGATGGGAAGTACTGGTTCTGTCTCTGATGAGAAGTACTGGTTCAGTCTTAGATGAGAAATACTGGTTCTGTCTCCATTGAGAAATAGTAGTTCGGTCTCAGATGAGAAGTACTGGTTCAGTCTCTGATGAGAAGTACTGGTTTAGTCTCCGATGAGAAGTACTGGTTCTGTCTCCGGTGAGAAGTAGTAGTTCTGTTTCTGAGGAGAAGTACTGGTTCTGTCTCATATGAGTAGTACTGGTTCTTTCTCCGATGAGAAGTAGTAGTTCTGTTTCTGATGAGAAGTACTGGTTCTGTCTCATATGAGTAGTACTCGTTCTTTCTCTGATGAGAAGTATTGGTTTTGTGTCTCATGAGAAGTACTCTGTCTGTCCCTGATGAGAAGTAGTAGTTCTGTCTCTGATGAGAGGTACTAGTTCAGTCTTGTTTGAGTAGTGCTAGTTCTGCCTCAGATGACGAGTACTGATTCTGTCGCCAATGAGAAGTATTGGTTCTGTCTCCAATGAGAAGAACTAGTTCTGTCTCTGATGAGAAGTACTGGTTCAGTCTTAGATGAGAAGCACTAGTTCTGTCTCAGATGAGGAGTACTGGATCTGCCTCAGATGAGAAGTATTGGTTCTGTCTCCGATGAGAAGTACTAGTTCAGTCTCCGATGAGAAGTACTGGTTCTATCTCTGATGAGAAGTACTGGTTCTGTCTTCGATGAGAATTACTGGTTCAGCCTTCAATGAGGAGCTCTGGTTCAGCCTCCGATGATAAGTATTGGTTTTATCCCTGATGATAAGTACTGGTTCAGTCCCTGATGGGAAGTACTGGTTCAGTCTTCGGTGAGAAGTACTGGCTCAGCCTTCGGTGAGAAGTACTCATTCAGCCTCCGATGAGGAATAGTAGTTCAGCTTCTGATGAGATGTACTGATTCTGCCTCCGATGATAATTACTAGTTCTGTCTCCGATGAGAAGTACTGGTTCAGAGTCCGATGAGAAGTACTGGTTCTGTCTCCGAAGAGAAGTACTGGTACAGTCTTAGATAAGAAATACTGATTCTGTCTCTGATGAGAAGTACTGGTTCTGTCTCCGATGAGAAGTACTGGTTCTATCTCCGATGAGAAGTACTGGTTCAGAGTCCGATGAGAAGTACTGGTTCTGTCTCCGATGAGAAGTAATGGTTCTGTCTCCGATGACAAGTACTGGTTCAGAGTCCGATGAGAAGTACTGGTTCAGAGTCGGATGAGAAGTACTGGTTATGTCCCTGATGAGATGTAGTAGTTCTGTCTCTGATGAGATATACTGATTCTGTATCCAATGAGAAGTATTGGTTCTGTCTTAGATGGGAAGTACTGGTTCAGTCTTAGATGAGAAATACTGGTTCTGTCTCCATTGAGAAATAGTAGTTCGGTCTCAGATGAGAAGTACTCGTTCAGTCTCTGATGAGAAGTACTGGTTTAGTCTCCGATGAGAAGTACTGGTTCTGTCTCCGGTGAGAAGTAGTAGTTCTGTTTCTGAGGAGAAGTACTGGTTCTGTCTCATATGAGTAGTACTGGTTCTTTCTCCGATGAGAAGTAGTAGTTCTGTTTCTGATGAGAAGTACTGGTTCTGTCTCAAATGAGTAGTACTCGTTCTTTCTCTGATGAGAAGTATTGGTTTTGTGTCTGATGAGAAGTACTCTGTCTGTCCCTGATGAGAAGTAGTAGTTCTGTCTCTGATGAGAGGTACTAGTTCAGTCTTGTTTGAGTAGTGCTAGTTCTGCCTCAGATGACGAGTACTGATTCTGTCGCCAATGAGAAGTATTGGTTCTGTCTCCAATGAGAAGTACTGGTTCTGTCTCTGATGAGAAGTACTGGTTCAGTCTTAGATGAGAAGCACTAGTTCTGTCTCAGATGAGGAGTACTGGATCTGCCTCAGATGAGAAGTATTGGTTCTGTCTCCGATGAGAAGTACTAGTTCAGTCTCCGATGAGAAGTACTGGTTCTATCTCTGATGAGAAGTACTGGTTCTGTCTTCGATGAGAATTACTGGTTCAGCCTTCAATGAGGAGCACTGGTTCAGCCTCTGATGATAAGTATTGGTTTTATCCCTGATGATAAGTACTGGTTCAGTCCCTGATGGGAAGTACTGGTTCAGTCTTCGGTGAGAAGTACTGGTTCAGCCTTCAGTGAGAAGTACTCATTCAGCCTCCGATGAGGAATACTAGTTCAGCTTCTGATGAGATGTACTGATTCTGCCTCCGATGATAATTACTAGTTCTGTCTCCGATGAGAAGTACTGGTTCAGAGTCCGATGAGAAGTACTGGTTCTGTCTCCGAAGAGAAGTACTGGTACAGTCTTAGATAAGAAATACTGATTCTGTCTCTGATGAGAAGTACTGGTTCTGTCTCCGATGAGAAGTACTGGTTCTGTCTCCGATGAGAAGTAATGGTTCAGTCTTAGATGAGAAATACTGATTCTGTCTCTGATGAGAAGTACTGGTTCTGTCTCCGATGACAAGTACTGGTTCAGAGTCCGATGAGAAGTACTGGTTCAGAGTCGGATGAGAAGTGCTGGTTATGTGTCCGATGAGAAGTACTGGTTTAGTCTTAGATGAGAAATACTGATTCTGTCTCTGATGAGAAGTATTGGTTCTGTCTCCGATGAGAAGTACTGGTTCAGAGTCCAATGAGAAGTACTGGTTCTGTCTCCAATGAGAAGTACTGGGTCAGACTCCCATGAGAAGTACTGTCTCTGTCTCAAATTAGAACTACTGGTTTAGTCTCCGATTGCAAAGTACTGGTTCAGTCTTAGATGAGAAGTACTGGTTCAGTCTGCAATGAGAAGTACTGGTACAGTCTCCGATGAGAAGTACTGGTTCTGTGTTTGATGAGAATTATTGGTTCAGCCTTAAATGAGGAGCACTGGTTCCGCCTCCGATGATAAGTATTGGTTTTATCCCTGATGATAAGTACTGGTTCAGTCCCTGATGGGAAGTACTGGTTCAGTCTTCGGTGAGAAGTACTGGTTCAGTCTTTGGTGAGAAGTACTCGTTCAGCCTCCGATGAGGAATACTAGTTCAGCTTCTGATGAGATGTACTGATTCTGCCTCCGATGATAATTACTGGTTCTGTCTCTGATGAGAAGTACTGGTTCAGTCTTAGATGAGAAATACTGGTTCTGTCTCCATTGAGAAATAGTAGTTCTGTCTCCAATGAGAAGTACTAATTCAGTCTCAGAAGAGAAGTACTGGTTCTATCTCTGATGAGAAGTACTGGTTCAGTCTGTGATGAGAAGTACTGGTTCTGTCTCCGATGAGAAGTAGTAGTTCTGTTTCTGATGAGAAGTACTGGTTCTGTCTCATATGAGTAGTACTGGTTCTTTCTCTGATGAGAAGTATTTGTTCTGTCTCTGATGAGAAGTACTGGTTCTACTACTGAAGAGAAGTATTAGATCTGTCTCTGATGAGAGGTACTGGTTCAGTATCCGATGAGAAGTACTGGTTCTGCCCCCGATGATAAGTAGTAGTTCTGTCTCTGATTAGATGTACTGCTTCTGACTCCGATGAGAAGTAGTAGTTCTCTCTCCGATGAGAAGTACTGGTTCAGTCTTGGATGAGAAGTACTAGATCTGCATCAGATGAGAAGTAGTAGTTCTGTTTCTGATGAGAAGCACTGGTTCTGTCTCATATGAGTAGTACTGGTTCTTTCTCTGATGAGAAGTATTTGTTCTGTCTCCGATGAGAAGTCTGGGTTCTGTCTTCGATGAAAAGTACTGGGTCTTACTCCGATGAGAAATAGCAGTTCTGTCTCCGATGAGAATTACTTGTTCTGTCTCCGATGAGAAGTAGTAGTTCTGTTTCTTATGACAAGTACTGGTTCTGTCTCATATGAGTAGTACTGGTTCTTTCTCCGATGAGAAGTACTAGATCAGTCTCTCTGATGAGAGATACCGGTTCTATCTCTGATGAGAAGGACTGGTTTAGTCTCCGATGAGAAGTACTGGTTCTGTCTCCGATGAGAAGTAGGAGTTCTGTTACTGATGAGAAGTACTGGTTCTGTCTCTGATGAGAAGTACTGGTTCAGTCTTAGATGAGAAATACTGGTTCTGTCTCCATTGAGAAATAGTAGTTCGGTCTCAGATGAGAAGTACTGGTTCAGTCTCTGATGAGAAGTACTGGTTTAGTCTCCGATGAGAAGTACTGGTTCTGTCTCCGGTGAGAAGTAGTAGTTCTGTTTCTGAGGAGAAGTACTGGTTCTGTCTCATATGAGTAGTACTGGTTCTTTCTCTGATGAGAAGTATTTGTTCTGTCTCCGATGAGAAGTCTGGGTTCTGTCTTCGATGAAAAGTACTGGGTCTTACTCCGATGAGAAATAGCAGTTCTGTCTCCGATGAGAATTACTTGTTCTGTCTCCGATGAGAAGTAGTAGTTCTGTTTCTTATGACAAGTACTGGTTCTGTCTCATATGAGTAGTACTGGTTCTTTCTCCGATGAGAAGTACTAGATCAGTCTCTCTGATGAGAGATACCGGTTCTATCTCTGATGAGAAGGACTGGTTTAGTCTCCGATGAGAAGTACTGGTTCTGTCTCCGATGAGAAGTAGGAGTTCTGTTACTGATGAGAAGTACTGGTTCTGTCTCATATGAGTAGTACTGGTTCTTTCTCCGATGAGAAGTACTAGATCAGCCTCTGATGAGAGATACTGGTTCAGTGTCCGATGAGAAGTACTTGTTCTGCCTCCAATGAGAGGTACTGGTTCTGCCTCCGATGAGAAGTACTGATTCTGTCTCAGATGAGAAATGCTGGTTGATTCTCTGAGTGGAAGTACTGATTCTGTCTCCGATGAGAATTACTGGTTCTGACCCCAATAAGAAGTATTGGTTCTGTCTCCGATGAGAAGTAATGGTTCTGTCGCCGATGAAAAGCACTGGTTCAGTCTTAGATGAGAAGCAGTAGTTCTGTCTCAGATGAGGAGTACTGGATCTGCCTCAGATGGGAAGTATTGGTTCTGTCTCCGATAAGAAGTACTGGTTCCGTCCCCGATGAAAAGTACTAGTTCTGTCTTTTTGGAGAAGTTTTGGTTCTATCTTTAATGAGAAGTACTGATTCTGTCTCTGATGACCAGTACTGGTTCAGTCTTACATTAGAAATACTGATTCTTTCTCAGATGAGAAGTACTGGTTCTGTCTCCGATGAGAAAAACTGGTTCTGTCTCCGATGAGAAGTACTGGTTCAGACTCCCATGAGAAGTACTGTCTCTGTCTCCAATGAGAACTACTGGTTCAGTCTCCGATGATAAGTACTGGTTCAGTCTTAGATGAGAAATACTGGTTCAGTCTGCGATGAGGAGTACTGGTTCTGTCTCCGATGAGAAGCACTGGTTCTGTCTTCGATGAGAGTTACTGGTTCAGCCTTCAATGAGGAGCACTGGTTCAGCCTCCGATGATAAGTATTGGTTTTATCCCTGATGATAAGTACTGGTTCAGTCTTCGGTGAGAAGTACTGGTTCAGCCTTCGTGAGAAGTTCTGGTTCAGCCTCTGCTGAGGAATACTAGTTCAGCTTCTGATGAGATGTACTGATTCTGCCTCCGATGATAATTACTGGTTCTGTCTCCGATGAGAAGTACTGGTTCAGAGTCCGATGAGAAGTACTGGTTCTGTCTAAGATGATAAGTACTGGTTCTGTGTCTGATGAGAAGTACTGGTTCAGTCTTAGATGAGAAATACTGATTCTGTCTCCGATGAGAAGTACTGGTTCTGTCTCCGATGAGAAGTACTGGTTCTGTCTCCGATGAGAAGTACTGGTTCAGAGTCCGATGAGAAGTACTGGTTGTGTCTCCAATGAGAAGTACTGGTTCAGACTCTGATGATAAGTACTGGTTCAGTCTTAGATGAGAAGTACTGGTTCAGTCTGCGATGAGAAATACTGGTTCTGTCTCCGATGAGAAGTACTGGTTCTGTCTTCGATGAGAATTACTGGTTGAGCCTTCAATGAGGAGCACTGGTTCAGCCTCTGATGATAAGTACTGGTTGCATCCCTGATGATAAGTACTGGTTCAGTCCCTGATGGGAAGTTCTGGTTCAGCCTTCGGTGAGAAGTACTGGTTCAGCCTTCGGTGAGAAGTACTGGTTCAGCCTCCGATGAGGAATACTAGTTCAGTTTCTGATGAGATGTACTGATTCTGCCTCTGATGATAATTACTGGTTCTGTCTCCGATGAGAAATAATGGTTCAGAGTCCGCTGAGAAGTACTGGTTCTGTCTCCGATGAGAAGTACTGGTTCTGTCTCCGATGAGAAGTTCTGGTTCAGTCTTAGATGAGAAATACTGGTTCTGTCTCCATTGAGAAATAGTAGTTCTGTCTCCGATGAGAAGTACTAGTTCAGTCTCAGATTAGAAGTAGTGGTTCTATCTCTGTTGAGAAGTACTGGTTCAGTCTCTGATGAGAAGTACTGATTCTGTCTCCGATGAGAAGTAGTAGTTCTGTTTCTGATGAGAAGTACTGGTTCTGTCTCATATGAGTAGTACTGGTTCTTTCTCCGATGAGAAGTGCCAGATCAGTCTCTGATGAGAGGTACTGGTTCAGTGTCCGATGAGAAGTACTGGTTCTATCTCCGATGAGAAGTACTGGTTCAGTCTCCGATGAGAAGTACTGGTTCTGTCTCCGATGAGAAGTAGTAGCTCTGTTTCTGATAAGAAGTACTCGTTCTGTTTCATATGAGTAGTACTGGTTCTTTCTCCGATGAGAAGTACTGGTTCTGCACTGATGAGAAGTATTAGATCTGTCTCTGATGAGAGGTACTGGTTCAGTGTCGGATGAGAAGTACTGGTTCTGTCCCCGATGAGAAGTAGTAGTTCTGTCTCTGATTAGATGTACTGCTTCTGACTCCGACAAGAAGTAGTAGTTCTGTCTCCGATGAAAAGTACTGGTTCAGTCTTATATGAGAAGTACTAGTTCTGTATCAGATGAGGAGTACTGTTTCTGTCTCTGAGTGGGAGCACTGGTTCTGTCTCCGATGAGAAGTACGGGTTCTGTCTTCGATGAGAATTACTGGATCTAACTCCGATGAGAAATAGCAGTTCTGTCTCTGATGAGAAGTACTAGTTCAGTCTCCGATGAGAAGTACTGGTTCTATCTCTGATGAGAAGTACTGGTTCTATCTCTGATGAGAAGTACTGGTTCAGTCTCCGATGAGAAGTACTGGTTCTGTCTCATATAAGTAGTACTGGTTCTTTCTCCGATGAGAAGTACTGGCTCTGCCTCTGATGAGAAGTACTGGTTCAGTGTCCGATGAGAAGTACTGGTTCTATCTCCGATGAGAAGTACTGGTTCAGTCTCCGATCAGAAGTACTGGTTCTGCCTCCGATGAGAAGTACTGATTCTGTCTCAGATGAGAAATACTGGTTGATTCTCTGAGTGGAAGAACTGGTTCTGTCTCCGATGACAATTACTGGTTCTGACCCCAATAACAGGTTCTGTCTGAGGAGAAGTACTGGTTATGTCCCTGATGAGATGTAGTAGTTCTGTCTCTGATGAGATGTACTGATTCTGTATCCAATGAGAAGTATTGGTTCTGTCTCCGATGAGAAGTACTGGTTCTGTCGCCGATGAAAAGTACTGGTTCAGTCTTAGATGAGAAGCAGTAGTTCTGTCTCAGATGAGGAGTACTGGTTCTGTCTCCGATGAGAAGTACTGGTTCTGTGTCCGATGAGAAGTACTGGTTCCGACCCCGATGAGAAGTAGTAGTTCTGTCTCCAATGAGAAGTACTCGTTCTGTCTCCGATGAGAAGTAGTAGTTCTATCTCCGATGAGAAATACTGGTTCAGTCTTGTATGAGTAGTAGTTCTGTCTCAGATTAGGAGTGCTAGTTCTTTCTTTTAGGAGAAGTTTTGGTTCTGTCTTTGATGAGAAGTACTGGTTCTGTCTCCATTGAGAAATAGTAGTTCTGTCTCCGATGAGAAGTACTAGTTCAGTCTCAGATTAGAAGTAGTGGTTCTATCTCTGTTGAGAAGTACTGGTTCAGTCTCTGATGAGAAGTACTGATTCTGTCTCCGATGAGAAGTAGTAGTTCTGTTTCTGATGAGAAGTACTGGTTCTGTCTCATATGAGTAGTACTGGTTCTTTCTCCGATGAGAAGTGCCAGATCAGTCTCTGATGAGAGGTACTGGTTCAGTGTCCGATGAGAAGTACTGGTTCTATCTCCGATGAGAAGTACTGGTTCAGTCTCCGATGAGAAGTACTGGTTCTGTCTCCGATGAGAAGTAGTAGCTCTGTTTCTGATAAGAAGTACTCGTTCTGTTTCATATGCGTAGTACTGGTTCTTTCTCCGATGAGAAGTACTGGTTCTGCACTGATGAGAAGTATTAGATCTGTCTCTGATGAGAGGTACTGGTTCAGTGTCGGATGAGAAGTACTGGTTCTGTCCCCGATGAGAAGTAGTAGTTCTGTCTCTGATTAGATGTACTGCTTCTGACTCCGACAAGAAGTAGTAGTTCTGTCTCCGATGAAAAGTACTGGTTCAGTCTTATATGAGAAGTACTAGTTCTGTATCAGATGAGGAGTACTGTTTCTGTCTCTGAGTGGGAGCACTGGTTCTGTCTCCGATGAGAAGTACGGGTTCTGTCTTCGATGAGAATTACTGGATCTAACTCCGATGAGAAATAGCAGTTCTTTCTCTGATGAGAAGTACTAGTTCAGTCTCCGATGAGAAGTACTGGTTCTATCTCTGATGAGAAGTACTGGTTCTATCTCTGATGAGAAGTACTGGTTCAGTCTCCGATGAGAAGTACTGGTTCTGTCTCATATAAGTAGTACTGGTTCTTTCTCCGATGAGAAGTACTGGCTCTGCCTCTGATGAGAAGTACTGGTTCAGTGTCCGATGAGAAGTACTGGTTCTATCTCCGATGAGAAGTACTGGTTCAGTCTCCGATCAGAAGTACTGGTTCTGCCTCCGATGAGAAGTACTGATTCTGTCTCAGATGAGAAATACTGGTTGATTCTCTGAGTGGAAGAACTGGTTCTGTCTCCGATGACAATTACTGGTTCTGACCCCAATAACAGGTTCTGTCTGAGGAGAAGTACTGGTTATGTCCCTGATGAGATGTAGTAGTTCTGTCTCTGATGAGATGTACTGATTCTGTATCCAATGAGAAGTATTGGTTCTGTCTCCGATGAGAAGTACTGGTTCTGTCGCCGATGAAAAGTACTGGTTCAGTCTTAGATGAGAAGCAGTAGTTCTGTCTCAGATGAGGAGTACTGGTTCTGTCTCCGATGAGAAGTACTGGTTCTGTGTCCGATGAGAAGTACTGGTTCCGACTCCGATGAGAAGTAGTAGTTCTGTCTCCAATGAGAAGTACTCGTTCTGTCTCCGATGAGAAGTAGTAGTTCTATCTCCGATGAGAAATACTGGTTCAGTCTTGTATGAGTAGTAGTTCTGTCTCAGATTAGGAGTGCTAGTTCTTTCTTTTAGGAGAAGTTTTGGTTCTGTCTTTGATGAGAAGTACTGATTCTGTCTCTGATGATCAGTACTGGTTCAGTCTTAGATTAGAAATACTGATTCTGTCTCCGATGAGAAGTACTGGTTCTGTCTCCGATGAGCAATACTGGTTCTGTCTCCGATGAGAAGTACTGGTTCAGAGTCCGATGAGAAGCACTGGTTCTGTCTTCGATGAGAAGTACTTGTTCAGACTCCCATGAGAAGTACTGTCTCTGTCTCCAATGAGAACTACTGGTTCAGTCTCCGATGAGAAGTTCTGGTTCAGTCTGCGATGAGAAGTACTGGTTCTGTCTTTGATGAGAAGTACTGGTTCTGTCTCTGATGAGAAGTACTGGTTCAGAGTCCGATGAGAAGTACTGGTTCTGTCTCCGATGAGAAGTACTGGTTCAGACTCCAATGAGATGTACTGTCTCTGTCTCCGATGAGATGTACTGTCTCTGTCTCCGATGAGAACTACTGGTTCAGTCTCCAATGATAAGTACTGGTTCAGTCTCCAATGATAAGTACTGGTTCTGTCTCTGAGTAGGAGTACTGGTTCTGTCTCTGAGTAGGAGTACTGGTTCTGTGTCTGATGAGAAGCACTGGTTCTGTCCCTGATGATAAGTACTGGTTCTGTCTCTGAGTAGGAGTACTGGTTCCGTGTCTGATGAGAAGCACTGGTTCTGTCCCTAATGAGAAGTAGTAGTTCAGTCTTGTTTGAGTAGTACTAGTTCTGCCTCAGATGATGAGTACTGGTTCTGAATCCAATGAGAAGTATTGGTTCTGTCTCCGATGAGAAGTACTGATTCTGTCTCAGATGAGAAATACTGGTTGATTCTCTGAGTGGAAGTACTGGTTCTGTCTCCGATGAGAATTACTGGTTCTGACTCCAATAAGAAGTATTGGTTCTGTCTCCGAGGAGAAGTACTGGTTATATCCCTGATGAGATGTAGTAGTTCTGTCTCTGATGAGATGTACTGATTCTGTATCCAATGAGAAGTACTGGTTCTGTCACCGATGAGAAGTACTGGTTCAGTCTTAGATGATAAGCAGTAGTTCTGTCCCAGATGAGGAGTACTGGTTCTGTCTCCGATGAGAAGTACTGGTTCTGTCTCTGATGAGAAGTACTGGTTCCGTCCCCGATTAGAAGTAGTAGTTCTGTCTCCAATGAGAAGTACTGGTTCTGTCTCTGATGAGAAGTAGTAGTACAATCTCCGATGAGAAATACTGGTTCAGTCTTGTATGAGTAGTAGTTCTGTCTCAGATTAGGAGTACTAGTTCTGTCTTTTAGGAGAAGTTTTGGTTCTGTCCTTGATGAGAAGTACTGATTCTGTCTCTGATGACCAGTACTGGTTCAGTCTTAGATTAGAAATACTGATTCTGTCTCCGATGAGAAGTACTG
The DNA here is from genome assembly GCA_963921515.1 of Calotriton arnoldi. Taxonomy (NCBI): domain Eukaryota; kingdom Metazoa; phylum Chordata; class Amphibia; order Caudata; family Salamandridae; genus Calotriton; species Calotriton arnoldi. The sequence goes on along the minus strand of CAWUFW010013354.1, from coordinate 372,290 downwards.
GTTCTGTCTCCGATGAGAAATACTGGTTCTGTCTCCGATGAGAAGTACTGGTTCAGAGTCCAATGACAAGTACTGGTTCAGTCTCCGATGATAAGTACTGGTTCAGTCTGCGATGAGAAGTACTGGTTCTGTCTCCGATGAGAAGTACTGGTTCTGTCTTCGATGAGAATTACTGGTTCAGCCTTCAATGAGGAGAACTGGTTCAGCCTCCAATGATAAGTATTGGTTTTATCCCTGATGATAAGTACTGGTACAGTCCCTGATGGGAAGTAATGGTTCAGTCTTCGGTGAGAAGTACTGGTTCAGCCTTCGGTGAGAAGTACTGGTTCAGCCTCTGATGAGGAATGCTAGTTCAGCTTCTGATGAGATGTACTGATTCTGCCTCCGATGATAATTACTGGTTCTGTCTCCGATGATAATTACTGGTTCTGTCTCCGATGAGATGTACTAACTCTGTCTCCGATGAGAATTACTGGTTCAGTCTCCAATGATAAGTACTGGTTCAGTCTTAGATGAGAAGTACTGGTTCTGTCTCTGAGTAGGAGTACTGGTTCTGTGTCTGATGAGAAGCACTGGTTCTGTGTCTGATGAGAAGCACTGGTTCTGTCCCTGATGAGAAGTAGTAGTTCTGTCTCTGATGAGAGGTACTGGTTCAGTCTTGTTTGAGTAGTACTAGTTCTGCCTCAGATGACAAGTACTGATTCTGTCTCCAATGAGAAGTATTGGCTCTGTCTCCGATGAGAAGTACTGGTTCTGTGTCCGATGAAAAGTACTGGTTAAGTCTTAGATGAGAAGCACTAGTTCAGTCTCAGATGAGAAGTACTGGTTCTATCTCTGATGAGAAGTACTGGTTCTGTCTCTGATGAGAAATACTGGTTCAGTCTTCGATGAGAATTACTGGTTCTATCTCTGATGAGAAGTACTGGTTCAGTCTCCGATGAGAAGTACTAGTTCTGTCTCCATTGAGAAATAGTAGTTCTGTCTCTGATGAGAAGTACTAGTTCAGTCTTCGATGAGAATTACTGGTTCTATCTCTGATGAGAAGTACTGGTTCTGTCTCCGACGAGAAGTAGTAGTTCTGTTTCTGATGAGAAGTACTAGTTCTGTCTCATATGAGTAGTAGTAGCTATTTCTCCGATGAGAAGTACTGGTTCTGTCTCCGATGAGAAGTAGTAGTTCTGTTTCTGATGAGAAGTACTGGTTCTGTTTCATATGGGTAGTACTGGTTTTTTCTCCGATGAGAAGTACTGGTTCTGCCTCTGATGAGAAGTATTAGATCTGTCTCTGATGAGAGGTACTGGTACAGTGTCCGATGAGAAGTACTGGTTCTGTACCGGATGAGAAGTAGTAGTTCTGTCTCTGATGAGATGTACTGCTTCTGACTACGACGAAAAGTAGTAGTTCTTTCTCTGATGAGAAGTACTGGTTCAGTCTTAGATGAGAAGTACTAGTTCTGCCTCAGATGAGGAGTACTGTTTCTGTCTCTGAGTGGTAGTACTGGTTCTTTCTCCATTGAGAAATAGTAGTACTGTCTCCGATGAGAAGTACTGGTTCAGTCTCCTATTAGAAGTACTGGTTCTGCCTCTGATGAGAAGTAGTAGATCAGTATCCGATGAGAGATACTGGTTCTGCCTTAGGTAAGGAGTACTGGTTCTGTCTCCTATGAGAAGTATTGATTCTGTCTCAGATGAGAAATGCTTGTTGAGTGGGAGTACTGGTTCTGTCTCTGATGAGAATTACTGGCTCTGTCCCCGATAAGAAATATTGGTTCTGTCTCCAACGAGAAGTACTGCTTATGTCCCCGATGAGATGTAGTAGTTCTGTCTCTGATGAGAAGTACTAATTCTGTCTCCGATGAGAAGTACTGGTTCAGTCTTAGATGAGAAGTACTAGTTCTGCCTCAGATGAGAAGTACTGGTTCAGTCTTAGATGAGAAGTACTAGTTCTGTCTCATATGAGTAGTAGTAGCTCTTTCTCCGATGAGAAGTACTGGTTCTGTCTCCGATGAGAAGTAGTAGTTCTGTTTCTGATGAGAAGTACTGGTTCTGTTTCATATGGGTAGTACTGGTTTTTTCTCCGATGAGAAGTACTGGTTCTGCCTCTGATGAGAAGTATTAGATCTGTCTCTGATGAGAGGTACTGGTACAGTGTCCGATGAGAAGTACTGGTTCTGTACCGGATGAGAAGTAGTAGTTCTGTCTCTGATGAGATGTACTGCTTCTGATTACGACGAAAAGTAGTAGCTCTTTCTCTGATGAGAAGTACTGGTTCAGTCTTAGATGAGAAGTACTAGTTCTGCCTCAGATGAGGAGTACTGTTTCTGTCTCTGAGTGGTAGCACTGGTTCTTTCTCCATTGAGAAATAGTAGTACTGTCTCCGATGAGAAGTACTGGTTCAGTCTCCGATTAGAAGTACTGGTTCTGCCTCTGATGAGAAGTAGTAGATCAGTGTCCGATGAGAGATACTGGTTCTGCCTTAGGTAAGGAGTACTGGTTCTGTCTCCTATGAGAAGTATTGATTCTGTCTCAGATGAGAAATGCTTGTTGAGTGGGCGTACTGGTTCTGTCTCTGATGAGAATTACTGGCTCTGTCCCCGATAAGAAATATTGGTTCTGTCTCCAACGAGAAGTACTGGTTATGTCCCCGATGAGATGTAGTAGTTCTGTCTCTGATGAGAAGTACTAATTCTGTCTCCGATGAGAAGTACTGGTTCAGTCTTAGATGAGAAGTACTAGTTCTGCCTCAGATGAGGAGTACTGGTTCTATCTCTGATGAGAAGTACTGGTTCTGTCTCTGATGAGAAATACTGGTTGATTCTCTGAGTGGAAGTACTGGTTCTGTCTCCGATGAGAATTACTGGTTCTGACTCCAATAAGAAGTATTGGTTCTGTCTCCGAGGAGAAGTACTGGTTATATCCCTGATGAGATGTAGTAGTTCTGTCTCTGATGAGATGTACTGATTCTGTATCCAATGAGAAGTACTGGTTCTGTCACCGATGAGAAGTACTGGTTCAGTCTTAGATGATAAGCAGTAGTTCTGTCCCAGATGAGGAGTACTGGTTCTGTCTCCGATGAGAAGTACTGGTTCTGTCTCTGATGAGAAGTACTGGTTCCGTCCCCGATTAGAAGTAGTAGTTCTGTCTCCAATGAGAAGTACTGGTTCTGTCTCTGATGAGAAGTAGTAGTACAATCTCCGATGAGAAATACTGGTTCAGTCTTGTATGAGTAGTAGTTCTGTCTCAGATTAGGAGTACTAGTTCTGTCTTTTAGGAGAAGTTTTGGTTCTGTCCTTGATGAGAAGTACTGATTCTGTCTCTGATGACCAGTACTGGTTCAGTCTTAGATTAGAAATACTGATTCTGTCTCCGATGAGAAGTACTGGTTCTGTCTCCGATGAGAAATACTGGTTCTGTCTCCGATGAGAAGTACTGGTTCAGAGTCCAATGACAAGTACTGGTTCAGTCTCCGATGATAAGTACTGGTTCAGTCTGCGATGAGAAGTACTGGTTCTGTCTCCGATGAGAAGTACTGGTTCTGTCTTCGATGAGAATTACTGGTTCAGCCTTCAATGAGGAGAACTGGTTCAGCCTCCAATGATAAGTATTGGTTTTATCCCTGATGATAAGTACTGGTACAGTCCCTGATGGGAAGTAATGGTTCAGTCTTCGGTGAGAAGTACTGGTTCAGCCTTCGGTGAGAAGTACTGGTTCAGCCTCTGATGAGGAATGCTAGTTCAGCTTCTGATGAGATGTACTGATTCTGCCTCCGATGATAATTACTGGTTCTGTCTCCGATGATAATTACTGGTTCTGTCTCCGATGAGATGTACTAACTCTGTCTCCGATGAGAATTACTGGTTCAGTCTCCAATGATAAGTACTGGTTCAGTCTTAGATGAGAAGTACTGGTTCTGTCTCTGAGTAGGAGTACTGGTTCTGTGTCTGATGAGAAGCACTGGTTCTGTGTCTGATGAGAAGCACTGGTTCTGTCCCTGATGAGAAGTAGTAGTTCTGTCTCTGATGAGAGGTACTGGTTCAGTCTTGTTTGAGTAGTACTAGTTCTGCCTCAGATGACAAGTACTGATTCTGTCTCCAATGAGAAGTATTGGCTCTGTCTCCGATGAGAAGTACTGGTTCTGTGTCCGATGAAAAGTACTGGTTAAGTCTTAGATGAGAAGCACTAGTTCAGTCTCAGATGAGAAGTACTGGTTCTATCTCTGATGAGAAGTACTGGTTCTGTCTCTGATGAGAAATACTGGTTCAGTCTTCGATGAGAATTACTGGTTCTATCTCTGATGAGAAGTACTGGTTCAGTCTCCGATGAGAAGTACTAGTTCTGTCTCCATTGAGAAATAGTAGTTCTGTCTCTGATGAGAAGTACTAGTTCAGTCTTCGATGAGAATTACTGGTTCTATCTCTGATGAGAAGTACTGGTTCTGTCTCCGATGAGAAGTAGTAGTTCTGTTTCTGATGAGAAGTACTAGTTCTGTCTCATATGAGTAGTAGTAGCTCTTTCTCCGATGAGAAGTACTGGTTCTGTCTCCGATGAGAAGTAGTAGTTCTGTTTCTGATGAGAAGTACTAGTTCTGTTTCATATGGGTAGTACTGGTTTTTTCTCCGATGAGAAGTACTGGTTCTGCCTCTGATGAGAAGTATTAGATCTGTCTCTGATGAGAGGTACTGGTACAGTGTCCGATGAGAAGTACTGGTTCTGTACCGGATGAGAAGTAGTAGTTCTGTCTCTGATGAGATGTACTGCTTCTGACTACGACGAAAAGTAGTAGTTCTTTCTCTGATGAGAAGTACTGGTTCAGTCTTAGATGAGAAGTACTAGTTCTGCCTCAGATGAGGAGTACTGTTTCTGTCTCTGAGTGGTAGCACTGGTTCTTTCTCCATTGAGAAATAGTAGTACTGTCTCCGATGAGAAGTACTGGTTCAGTCTCCTATTAGAAGTACTGGTTCTGCCTCTGATGAGAAGTAGTAGATCAGTGTCCGATGAGAGATACTGGTTCTGCCTTAGGTAAGGAGTACTGGTTCTGTCTCCTATGAGAAGTATTGATTCTGTCTCAGATGAGAAATGCTTGTTGAGTGGGAGTACTGGTTCTGTCTCTGATGAGAATTACTGGCTCTGTCCCCGATAAGAAATATTGGTTCTGTCTCCAACGAGAAGTACTGCTTATGTCCCCGATGAGATGTAGTAGTTCTGTCTCTGATGAGAAGTACTAATTCTGTCTCCGTTGAGAAGTACTGGTTCAGTCTTAGATGAGAAGTACTAGTTCTGCCTCAGATGAGAAGTACTGGTTCAGTCTTAGATGAGAAGTACTAGTTCTGTCTCATATGAGTAGTAGTAGCTCTTTCTCCGATGAGAAGTACTGGTTCTGTCTCCGATGAGAAGTAGTAGTTCTGTTTCTGATGAGAAGTACTGGTTCTGTTTCATATGGGTAGTACTGGTTTTTTCTCCGATGAGAAGTACTGGTTCTGCCTCTGATGAGAAGTATTAGATCTGTCTCTGATGAGAGGTACTGGTACAGTGTCCGATGTGAAGTACTGGTTCTGTACCGGTTGAGAAGTAGTAGTTCTGTCTCTGATGAGATGTACTGCTTCTGATTACGACGAAAAGTAGTAGCTCTTTCTCTGATGAGAAGTACTGGTTCAGTCTTAGATGAGAAGTACTAGTTCTGCCTCAGATGAGGAGTACTGTTTCTGTCTCTGAGTGGTAGCACTGGTTCTTTCTCCATTGAGAAATAGTAGTACTGTCTCCGATGAGAAGTACTGGTTCAGTCTCCGATTAGAAGTACTGGTTCTGCCTCTGATGAGAAGTAGTAGATCAGTGTCCGATGAGAGATACTGGTTCTGCCTTAGGTAAGGAGTACTGGTTCTGTCTCCTATGAGAAGTATTGATTCTGTCTCAGATGAGAAATGCTTGTTGAGTGGGCGTACTCGTTCTGTCTCTGATGAGAATTACTGGCTCTGTCCCCGATAAGAAATATTGGTTCTGTCTCCAACGAGAAGTACTGGTTATGTCCCCGATGAGATGTAGTAGTTCTGTCTCTGATGAGAAGTACTAATTCTGTCTCCGATGAGAAGTACTGGTTCAGTCTTAGATGAGAAGTACTAGTTCTGCCTCAGATGAGGAGTACTGGTTCTATCTCTGATGAGAAGTACTGGTTCTGTCTCTGATGAGAAATACTGGTTGATTATCTGAGTGGAAGTACTGGTTCTGTCTCCGATGAGAATTACTGGTTCTGACTCCAATAAGAAGTATTGGTTCTGTCTCCGAGGAGAAGTACTGGTTATATCCCTGATGAGATGTAGTAGTTCTGTCTCTGATGAGATGTACTGATTCTGTATCCAATGAGAAGTACTGGTTCTGTCACCGATGAGAAGTACTGGTTCAGTCTTAGATGATAAGCAGTAGTTCTGTCCCAGATGAGGAGTACTGGTTCTGTCTCCGATGAGAAGTACTGGTTCTGTCTCTGATGAGAAGTACTGGTTCCGTCCCCGATTAGAAGTAGTAGTTCTGTCTCCAATGAGAAGTACTGGTTCTGTCTCTGATGAGAAGTACTGGTTCAGTCTTAGATGAGAAGTACTAGTTCTGCCTCAGATGAGAAGTACTGGTTCAGTCTTAGATGAGAAGTACTAGTTCTGTCTCATATGAGTAGTAGTAGCTCTTTCTCCGATGAGAAGTACTGGTTCTGTCTCCGATGAGAAGTAGTAGTTCTGTTTCTGATGAGAAGTACTGGTTCTGTTTCATATGGGTAGTACTGGTTTTTTCTCCGATGAGAAGTACTGGTTCTGCCTCTGATGAGAAGTATTAGATCTGTCTCTGATGAGAGGTACTGGTACAGTGTCCGATGAGAAGTACTGGTTCTGTACCGGATGAGAAGTAGTAGTTCTGTCTCTGATGAGATGTACTGCTTCTGATTACGACGAAAAGTAGTAGCTCTTTCTCTGATGAGAAGTACTGGTTCAGTCTTAGATGAGAAGTACTAGTTCTGCCTCAGATGAGGAGTACTGTTTCTGTCTCTGAGTGGTAGCACTGGTTCTTTCTCCATTGAGAAATAGTAGTACTGTCTCCGATGAGAAGTACTGGTTCAGTCTCCGATTAGAAGTACTGGTTCTGCCTCTGATGAGAAGTAGTAGATCAGTGTCCGATGAGAGATACTGGTTCTGCCTTAGGTAAGGAGTACTGGTTCTGTCTCCTATGAGAAGTATTGATTCTGTCTCAGATGAGAAATGATTGTTGAGTGGGCGTACTGGTTCTGTCTCTGATGAGAATTACTGGCTCTGTCCCCGATAAGAAATATTGGTTCTGTCTCCAACGAGAAGTACTGGTTATGTCCCCGATGAGATGTAGTAGTTCTGTCTCTGATGAGAAGTACTAATTCTGTCTCCGATGAGAAGTACTGGTTCAGTCTTAGATGAGAAGTACTAGTTCTGTCTCAGATGAGGAGTACTGGTTCTATCTCTGATGAGAAGTACTGGTTCTGTCTCTGATGAGAAATACTGGTTGATTCTCTGAGTGGAAGTACTGGTTCTGTCTCCGATGAGAATTACTGGTTCTGACTCCAATAAGAAGTATTGGTTCTGTCTCCGAGGAGAAGTACTGGTTATATCCCTGATGAGATGTAGTAGTTCTGTCTCTGATGAGATGTACTGATTCTGTATCCAATGAGAAGTACTGGTTCTGTCACCGATGAGAAGTACTGGTTCAGTCTTAGATGATAAGCAGTAGTTCTGTCCCAGATGAGGAGTACTGGTTCTGTCTCCGATGAGAAGTACTGGTTCTGTCTCTGATGAGAAGTACTGGTTCCGTCCCCGATTAGAAGTAGTAGTTCTGTCTCCAATGAGAAGTACTGGTTCTGTCTCTGATGAGAAGTAGTAGTACAATCTCCGATGAGAAATACTGGTTCAGTCTTGTATGAGTAGTAGTTCTGTCTCAGATTAGGAGTACTAGTTCTGTCTTTTAGGAGAAGTTTTGGTTCTGTCCTTGATGAGAAGTACTGATTCTGTCTCTGATGACCAGTACTGGTTCAGTCTTAGATTAGAAATACTGATTCTGTCTCCGATGAGAAGTACTGGTTCTGTCTCCGATGAGAAATACTGGTTCTGTCTCCGATGAGAAGTACTGGTTCAGAGTCCAATGACAAGTACTGGTTCAGTCTCCGATGATAAGTACTGGTTCAGTCTGCGATGAGAAGTACTGGTTCTGTCTCCGATGAGAAGTACTGGTTCTGTCTTCGATGAGAATTACTGGTTCAGCCTTCAATGATAAGTATTGGTTTTATCCCTGATGATAAGTACTGGTACAGTCCCTGATGGGAAGTAATGGTTCAGTCTTCGGTGAGAAGTACTGGTTCAGCCTTCGGTGAGAAGTACTGGTTCAGCCTCTGATGAGGAATGCTAGTTCAGCTTCTGATGAGATGTACTGATTCTGCCTCCGATGATAATTACTGGTTCTGTCTCCGATGATAATTACTGGTTCTGTCTCCGATGAGATGTACTAACTCTGTCTCCGATGAGAATTACTGGTTCAGTCTCCAATGATAAGTACTGGTTCAGTCTTAGATGAGAAGTACTGGTTCTGTCTCTGAGTAGGAGTACTGGTTCTGTGTCTGATGAGAAGCACTGGTTCTGTGTCTGATGAGAAGCACTGGTTCTGTCCCTGATGAGAAGTAGTAGTTCTGTCTCTGATGAGAGGTACTGGTTCAGTCTTGTTTGAGTAGTACTAGTTCTGCCTCAGATGACAAGTACTGATTCTGTCTCCAATGAGAAGTATTGGCTCTGTCTCCGATGAGAAGTACTGGTTCTGTGTCCGATGAAAAGTACTGGTTAAGTCTTAGATGAGAAGCACTAGTTCAGTCTCAGATGAGAAGTACTGGTTCTATCTCTGATGAGAAGTACTGGTTCTGTCTCTGATGAGAAATACTGGTTCAGTCTTCGATGAGAATTACTGGTTCTATCTCTGATGAGAAGTACTGGTTCAGTCTCCGATGAGAAGTACTAGTTCTGTCTCCATTGAGAAATAGTAGTTCTGTCTCTGATGAGAAGTACTAGTTCAGTCTTCGATGAGAATTACTGGTTCTATCTCTGATGAGAAGTACTGGTTCTGTCTCCGATGAGAAGTAGTAGTTCTGTTTCTGATGAGAAGTACTAGTTCTGTCTCATATGAGTAGTAGTAGCTCTTTCTCCGATGAGAAGTACTGGTTCTGTCTCCGATGAGAAGTAGTAGTTCTGTTTCTGATGAGAAGTACTAGTTCTGTTTCATATGGGTAGTACTGGTTTTTTCTCCGATGAGAAGTACTGGTTCTGCCTCTGATGAGAAGTATTAGATCTGTCTCTGATGAGAGGTACTGGTACAGTGTCCGATGAGAAGTACTGGTTCTGTACCGGATGAGAAGTAGTAGTTCTGTCTCTGATGAGATGTACTGCTTCTGACTACGACGAAAAGTAGTAGTTCTTTCTCTGATGAGAAGTACTGGTTCAGTCTTAGATGAGAAGTACTAGTTCTGCCTCAGATGAGGAGTACTGTTTCTGTCTCTGAGTGGTAGCACTGGTTCTTTCTCCATTGAGAAATAGTAGTACTGTCTCCGATGAGAAGTACTGGTTCAGTCTCCTATTAGAAGTACTGGTTCTGCCTCTGATGAGAAGTAGTAGATCAGTGTCCGATGAGAGATACTGGTTCTGCCTTAGGTAAGGAGTACTGGTTCTGTCTCCTATGAGAAGTATTGATTCTGTCTCAGATGAGAAATGCTTGTTGAGTGGGAGTACTGGTTCTGTCTCTGATGAGAATTACTGGCTCTGTCCCCGATAAGAAATATTGGTTCTGTCTCCAACGAGAAGTACTGCTTATGTCCCCGATGAGATGTAGTAGTTCTGTCTCTGATGAGAAGTACTAATTCTGTCTCCGATGAGAAGTACTGGTTCAGTCTTAGATGAGAAGTACTAGTTCTGCCTCAGATGAGAAGTACTGGTTCAGTCTTAGATGAGAAGTACTAGTTCTGTCTCATATGAGTAGTAGTAGCTCTTTCTCCGATGAGAAGTACTGGTTCTGTCTCCGATGAGAAGTAGTAGTTCTGTTTCTGATGAGAAGTACTGGTTCTGTTTCATATGGGTAGTACTGGTTTTTTCTCCGATGAGAAGTACTGGTTCTGCCTCTGATGAGAAGTATTAGATCTGTCTCTGATGAGAGGTACTGGTACAGTGTCCGATGTGAAGTACTGGTTCTGTACCGGTTGAGAAGTAGTAGTTCTGTCTCTGATGAGATGTACTGCTTCTGATTACGACGAAAAGTAGTAGCTCTTTCTCTGATGAGACGTACTGGTTCAGTCTTAGATGAGAAGTACTAGTTCTGCCTCAGATGAGGAGTACTGTTTCTGTCTCTGAGTGGTAGCACTGGTTCTTTCTCCATTGAGAAATAGTAGTACTGTCTCCGATGAGAAGTACTGGTTCAGTCTCCAATTAGAAGTACTGGTTCTGCCTCTGATGAGAAGTAGTAGATCAGTGTCCGATGAGAGATACTGGTTCTGCCTTAGGTAAGGAGTACTGGTTCTGTCTCCTATGAGAAGTATTGATTCTGTCTCAGATGAGAAATGCTTGTTGAGTGGGCGTACTGGTTCTGTCTCTGATGAGAATTACTGGCTCTGTCCCCGATAAGAAATATTGGTTCTGTCTCCAACGAGAAGTACTGGTTATGTCCCCGATGAGATGTAGTAGTTCTGTCTCTGATGAGAAGTACTAATTCTGTCTCCGATGAGAAGTACTGGTTCAGTCTTAGATGAGAAGTACTAGTTCTGCCTCAGATGAGGAGTACTGGTTCTATCTCTGATGAGAAGTACTGGTTCTGACTCCAATAAGAAGTATTGGTTCTGTCTCCGAGGAGAAGTACTGGTTATATCCCTGATGAGATGTAGTAGTTCTGTCTCTGATGAGATGTACTGATTCTGTATCCAATGAGAAGTACTGGTTCTGTCACCGATGAGAAGTACTGGTTCAGTCTTAGATGATAAGCAGTAGTTCTGTCCCAGATGAGGAGTACTGGTTCTGTCTCCGATGAGAAGTACTGGTTCTGTCTCTGATGAGAAGTACTGGTTCCGTCCCCGATTAGAAGTAGTAGTTCTGTCTCCAATGAGAAGTACTGGTTCTGTCTCTGATGAGAAGTAGTAGTACAATCTCCGATGAGAAATACTGGTTCAGTCTTGTATGAGTAGTAGTTCTGTCTCAGATTAGGAGTACTAGTTCTGTCTTTTAGGAGAAGTTTTGGTTCTGTCCTTGATGAGAAGTACTGATTCTGTCTCTGATGACCAGTACTGGTTCAGTCTTAGATTAGAAATACTGATTCTGTCTCCGATGAGAAGTACTGGTTCTGTCTCCGATGAGAAATACTGGTTCTGTCTCCGATGAGAAGTACTGGTTCAGAGTCCAATGACAAGTACTGGTTCAGTCTCCGATGATAAGTACTGGTTCAGTCTGCGATGAGAAGTACTGGTTCTGTCTCCGATGAGAAGTACTGGTTCTGTCTTCGATGAGAATTACTGGTTCAGCCTTCAATGAGGAGAACTGGTTCAGCCTCCAATGATAAGTATTGGTTTTATCCCTGATGATAAGTACTGGTACAGTCCCTGATGGGAAGTAATGGTTCAGTCTTCGGTGAGAAGTACTGGTTCAGCCTTCGGTGAGAAGTACTGGTTCAGCCTCTGATGAGGAATGCTAGTTCAGCTTCTGATGAGATGTACTGATTCTGCCTCCGATGATAATTACTGGTTCTGTCTCCGATGATAATTACTGGTTCTGTCTCCGATGAGATGTACTAACTCTGTCTCCGATGAGAATTACTGGTTCAGTCTCCAATGATAAGTACTGGTTCAGTCTTAGATGAGAAGTACTGGTTCTGTCTCTGAGTAGGAGTACTGGTTCTGTGTCTGATGAGAAGCACTGGTTCTGTGTCTGATGAGAAGCACTGGTTCTGTGTCTGATGAGAAGTAGTAGTTCTGTCTCTGATGAGAGGTACTGGTTCAGTCTTGTTTGAGTAGTACTAGTTCTGCCTCAGATGACAAGTACTGATTCTGTCTCCAATGAGAAGTATTGGCTCTGTCTCCGATGAGAAGTACTGGTTCTGTGTCCGATGAAAAGTACTGGTTAAGTCTTAGATGAGAAGCACTAGTTCAGTCTCAGATGAGAAGTACTGGTTCTATCTCTGATGAGAAGTACTGGTTCTGTCTCTGATGAGAAATACTGGTTCAGTCTTCGATGAGAATTACTGGTTCTATCTCTGATGAGAAGTACTGGTTCAGTCTCCGATGAGAAGTACTAGTTCTGTCTCCATTGAGAAATAGTAGTTCTGTCTCTGATGAGAAGTACTAGTTCAGTCTTCGATGAGAATTACTGGTTCTATCTCTGATGAGAAGTACTGGTTCTGTCTCCGATGAGAAGTAGTAGTTCTGTTTCTGATGAGAAGTACTAGTTCTGTCTCATATGAGTAGTAGTAGCTCTTTCTCCGATGAGAAGTACTGGTTCTGTCTCCGATGAGAAGTAGTAGTTCTGTTTCTGATGAGAAGTACTAGTTCTGTCTCATATGAGTAGTAGTAGCTCTTTCTCCGATGAGAAGTACTGGTTCTGTTTCATATGGGTAGTACTGGTTTTTTCTCCGATGAGAAGTACTGGTTCTGCCTCTGATGAGAAGTATTAGATCTGTCTCTGATGAGAGGTACTGGTACAGTGTCCGATGAGAAGTACTGGCTCTGTACCGGATGAGAAGTAGTAGTTCTGTCTCTGATGAGATGTACTGCTTCTGACTACGATGAAAAGTAGTAGCTCTTTCTCTGATGAGAAGTACTGGTTCAGTCTTAGATGAGAAGTACTAGTTCTGCCTCAGATGAGGAGTACTGTTTCTGTCTCTGAGTGGTAGCACTGGTTCTTTCTCCATTGAGAAATAGTAGTACTGTCTCCGATGAGAAGTACTGGTTCAGTCTCCTATTAGAAGTACTGGTTCTGCCTCTGATGAGAAGTAGTAGATCAGTGTCCGATGAGAGATACTGGTTCTGCCTTAGGTAAGGAGTACTGGTTCTGTCTCCTATGAGAAGTATTGATTCTGTCTCAGATGAGAAATGCTTGTTGAGTGGGAGTACTGGTTCTGTCTCTGATGAGAATTACTGGCTCTGTCCCCGATAAGAAATATTGGTTCTGTCTCCAACGAGAAGTACTGGTTATGTCCCCGATGAGATGTAGTAGTTCTGTCTCTGATGAGAAGTACTAATTCTGTCTCCGATGAGAAGTACTGGTTCAGTCTTAGATGAGAAGTACTAGTTCTGCCTCAGATGAGAAGTACTGGTTCAGTCTTAGATGAGAAGTACTAGTTCTGTCTCATATGAGTAGTAGTAGCTCTTTCTCCGATGAGAAGTACTGGTTCTGTCTCCGATGAGAAGTAGTAGTTCTGTTTCTGACGAGAAGTACTGGTTCTGTTTCATATGGGTAGTACTGGTTTTTTCTCCGATGAGAAGTACTGGTTCTGCCTCTGATGAGAAGTATTAGATCTGTCTCTGATGAGAGGTACTGGTACAGTGTCCGATGAGAAGTACTGGTTCTGTACCGGATGAGAAGTAGTAGTTCTGTCTCTGATGAGATGTACTGCTTCTGATTACGACGAAAAGTAGTAGCTCTTTCTCTGATGAGAAGTACTGGTTCAGTCTTAGATGAGAAGTACTAGTTCTGCCTCAGATGAGGAGTACTGTTTCTGTCTCTGAGTGGTAGCACTGGTTCTTTCTCCATTGAGAAATAGTAGTACTGTCTCCGATGAGAAGTACTGGTTCAGTCTCCGATTAGAAGTACTGGTTCTGCCTCTGATGAGAAGTAGTAGATCAGTGTCCGATGAGAGATACTGGTTCTGCCTTAGGTAAGGAGTACTGGTTCTGTCTCCTATGAGAAGTATTGATTCTGTCTCAGATGAGAAATGCTTGTTGAGTGGGCGTACTGGTTCTGTCTCTGATGAGAATTACTGGCTCTGTCCTCGATAAGAAATATTGGTTCTGTCTCCAACGAGAAGTACTGGTTATGTCCCCGATGAGATGTAGTAGTTCTGTCTCTGATGAGAAGTACTAATTCTGTCTCCGATGAGAAGTACTGGTTCAGTCTTAGATGAGAAGTACTAGTTCTGCCTCAGATGAGGAGTACTGGTTCTATCTCCGATGAGAAGTAATGGTTCTGTCTCTGATGAGAAGCGCTAATTCAGTCTCTGAGTTGTAGTATTGGTTCTGTCTCCGATGAGAAGTCCTGGTTCTGTCTCCGATGAGAAATACTGATTCTGTCTCCAATGAGAAGTACTGGTTCTGTCTCTGATGAGAAGTACTGGTTCATTCTCTGATGAGAAGCACTGGTTCAGTCTCTGAGGAGCCCGTCGGCTAGTCGGAAAGACCTGATAATCCCTTAAAGACGGAGTTTCCACCATCGGGATTATGATGTTGGTTTCCGACAGCCAATCCATGTCGGCCTTTCCGACATGGATTGGCTGTCAGAAACTGACTTTGGGGGGCCCCTAGCAGAGCCCCCTTTACCCCTGTCCCTCAACATTTGGCCCTGGGGGCATCTATGGTGCCCCCCTAAACATCCCTGCACCGTGTGGCAGGCACCATGTTTTGAAACATCCATTTTTCTATGGAAGCTTATGCTGCTGGCGTTTTCCGCCCACTGCACAAGCTCCCATAGGAAAATGGAGGTCTCCGGCTGCACTGTGTGCGGTCGCATCCAAATGACAAGATCGGAACCGCCGACTTGAGCTTGGTCGGTTCCCAGTCCACAACGTCAGCCCGACATCGTCATCAGGGCCAAAGTGTTATACTCAGGAAGGGTAAAATGTACTATTCCATCTCCAGGCAGTGCAACAGTCGGTAAAGTGTTGGATTGCGGAGAGGTTAAAATTTACTATTCCCCCTCCAGTCAGTGCAACAGTCAGGAAAGTGTTGGATTGCGGACGGGATAAAATTTACTATTCCCACTCCAGTCAATGCAGCATTAGAAACAGACTAATAACTTGAACAAAATAAAATAATTTCAAAAACATACTAAATAACAAAAATATATAAATATGTAAATATAAAAAAATATAAATATTTTTTTAATTAAATAAATTAAATATTTATTACAATGTTTAGTACATATAATAAATAACAAATATTATAATTAAAATACAAAACTATATTCTCAAATTAATATTTACCTATGTATACAATGGGATTTACATTTCAAAAGCACAACACAATTAACACATGCAATAATAAATAACATATTCATAAAATATTAATTACCTATTTTAAAATTTACTATTACTTAAATAAATGTCTACTCTATATTTCTGCAAAGTACACAACACATTTCTAAAATTTAATTTTTAAATTGTATTATTTATACGTTATATAATTAAATATTTATTAAATTATTACTAATAATTAACTATTACTAAAATAATTACCTCTCCACCGTTCATCAATACAAAACAAACAAATCACACCTAATATATAAAGTAACAAAATATTATTTGCATCATTTTCATAATTAATTGTCAATTAAACAATTATTATTAATAATTAACTATAAAAAAATAATTACATGTATTTAACTTCACTTCCTTTCATCCTACAAATGCCACAACTCACACGTAATATATAACATAAAGAATATCCTAATTACATATTTTACATAATTATTTATCATTTCAATAATTATTATAAATTAATATTATTAATTAATTATTATAATTAATTTCCTACACACCCTTACCCATACAAAAACAACACAACAATACACACCCCTAAAAATATTGTATTACACAATTTACACAATTAATTGTGAATTAAATTATTAATATTAATTAACAATTAATTATTCAGTAATTATAATTAATTTACTTCCTACCATGTACCCCTACAAAACACAAAACCCGCACCTGAAACGTAATTTAAGAAACAAATTATACAATTAACGTAAGTAATTATCAATTCAATAATTAATAATAATGTAAAACTATTTATTAATTAATTATATTTAATTTACTTCCCATCCTATGCCCCTAAAAAACACACAACCCACCCTCAAAGTTAATTAAAAAAGTAAAATTAATTAAACAATTAACAAATAATTATCAATTAAATAAAGAAATATTAATTAAAAATGAATTATTATTTAATTTACTTCTCACCCTATTCCCCTATAAACCCCATAACCCGCTACGATGCTAAATATGAAAATAAAAGTTCAATTTCAAAGCTACTAACAATTTAAAATCTGTATTAAAAAACATTAACAACAATTAAATAAATCAATCAATCAGGTGACTTGTAAAGCGCAGGGCGCTGGGGGGGGTTGAGGGGGGGCTGCTGGTCCGTCGAGGCGCTGTGGTTCATTCGAAGAGCCAGGTCTTGAGGTCCTTCCGGAATTGAGGCAGCGGTGGTGATTGCCTGAAGTGCAGAGGCAGGGAGTTCCAGGTCTTTGCTGCGAGGTAGGAGAAGGAGAAACATAAATTTTATAACAATCAATTAAAATACATACTAAAATACATAAGAATAATTAAAAAACAATATTCTTAATAACAATATTTTTGTAAACTATATTAATGATTTCGATATTGTTAAAATCGATATTACCTTAAAATCGATATTCTTGACAACGATATTCTTGTACACAATATTTCTGTGTGATGATATTTCAGACTCAATATTTCTGTCTGACGATATTTTTTTTCCGGTAGTTTGTCTGATTCCCCTACCGTATGTGTGTGTGAGGTGTTTATGTACTGAGTCCACCTCTTATGCCCCGGAAGTCCCACCCCTGCCCAGAAGTATAAACTGTAAATCCAAGCCCATTACTGTAACTACCATAGTCCTACTTTCCATAGCTTTCACGCCTGATTTCTCTGGAGATTAAACTAAGCCCCGATCCCCGCAAGACACTACTGAGGCCACATTTAAATATTCCTAGCATAAGGAAATGCTTAGTTACCGTGGACTGGGAACCGGCCCTGCCTGGGTCTCTGCGCACTGTGGACTCACTGATGAGGGCCAACAGGGCTGCTGAGGGGGGGCTGTCTACTGTGGACTCACTGACAATGGCCAACAAGGCTGAGGGGGGGGCTGGCCGCTGTAGACTCACTGATGAGGGCCAACAGGGCTGCTGAGGGGGGGCTGTCTACTGTGGACTACCTGATGAGGGCCAACAGGGCTGTGGAGGGGGGCTGCCCTCTGTGGACTCACTGATGAGGGCCAACAAGTCTGTGGGGGCTGGCCTCTGTGGACTCAATGATGAGGGCCAACAGGGCTGTGGAGGGGGGCTGCGCACTGTGGACTCACTGATGAGGGCAAACAGGGCTGCGGAGGGGGGCTGCGCACTGTGGACTCACTGATGAGGGCAAACAGGGCTGTGGAGGGGGGCTGCGCACTGTGGACTCACTGATGAGGGCCAACAGGGCTGCGGAGGGGGGCTGTCTACTGTGGACTCACCGATGAGGGCCAACAAGGCTGCGGAGGGGGCTGCACAATATTGACTCACTGATGAGGGTCAACAGGGCTGCGGAGGGGGGCTGCGCACTGTGGACTCACTGATGAGGGCAAACAGGGCTGTGGAGGGGGGCTGCGCACTGTGGGCTCACTGATGAGGGCCAACAGGGCTGCGGAGGGGGCTGCACGCTGTGGACTCACTGATGAGGGCCAACAGGGCTGCGGAGGGGGGCTGCACACTGTGGACTCATTGATGAGGGTCAACAAGGCTGCGGCAGGCGGTGATGTCTGCAGTGGACTCACTGACGAGGGCCAACAAGGCTGCGGAGGGGGGCTGTCTACTGTGGACTCACTAACGAGTGACAACAAGGCTGCAGGGGGAGGGGGCTGCCCTCTGTGGACTCACTGATGAGGGCCAACAGGGCTGTGGAGGGGGGCTGAGCACTGTGGACTCACTGATGAGGGCCAACAGGGCTGAGGAGGGGCTGCCCTCTGTGGACTCACTGATGAGGGCAAACAGGGCTGTGGAGGGGGGCTGCGCACTGTGGACTCACTGATGAGGGCCAACAGGGCTGCCGAGGGGGGGCTGTCTACTGTGGACTCACTGATGACGGCCAACAAGGCTGCGGAGGGAGGGCTGCACACTATTGACTCACTGATGAGGGTCAACAGGGCTGCGGAGGGGGGCTGCACACTGTGGACTCACTGATGAGGGCCAACAGGGCTGTGGAGGGGGGGCTACACACTGTGGACTCACTGACGAGGGCCAACAGGGGTACAGAGGGGGGCTGCCCACTGTGCACTCACTGATGAGGGCCAACAGGGCTGCGGAGGGGGGGGAAGTGCACTGTGGACTCACTGATGAGGGCCAACAAGGCTGCTGAGGGGGGCTGTCTACAGTGGACTCACTGACAAGGGCCAACAAGGCTGAGTGGGGAGGGGAGCTGCACACTGTGGACTCACTGACAAGGGCCAACAGGGCTGAGGAGGGGGGCTGTGCACTGTGGACTCACTGATGAGGCCAACAAGGCTGTGGAGGGGGGGCTGCCCTCTGTGGACTCCCTGATGAGGGCCAACAAGGCTGCGGAGGGGGGCTGCCCACTGTGCACTCACTGATGAGGGCCAACAAGGCTGCGGAGGGGGGGCCGCCCTCTGTGGACTCCCTGACGAGGGCCAACAAGGCTGCGGAGGGGGGCTGTCTACTGAGGACTCACTAACGAGGGCCATCAAGGCTGAGGGGGAAGGGGAGGCTGCCCTCTGTGGACTCACTGACGAGGGCCAACAGGGCTGCGGAGGGGGCCTGCGTACTGTGGACTCACTGATGAGGGCCAACAGGGCTGTTGAGGGGGGATGCGCACTGTGGACTCACTGATAAGGGCCAACAAGGCTGCGGAGGGGGGCTGCCCTCTGTGGACTCACTGAGGAGGGCCAACAGTGCTGTGGAGGGGGACTGTGCACTGTGGACTCACTGATGAGGGCCAACAGGGCTGGGGAGGGGGGGCTGCGCATTGTGGACTCACTGATGAGGGCCAACAGAGCTGCGGAGGGGGGATGCACACTGTGGACTCACTGATGAGGCCAACAAGGCTGCGGAGGGGGCTGCCCTTTGTGGACTCACTGAAGAGGACCAACAGGGCTACAGAGGGTGGGGGCTGCCCTCTGTGGACTCACTGACGAGGGCCAAAAGGGCTGCAGAGGGGGGCTGCACACTGTGGACTCACTTATGAGGGCCAACAAGGCCGCTGAGGGAGGCTGCCCTCTGTGAACTCACTGACAAGGGCCAACAGGGCTGCGGAGGGGGGCTACACACTGTGGACTCACTGATGAGGCCAACAGGGCTGCGGGGGGGCTTCCCTCTGTGGACTCACTTATGAGGGCCAACAAGGCCGCTGAGGGAGGCTGCCCTCTGTGAACTCACTGACAAGGGCCAACAGGGCTGCGGAGGGGGGGCTGCACACTGTGGACTCACTGATGAGGCCAACAGGGCTGCGGAGGGGGGGCTTCCCTCTGTGGACTCATTGATGAGGGCCAATGCGGCTGCGGAAGGGGGGCTGCGCACTGTGGACTCACTGATGAGGGCCAACAGGGCTGCTGAGGGGGCTGTCTACTGTGGACTCACTGACAAGGGTCAACAAGGCTGATTGGGGAGGGGAGCTGCACACTGTGGACTCACTGACGAGGGCCAACAGGGCTGCGGAAGAGGCTGTGCACTGTGGACTCACTGATAAGTGCTAACAGGGCTGCGGAAGGGGGCTGCACACTGTGAACTCACTGACGAGGGCCAACAGGGCTGCGGAGGGGGGGCTGCACACTGTGGACTCACTGATGAGACCAACAGGGCTGCGGAGGGGGGGCTTCCCTCTGTGGACTCATTGATGAGGGCCAACACGGCTGCGGAAGGGGGGCTGCCCTCTGTGGACTCACTGACAAGGGTCAACAAGGCTGATTGGGGAGGGGAGCTGCACACTGTGGACTCACTGATGAGGGCCAACAAGGCTGCTGAGGAGGGCTGACTACTGTGGACTCACTGACAAGGGCCAACAAGGCTGATTGGGGAGGGGAGCTGCACACTGTGCACTCACTTACGAGGGCCAACAGGGCTGCGGAGGGGGGCTGCCCACTGTGGACTCACTGATGAGGGCCAACAGAGCTGCAGAGGGGGGCTGCACACTGTGGACTCACTGATGAGGGCCAACAAGGATGCGGAGGGGGGCTGAGCACTGTTTACTCACTGATGAGGCCAACAAGGCTGCAGAGGGGGGCTGCCCTCTGTGGCCTCCCTGACGGGGGCCAGCAAAGCTGCGGGGGGCTGCGCACTGTGGACTCACTGATGAGGCCAACAAGGCTGCAGAGGGGGCTGCCCACTGTGCACTCACTGATGAGGGCCAACAGGGCTGCAGAGGGGGCTGTGCACTGTGGACTCACTGATAAGGGCTAACAAGGCTGTGGAGGGGGGCTGCCCTCTGTGGACTCACTGACGAGGGCCAACAGGGCTGCAGAGGGGGGCTGTCTACTGTGGACTCACTTTCAAGGGCCATCAAGGCTGAGGGGGAAGGGGAGGCTGCCCTCTGTGGACTCACTGACGAGGGCCAACAGGGCTGTGGAGGGGGGCTGCACACTGTGGACTCACGAATGAGGGCCAACAAGGCTGCTGAGGGGGGGCTGTCTGCTCTTGACTCACTGTCGAGGGCCAAAAGGTCTGCGGAGGGGGGCTGCCCTCTGTGGACTCACTGATGAGGCCAACAAGGCTGAGGGGGAGGGGGGCTGCCCTCTGTGGACTCACTGATGAGGGCCAACAGGGCTGTGGAGGGGGCTGCACACTGTGGACTCACGAATGAGGGCCAACAAGGCTGTTGAGGGGGCGGTCTGCTGTGGACTCACTGACGAGGGCCAACAGGGCTGCGGAGGGGGCTGCCCTCTGTGGACTCACTGACGAGTGCCAGCAGGGCTGTGGAGGGGGCTGCGCACTGTGGACTCACTGATGAGGGCCAACAGGGCTGCGGAGGGGAGGGCTGCCCTCTGTGGACTCACTCACGAGGGTCAACAGGGCTGCGGAGGGGGGCTGCACACTGTGGACTCACTGACGAGGGCCAACAGGGCTGTCAGGGAGGGGGGGCTGCGCACTGTGGACTCACTGATGAGGGCCAACAAGGCTGCGGAGGGAGGGATGTCTACTGTGGACTCACTGATGAGGGCCAACAGGGCTGCGGAGGGGGGCTGTGCACTCTGGACTCACTGACGAGGGCCAACAGGGCTGCGGAGGGAGGGATGTCTACTAGTGGACTCACTGTTGAGGGCGAACAGGGCTGCAGAGGGGGGCTGCACACTGTGGACTCACTGATGAGCGCCAACAGGGCTGCGGAGGTTGGGGCTGCGCACTGTGGACTCACTGATGAGGGCCAACAGGGCTGCGGAGGGGGGGCTGTCTACTGTGGACTCACTGATGAGGGCCAACAGGGCTGCGGAGGGGGAGCTGCACACTGTGGACTCACTGATGAGGGCCAACAGGGCTGCGGAGGGGGGCTTCCCTCTGTGGACTCACTGACGAGGGACAACAGGGCTGCGGAGGGGGGCTGCCCTCTGTGGACTCACTGATGAGGGCCAACAAGGCTGCGGAGGGGGGCTGCACACTGTGGACTCACTGATGATGGCCAACAGGGCTGCGGAGGGGGGGCTGCACACTGTGGACTCACTGATGAGGGTCAACAAGGCTGCGGCAGGCGGTGATGTCTGCAGTGGACTCACTGACGAGGGCCATCAAGACTGCGGAGGGGGAGCTGCGCACTGTGGACTCACTGATGAGGGCCATCAGGGCTGAGGGGGGGAGCTGCGCACTGTGGACTCACTGATGAGGGCCAGCAGGGCTGTCGGGGAAGGGGGCTGCGCACTGTGGACTCACTGACGAGGGCCAACAGGGCTGCGGAAGGGGGCTGTCTAATGTGGACTCACTGATGAGGGCCAACAGGGCTGCGGAGGGGGGGCTGCGCACTGTGGACTCACTGATGAGGGCCAGCAGGGCTGTCGGGGAGGGGGCTGCGCACTGTGGACTCACTGACGAGGGCCAACAGGGCTGCGGAGGGGGGGCTGTCTACTGTGGACTCACTGATGAGGGCCAACAGGGCTGCAGAGGGGGGGCTGCACACTGTGGACTCACTGATGAGGGCCAACAGGGCTGCGGAGGTTGGGGCTGTGGACTCACTGATGATGGCCAACAGGGCTGTGGAGGGGGACTGCCTACTGTGGACTCACTGATGAGGGCCAACAGGGCTGCGGAGGGGGACTGTACACTGTGGACTCACTGATGAGGGCCAACAAGGCTGCGGAGGGGGGCTGCCCTCTGTGGACTGCCTGACGAGGGCCAACAGGGCTGCAGAGGGGGGCTGCCCTCTGTGGACTCACTGACGAGGGCAAACAGGGCTGTCGGGGAGGGGGGCTGCGCACTGTGGACTCACTGACGAGGGCCAGTAGGGCTGCGGAGGGGGGCTGTCCTCTGTGAACTCACTGACGAGGGCCAACAGTTCTGTCAGGGAGGGGGGGCTGCGCACTGTGGACTCACTGACGAGGGCCAACAAGGCTGCGGAGGGGGGCTGCCCTCTGTGGACTGCCTGACAAGGGCCAACAGGGCTGCGGAGGGGGGCTGCCCTCTGTAGAATCACTGACGAGGGCCAACTGGGCTGTCGGGGAGTGGGGCTGCCCACTGTGGACTCACTGACGAGGGCCAGTAGGGCTGTGGAGGGGGGCTGCCCTCTGTGGACTCACTGACGAGGGCCAACAGGGCTGTCGGGGAGGGGGGGCTGCGCACTATGGACTCACTGACGAGGGCCAACAGGGCTGCGGAGGGGGGGTTGCACACTGTGGACTCACTGATGAGGGCCAGCAGGGCTGGGAAGGGGGGGCTGTGCACTGTGGACTCACTGACGAGGCCAACAGGGCTGTGGAGGGGGGCTGCGCACTGTGGACTCACTGATGAGGGCCAACAGGGCTGCGAAGGGGGGCTTCCCTCTGTGGACTCACAGATGAGGGCCAGCAGGGCTGGGAAGGGGAGCTGTCTACTGTGGACTCACTAACGAGGGCCAACAAGGCTGAGGGGGGAGCTGCCCACTGTGGACTCACTGATGAGGGCCAACAGGGCTGCTGAGGGGGGGCTGTCTACTGTGGACTCACTGATGAGGGCCAACAGGGCTGCGGAGGGGGCTGCGCACTGTGTACTCACTGATGAGGCCAACAGTGTTGCGGGTGGTTGTGGAGGAAGGTGCTGTCCACTGTGGACTCACTGACGAGGGCCGACAGGGCTGCGGAGGGGGGCTGCCCTCTGTGGACTCACTGACGAGGGCCAACAGGGCTGTGGAGGGGGGCTGCGCACTGTGGACTCACTGATGAGGGCCAACAGGGCTGCGGAGGGGAGGGCTGCCCTCTGTGGACTCACTGACGAGGGCCAACAGGGCTGCGGAGGGGGGCTGCGCACTGTGGACTCACTGATGAGGGCCAACAGGGCTGCGGAGGGGGGGAAGCCCACTGTGGACTCACTGACGAGGGCCAACAGGGCTGCAGAGGGGGCTGCGCACTGTGGACTCACTGATGAGGGCCAACAGGGCTGAGGGGGTGGGGGCTGCCCTCTGTGGACTCACTGATGAGGGCCAACAGGGCTGTGGAGGGTTGGCAGTGGGGGGCTGAGGGGGCAGGGGGGTGCTGCCCACTGTGGACTCACTAACGAGGGCCAACAAGGTTGAGGGGGGCTGGCACTGCTCTGACGTTGCTTGTGTCCTGTTCTCACCGGCCTAGCAGAGCAGACTGGACCAAGGCTCATTTGCATGTCTCCTCTCTGTCTGGAATGGTACAGTGGACATAAAAATGATGGACTGGAATGTAACCCTGAGCAATTATCGGTAGCAGACACTAAATCAGGCCTTCTGCCCTAGGCCTCTTTGGGTCTCGCTACTGACAACATTTAGTTGTCTGTTGTCGAAGATCTATTGTGCACAGTAAGAAAGCTTTGTCAATCGCATCAGCTTGTTTCTTATTCTCTGGCTTCCCTTCTTCTTCCTGTGTCTGTCCCTTCCATGGAGCATAGATCATTTACCATCCTTTGATTGGCTTGTATCCTTCCACGGCTCACTTCAGGGATCTACTTTCTTCTTTGAGCACTCCATTTGAGTGCGCGTGCTTTCTTGCTGTTGCCCCATGTGTAGGGTGACCAGGCGTCCCGGATTTGCCCGGACGGTCCCGGTTTTTCACCAGCTGTCCCGGCAGATTGCAGGAAATTTACAGGCACATGCATCAACCTTTTTTGCGAGCGCAAACGGTGCGATTCGCAAAAATCGGCCGTTTGCGCCCGCAAAAAGTGCTTTTGCGATGCATCAAGGTTGAAGGCACTCGCAATTTAAGAATTCGCAATTCATTGCGATTTCTCAAATTGCGATTGCATTTAAGGAATCACAATTTGCGATTCCTTAAATGCAATGCAAGAACCACTTTAAAATAGCGATTTCTCTATTTGGGGCCGCAAATTACCGAGCAATTAAACTGGTCGGTAATTTGCAAAAACTTTGAAAAATGCACTAAAGTGCATTTTTCAAAGTTTCATGTTGCGCACACACATGCCCTCGGGGCATGTGTGTGCGCAACATGGGTGCACATAACAATTTCAGGGGTGCAACAGGATGTCTTTTTGACACCCTTGCACCCTTGAAATTGCATGCGTAATTTGCGAGTACCAATTGCGCATGCAATCCCCCATTCATTCCTATGGGCCTGTTGGCCCATAGGAATGAATGGTTAGCCATTACTTAATTGCGACTCGCAAATTGCGAGTCGCAATTAAGGATTGTTTAGGAATTGCTATTTTTATAGCGATTCCTACATGCATAGGCTTTTGCGAGTCCTTAATTGCGATTCCTTAATAATCGCAATTAAGGACTTGCAAAATCCTACCTTGATGCATGTGCCCCTTAGCTCCTGTCCCGGTTTTTAGAGAGCGTAGACTGAAAACGGTGTGTGGTGTTTTTTATGTTTTACAAAGCAGGGATAGTTAGCAGTTGCTTCAAAAAAGCAATTTAATTAACAGGCACGCTTCTGGGTTTAAAAATTGCATTTTATGTATGTTCTAACTGCCTGTTCTGTAATTCTCTGCTTAGGAGCGCTGCCATTCTGTGCGCACGCTTGAAGTAAAATTGTAGTCCTTCTTCTATTTTCGTGAAATGTCCCGGTTTTTGGCTTTACAATTCTGGTCACCCTACCCATGTGCTGCTTGCCCATCTCATCTCCCCCTCCCCCACTCCCCCCCTTGCACCCGCTGTGTTGTACCTCATGTAGGAAAGTAGGATCTGCTTCTTTTGGTTACCCCCACTTTTTGCTGATGTATCACTGTTTTTGGACTAGTCTGACTGGGATCCTGCTATCCAGGACCCGAGTCTATCTGCTTTCTCCCTTAAATTGCAATACATGTACTTTAGGTACACTCTAGATTGGATACTGAGGTACCCTTTATAAGTCCCTAGTATATGGTACACCATGTACCCTGGGCATAGGTACCCCAGAGGCCTCCCAGGGGCTGCAGCATGTATTATGCCACCCCTGAGAGGCCATTCAAAATGACACAACAGGTCTGCTACAGCAGCCTGTGTAAGCTGGTGCTTGCACCACTTACTTAGATATAGGTTCACTATATCTATCTAAATCACTACACTTAAAAACCTATCAGTCACCCCTATGGCAGGCCTTATCAATCCTGAAGGCAGGGTGCTGGGTTTTACGTGAGAGGGTGCCCCTGCATGAGCAGAGCCCCTCTGCAGCCTTCGGAGACCATTCTCCGGGGTTGTCAGTGATGCAGCCAGACATATAGGTTAAGTTGCATTATAACCTCGTGGTAAATGCTAACTTTAAAACGGCTGCTTAGAAACATGTCGTGTTTGGTGTCAAACACCTTGGAATCATACCTCCACACCAGTAACTGGTGTGGGAGGTATGATTCCACCCTTCTAGAACCAGTACTGTGGGTCACCGGTCTACCCGGTACCAGCTTTCTCAACCTGGGCAGCACAAAATGGATGCTGCCAACCACAGACGCGATTCTGCCCTCCTGCTGCTGAGCCAAGCTCGAGCAGAGGAAGGCATGACAATAGGCATCCTGTCACAGGAAGGTATGACCACCTCCGAGACAGGGTTTAGTGTATTGGGGCTGGGTGGGTGCACTCTGAGAGTGCCAGAAAGTTTGCACTGGGGGCACATTTGGTGTCCCTGTGCATAGTCCAGCTCAAACCAGTTCTGGGAGCCAGGGGCTCCTGCTCTGGTGCGAAACTGGACAAAGGACATGGGTGTAGCCACCCCTCTGTCCTGCCCCTCCCCTAGGAGGGTCCACAGAATCTTTCCAACCCTCTCCCGTGGGTATAAAGTGGGATGCCTGGCTACAGGACTTTAGATTTTACCTGGACAAGATTCTGCTAAGAAGAAACCAAGTACTTCGACTGTCTACACGACGCTGGACGACTGAAGAATCTCCCTTGGAGTAAAGGAGTTACTCCCCCGCAGCAGCAGGCACCTAAACGCATCTGACCGGCTTGCATCTCCAGAGCTCCTGCGGACTCTGAAGATTTCAGCAACACAGGAGGTGGGTTCCCGGAGGTCTTCGAGGTTGATCTGACCTCTCAGCGATTCTGAGACCAGTATCCCTCGTGGGGACCGTGCAACCGGAACCCCTGTGCACTGCGTACATTTGCAGAAGCATATGCTTGTTGGCGATCCCTGAGCTTGTGCTTTGGACTCTGTGTAGTCCTGACCCCGAGCAGTATTTGCACTGAAGATATCTGGCCTCCACTCACCGAGTGCTCTGTGGGCTGGTGCTTTGTGAATTCGCTCAAGGTCTCCTCGCGATCCCTGGTCCGTTGGCCTGTGGGTCCTGGCGAGGGTCACTTTGTTTGTTCTTGGGCTTCCCTGGTCGCTCCAGATGTGCCCTGACTCCCCATTGCTTGGAGAGTCTCCTGGACCTTGATGGTCCACACCGTAACCTGCTTCCTCTGTCTGCATTGGTTGCATTTGCCAAGGCTTGTTGGTGCTCCAGCCGGACACTGACCCCTCAGCATCCTCTGTGGGACAGCTCACCTCCAGACTTTGGTTGTCATTGACATTACCTGGTCCCCGTTGCTGCAGAGTCAAGCATCCCCTCTTTGCACCTGAAGCACCCGACATCGGTGGGCATTCGACTACCGAGCCCCTGGTCACCTGAAGTGACCCAGACTCTGTCCCCTCTGCTTTCAGGTTCCTCTCACCTCGAATCCAGGCTTGGATTCCACCGGACACTCTTCGCCTTCCTGGCAGCAGTACTTCTTTGCAGCTCTCCATTGAAAACGACGGAGGTTTCCGACACCACTTGACCCCTATGCACCTGGCTCCTCTGGTGTGTTGGCTCTAGAACCTCTTATGTTCCAAAGGGTTTGCTTGAAGTCCTCGTAGAAGTGTCCTTAAACAGTAACTTTCCAACCACGACTTTCCCATAGAGTTGCACGGAGCACGCAGTCGTGTTTCCTCACTGCACCCGTCCTCCGTGGGCGCTCCGTGTCACTGCCTTGGGTGGTTCCTTGGGGTCCCAGCGATTCTACGTGCTCTAGGCACTGTGTGTAGTCAAGTCGTGATTGTTATACCATTTTTTTAGTATATGGTTCGGTCTCCCCTGGAGCCCGCTGTGTATTGTGCTACTTACGATTGTTCTATTGATTCAATATTGTGTGCTTTATGTTCTAATCTCGTGTAGAGATTAGTAGAGAGTGTTATATTAATAAATACATATTTTTATATCACTACTGTGTGGTTCTCCTTTCATTTAGTCATTCAGGAGGTGATATTCTGGTAAAACAAGCTGCTTTACATTCCTTCAAGATTAAGCCTGAAGGCTGATCTCCACAGCTACCACTAGGATAGCTTTCTAAAGGTTGTTTGTACAAAAGGGAAGGTGCACCAGAATCAAGTCAAATAAACTCCAAATGTATCCGAAATATCTTTTTATTGTCGTTGAAGTTAAAAATTGGACATCAGCCAACGCGTTTCGTTCCACAGCTGGAACTTCATCAGGGCTTAACTATTTAATTCCCGGTCGGATCAGTCTGTATACTTGAGTTAATGTACTCCAAGGTCAAACCAAAAAAGAGGAAACAATCCTAAGATCGTTGGCAACAAATGTAATGTGCTTATAAGTTCTATAGTTTCCCACAATCGTCCAAACTCATATATTCACCATGGTAGCCCAAATGATGGACCAAGTCCACAAGCAATAAATATGTTTATAGATTCTGCTGTATACCGCAAACATCCAGCCTTATAAAATCATGGTGGTGGCTCAAGTGGTGACCCGAATCCTCCACATCGAATAGAATACAGTAACGAAATATAATATATTCCTCAGCGTCCCATATTTTGGAGGCCAATGTAATGGCCAGTAAACCGATCAAAGTAGACGCCAGGCACGACAATTCCCCATCCGGACTTTCAAAAAAAAAAAAAAGTCCGGATGGGGAATTGTCGTGCCTGGCGTCTACTTTGATCGGGTTACTGGCCATTACATTGGCCTCCAAAAATATGGGACGCTGAGGAATATATTATATTTCGTTACTGTATTCTATTCGATGTGGAGGATTCGGTCACCACTTGAGCCACCACCATGATTTTATAAGGCTGGATGTTTGCGGTATACAGCAGAATCTATAAACATATTTATTGCTTCTGGACTTGGTCCATCATTTGGACTACCATGGTGAATATATGAGTTTGGACGATTGTGGGAAACTATAGAACTTATAAGCACAATACATTTGTTGCCAACGATCTTAGGATTGTTTCCTCTTTTTTGGTTTGACCTTGGAGTACATTAACTCAAGTATACAGACTGATCCGACCGGGAATTAAATAGTTAAGCCCTGATGAAGTTCCAGCTGTGGAACGAAACGCGTTGGCTGATGTCCAATTTTTAACTTCAACGACAATAAAAAGATATTTCGGATACATTTGGAGTTTATTTGACTTGATTCTGGTGCACCTTCCCTTTTGTACAAATTTGCTTATCTGGTTTCCAGTGGAGTGAAAGTGCGGCAATCTCTGGAAGCGGTTGCACAGACTTTTCAATTGCTTATCCTTACCTAGGAATTGATGTGCTGAACCGTGGTCAGCCGCATTGTGTCTTTTTTGTAATTAGCTTTCTAAAGGTTATCTTTGACCTCATACATCATAAGGGTCGTGTGGACTGGTACAAGGTGGCCACTTTAATTAGTGGACAGCATATACCAAGCCACCTTCTCACACCCCAGCCCTCCCAGCTCTTCTGAAAAGGAACACATCAGGTATATTTTTGCCCGGGTTTGACTACAGAGCAGGTTGGCTTTGCTTCATCTCCTCTGCTGCAGATATTGCATGAAATCCTCAACCTGGAACATGAAGGCAGTGCTGGGGGAGGGTGGGCTGTGGCGGTCACTGAGATCTGATGCATCCATAGATCCTCCCCCAGGGCTGCTGCAGAGCACCAAATGGCCAACATTTGTTCCAGTTCCCAGTTGTTAGGAAAGCAAATTGGCCTGAGGAACTGTTTTCTTTTAAACTCTGACACTGCCATACTCATGGCCTCAGCCAGCTATGTCTTTTTTAAGTACCTGCAGCAGTACATGTGTTTTTTTTTTTAGATTTTTAAGTTTTTTTAATTCTATTATTCGATTCCTGTCACAAAAACTGTTTGAAAAATAAACAATGCCCTTTAAAAAGATTGAAAATATTGATTTTTTTTTGTTCCCTTTTAAGATAACTTAAGATAAGCGTTTGCTTTTTGTTACAGTGTTTTGGGATAGTTTTTTCTTTTCGTTTTTTAAAACAATATTTTACCAAGAAGCATTGGCAAAGCCAATAGCTTGGCACTCGCAAAATAAAGGTGAGACCTATTAATTTTTATCAGTGCTTGTTTTTCTCTTAGTCACCCTAAATGTGACGGCCATGCTCAGACATGGGTTCCGTTGGTCACTGTCTGGGGACCTGGACTGTTCCGATTAAAGGAGGGCGAAGGCTGCGGGTGTTCAACTCACTGAGCGTTTTTACTACAGGTGGGATAGCCTTTCTCTAGGAGAGTATTTGTTCACATTGATCTCTGCCGTCCATCCTCCCCTCAAACCCTCCCCCCCTCCCACACTCCCGAGGCTTCTTCTAGCCAAGAGCATACGTCTAGTGCTCGGCCAGGGGGCACTGAGAAGCTCAGCTTTGATTTCGAAGCCGGTGCATAAATGCACAAAACGTGGAGAGTTCTAAAAGAAGAACTAAACATCAGAGTATGGAGAGCCACGGAGTACAAAGTCTCCTATTTCGTATTTTCACGATCATCTCACCACAGCGCCTAGAGGCCTCAGCAGCAGGCAGCTCCGTCCCTACCACTAAACTGATAGACCCCACGCGGGTGATAAAGACACATGTAAAGGGTTCAGTCTCCAGGGCGCGGCTTGTATGGAAAACGTTAAAGTATGCTCAGGATAAAAGGTGCGCACCTTTTAGTCACCAGAAGGATACCCCCCCCCGCACGTGGTCCACTCATGCACACGCGACACGCCCATGTACCCGCGAATAAACTGATTAAGCGAGATGTGCGTACTTTGTTGGATTATGGGAACACATGGCCGCAATGTATTATTTAGCATGCAAGATCCCAGAAGCCCCCCATGAACCAAGATGAGGGGCCATAAAGCAATTAGCGTGTCATAAATCATGGAGGCGCTATAAATCATTGTGACAGGCACAAGTGACAGGCCATAAATCACACATTGTGGCTAGCTCATACATCAGGGTTGTCACATCACAACCCAGGGCTGTCCCCCGCCTGTCCTCCTTTCTGGCACCTTTCACTGTTCCAATCACACGTGCCGCTTTGGGGGTCATTGGGTTTCTCGTTGGTTTAACTCTGCTTGTGAGGGGGCAGCCTCTTACTGCTGCACAGGCCCGTCTGTGTGTCTGTGTGTTGTGTGCCCTGCCGTCCATCCGGTGGGTCTGGGCTCCGAGCACCCATGCTCCGCGTACTCCCCCTGTCGGGCCCACTCACCCTGCCAAGGCACCCCCAGGTGAGCTGCCTTTCTTTGGCACACCGCCTTACCAGGTGAGCCACCTAACCAACTAATGTCCCCCCTAAACTGGTCAACCCTTACGGGTCCGGCTGTTATGGCGCCGGCCCTCGATGCCCCCTTTGGGGACGACCTCTCCAAAAACGGTGAAAGGTGGCGGGGCAGCCAGGCGTTTCTCCCCTTGGAAGCCTAGGTGACCTCTCCAGTCTCGGTGCACTGTGCACTGCACGCTGAAGTGTGTACACAGCGTTGCACTGATGCACTGCACGAAAACACACTCACTGCAGGACGACTGCATCCACGGTGCGGCCGAATGACGACAGAAAACCTGAGTATAAGGGGTTAAATCCGCGCCTGGATGTACAATATGTAGGCACGTTACGATGGCTCTTGTGCATGGCACACCGCAGACCGCACTGCTCCAAACTGACACGCGCGTTGACTGTCTCGGCAGAGAGGCCACGGATTGAATGGGCGTACAGTCCGAATCACCTTCTCGCTCTCCTGCCGGTCACTGGTTCTCACTGGGGCCCCCGCGTGAAGCGCTGACACTGCTGCGGCAAACAGCGTCTTTTACTGCACTCGCACCCCCTTCCTAAATTACTTTCCGGCTCCTACGGGCTATTGAGTTCGCTGTCTGCGCTATGTGAGAAAACTGTACTTGTCAGGCGAGACAAGGCTAAAGCGAAAAGGTAACGTTCAGCGCACCACTTATACAGGCCCTGCTGCAAAGACAGGTGTTCTCTGCCACGAATGTACCTGGCTGGGATGAGATCCTGCTGCAAAAACCTGTGTGTAACCGCAGGTCACGGGTTTGAAGCTCAGCATAGGTGGCTCACCCTTTCATCTTTACTGCAAAGAACAGTGTCTTACCGCAAGTCATGGGTTTGAATCTCGGCAGAGCTGACTCGCCCTTTCATCCTTGCCGCAAAGATCTGTGCCTTACCACAAGTCATGGGTTAGATTCTCAGCAGAGCTGACTCGCCCTTTCATCCTTGCCACAAAGATCTGTGCCTTACACCAAGTCATGGGTTTGAATCTCGGCAGAGCTGACTCGCCCTTTCATCCTTGCGAGGACTGTGAGGTGGGTGGGAGCAGACGGCTCCCTTTGCGTCCACATACATTATTGAAGCTCTTGCCACTGCAGTCACGTGACCCCCGGTACAAAAACACTTTTCACAAATAATGGACTCGATGCAGCCGTTTCCAGAGCAACAGCCGCCGTGGGGACCGAGGGCTCTGGGTGGGTGGACATACTCCCACCCGCAGGTGCGCGGCCACTCGGGCTACCTGCCGTGGCGGAGGAGGTGGTGGGCGACAGGGAGACCTGCTCTGACAGTACTGAGGAGGCAGGCAGGATCTAACAAGGCCGGTACTGGACCGGGGTAAACACGATCTGACCGTACAGAGAAGGCAGGTACTGGAGCTGGGGAACACATGATCTGACAGTACTGAGGAGGAAGGTACTGGAGCTGGGGAACACATGATCTGACAGTACAGAGCTGGCAGGTACTGGAGCTGGGGAACACATGATCTGACAGTACAGAGCTGGGAGGTACTGGAGCTGGGGAACACATGATCTGACAGTACTGAGGAGGAAGGTACTGGAGCTGGGGAACACATGATCTGACAGTGCTGAGGAGGAAGGTACTGGAGCTGGGGAACCCATGATCTGACCGTACAGAGAAGGAAGGTACCGGAGCTGGGGAACACATGATGTGATAGTACAGAGCTGGCAGGTACTGGAGCTGGGGAACACATGATCTGACCGTACAGAGCTGGCAGGTACTGGAGCTGGGGAACACATGATCTGACCGTACAGAGCTGGCAGGTACTGGAGCTGGGGAACACATGATCTGACAGTACAGAGCTGGGAGGTACTGGAGCTGGGGAACACATGTTGTGTTAGTACAGAGCTGGCAGGTACTGGAGCTGGGGAACACATGATCTGACAGTACAGAGCTGGGAGGTACTGGAGCTGGGGAACACATGATCTGACAGTACTGAGGAGGAAGGTACTGGAGCTGGGGAACACATGATCTGACAGTGCTGAGGAGGAAGGTACTGGAGCTGGGGAACCCATGATCTGACCGTACAGAGAAGGAAGGTACCGGAGCTGGGGAACACATGATGTGATAGTACAGAGCTGGCAGGTACTGGAGCTGGGGAACACATGATCTGACCGTACAGAGCTGGCAGGTACTGGAGCTGGGGAACACATGATCTGACCGTACAGAGCTGGCAGGTACTGGAGCTGGGGAACACATGATCTGACAGTACAGAGCTGGGAGGTACTGGAGCTGGGGAACACATGTTGTGTTAGTACAGAGCTGGCAGGTACTGGAGCTGGGGAACACATGATCTGAGAGTACTGAGGAGGAAGGTACTGGAGCTGGGGAACACATGATCTGACCGTACAGAGCTGGCAGGTACTTCAGCTGGGGAACATATGATCTGACAGTACTGAGGAGGAAGGTACTGGAGCTGGGGAACACATTATCTAACAGTACTGAGGAGGAAGGTACTGGAGCTGGGGAACATAGATCTGACAGTACAGAGCTGGCAGGTACTGGAGCTGGGGAACATATGATCTGACAGTACTGAGGAGGAAGGTACTGGAGCTGGGGAACACATGATCTGACAGTACTGAGCTGGCAGGTACTGGAGCTGGGGAACACATGATCTGCCCGCACAGAGAAGGCAGGTACTGGAGGTGGGGAACACATGATCTGACAGTACAGAACTGGCAGGTACTGGAGCTGGGGAACACATGATCTGACAGTACAGAGCTGGCAGGTACTGGAACTGGGAAACACATGATCTGACAGTACTGAGGAGGAAGGTACTGGAGCTGGGGAACACAAGATCTGACCGTACAGAGCTGGCAGGTACTGGAGCTGGGGAACACATGATCTGACAGTACAGAGCTGGGAGGTACTGGAGCTGGGGAACACATGATCTGACAGTACTGAGGAGGAAGGTACTGGAGCTGGGGAAAATATGATCTGACAGTACTGAGGAGGAAGGTACTGGAGCTAGGGAACATATGATCTGACGCTACTGAGGAGGAAGGTACTGGAGCTGGGGAACACATGATCTGACGGTACTGAGGAGGAAGGTACTGGAACTGGGGAACATATGATCTGACAGTACTGAGGAGGAAGGTACTGCAGCTGGGGAACACATGATCTGACAGTACAGAGCTGGCTTGTACTGGAGCTGGGGAACACATGATCTGACGGTACAGAGCTGGCAGGTACTGGAACTGGGGAACACATGACCTGACAGTACTGAGGAGGAAGGTACTGGAGCTGGGGAACATAAATCTGACAGTACAGAGCTGGGAGGTACTGGAGCTGGGGAACATATGATCTGACAGTACTGAGGAGGAAGGTACTGGAGCTGGGGAACACATGATCTGACAGTACTGAGCTGGCAGGTACTGGAGCTGGGGAACACATGATCTGCCTGCATAGAGAAGGCAGGTACTGGAGGTGGGGAACACATGATCTGACAGTACAGAGCTGGCAGGTACTGGAGCTGGGGAACACATGATCTGACAGTACAGAGCTGTCAGGTACTGGAACTGGGAAACACATGATCTGACAGTACTGAGGAGGAAGGTACTGGAGCTGGGGAACACATGATCTGACCGTACAGAGCTGGCAGGTACTGGAGCAGGGGAACATATGATCTGACAGTACTGAGGAGGAAGGTACTGGAGCTGGGGAACACATTATCTTACAGTACAGAGCTGGCAGGTACTGGAGCTGGGGAACACATGATCTGACCGTACAGAGCTGACAGGTACTGGAGCTGGGGAACACATGATCTGACAGTACAGAGCTGGCAGGTACTGGAGCTGGGGAACACATGATCTGACAGTACAGAGCTGGGAGGTACTGGAGCTGGGGAACACATGATCTGACAGTACTGAGGAGGATGGTACTGGATCTGGGGAACATATGATCTGACAGTACTGAGGAGGAAGGTACTGGAGCTAGGGAACATATGATCTGACGGTACTGAGGAGGAAGGTACTGGAGCTGGGGAACACATGATCTGACGGTACTGAGGAGGAAGGTACTGGAGCTGGGGAACACATGATCTGACAGTACTGAGGAGGAAGGTACTGGAGCTGGGGAACAAAAGATCTGACAGTACAGAGCTGGCAGGTACTGGAGCTGGGGAATACATGATCTGACAGTACAGAGCTGGCAGGTACTGGAGCTGGGGAACACATGATCTGACAGTACTGAGGAGGAAGGTACTGGAGCTGGGGAACACATGATCTGACAGTACTGAGGAGGAAGGTACTGGAGCTGGGGAACACAAGATCTGACAGTACAGAGCTGGCAGGTACTGGAGCTGGGGAGTACATGATCTGACAGTACAGAGCTGGCAGGAACTGGAGCTGGGGAACACATGATCTGACAGTACTGAGCTGGCAGGTACTGGAGCTGGGGAACACGTGATCTGACAGTACTGAGGAGGAAGGTACTGGAGCTGGGGAACATATTATCTGACAGTACTGAGGAGGAAGGTACTGGAGCTGGGGAACATATGATCTGACAGTACTGAGGAGGAAGGTACTGGAGCTGGGGAACATATGATCTGACAGTACTGAGGAGGAAGGTACTGGAGCTGGGGAACACATGATCTGACAGTACAGAGCTGGCAGGTACTGGAACTGGGGAACACATGACCTGACAGTACTGAGGAGGAAGGTACTGGAGCTGGGCAACATAGATCTGACAGTACAGAGCTGGCAGGTACTGGAGCTGGGGAACGTATGATCTGACAGTACTGAGGAGGAAGGTACTGGAGCTGGGAAACACATGATCTGACTGTACAGAGCTGGCAGGTACTGGAGCTGGGGAACACATGATGTAACAGTACAGAGGAGGAAGGTACTGGATCTGGGGAACACATGAT
Source organism: Calotriton arnoldi (assembly GCA_963921515.1). Taxonomy (NCBI): domain Eukaryota; kingdom Metazoa; phylum Chordata; class Amphibia; order Caudata; family Salamandridae; genus Calotriton; species Calotriton arnoldi. The sequence continues at coordinate 336,300 of CAWUFW010013354.1, read as the reverse complement.
CTGACAGTACAGAGCTGGCAGGTACTGGAGCTGGGGAACACATGATCTGAACGTACAGAGCTGGCAGGTACTGGAGCTGGGGAACACATGATCTGGCAGTACTGAGGAGGAAGGTACTGGAGCTGGGGAACATATGATCTGACAGTACTGAGGAGGAAGGTACTGGAGCTGGGGAACATATGATCTGACAGTACTGAGGAGGAAGGTACTGGAGCTGGGGAACACATGATCTGACAGTACTGAGGAGGAAGGTACTGGAGCTGGGGAACATATGATCTGACAGTACTGAGGAGGAAGGTACTGGAGCTGGGGAACATATGATCTGACAGTACAGAGCTGGGAGGTACTGGAGCTGGGGAACACATGATCTGACAGTACAGAGCTGGCAGGTACTGGAGCTGGGGAACACATGATCTGACAGTACAGAGCTGGGAGGTACTGGAGCTGGGGAACACATGATCTGACAGTACTGAGCTGGCAGGTACTGGAGCTGGGGAACACATGATCTGACCGTACAGAGAAGGCAGGTACTGGAGGTGGGGAACACATGATCTGACAGTACAGAGCTGGCAGGTGCTGGAGCTGGGGAACACATGATCTGACAGTACAGAGCTGTCAGGTACTGGAACTGGGGAACACATGACCTGACAGTACTGAGGAGGAAGGTACTGGAGCTGGGCAACACATGATCTGACAGTACAGAGCTGGCAGGTACTGGAGCTGGGGAACATATGATCTGACAGTACTGAGGAGGAAGGTACTGGAGCTGGGGAACACATGATCTGACAGTACAGAGCTGGCAGGTACTGAAGCTGGGGACCACATGATCTGACAGTACAGAGGAGGAAGGTACTGGATCTGGGGAACACATGATCTGACAATACAGAGGAGGAAGGTACTGGAGCTGGGGAACACATGATCTGACAGTACAGAGGAGGAAGGTACTGGAGCTGGGGAACACATGATCTGACAGTACAGAGCTGGCAGGTACTGGAGCTGGGGAACACATGATCTGACAGTACTGAGGAGGAAGGTACTGGAGCTGGGGAACACATGATCTGACAGTACTGAGGAGGAAGGTACTGGAGCTGGGGAACACATGATCTGACAGTACTGAGGAGGAAGGTACTGGAGCTGGGGAGCATATGATCTGACAGTACTGAGGAGGAAGGTACTGGAGCTGGGGAACACATGATCTGACAGTACTGAGGAGGAAGGTACTGGAGTTGGGGAACATATGATCTGACAGTACTGAGGAGGAAGGTACTGGAGCTGGGGAACATATGATCTGACAGTACAGAGCTGGGAGGTACTGGAGCTGGGAACACATGATCTGACAGTACAGAGCTGGCAGGTACTGAAGCTGGGGAACACATGATCTGACAGTACAGAGCTGGCAGGTACTGGAGCTGGGGAACACATGATCTGACAGCACTGAGCTGGCAGGTACTGGAGGTGGGAAACACATGATCTGACAGTACAGAGCTGGCAGGTACTGGAACTGGGAAACACATGATCTGACAGTACTGAGGAGGAAGGTACTGGAGCTGGGGAACACATGATCTGACCGTACAGAGCTGGCAGGTACTGGAGCAGGGGAACATATGATCTGACAGCACTGAGGAGGAAGGTACTGGAGCTGGGGAACACATTATCTAACAGTAGAGAGCTGGCAGGTACTGGAGCTGGGGAACACATGATCTGACCGTACAGAGCTGGCAGGTACTGGAGCTGGGGAACACATGATCTGACAGTACAGAGCTGGGAGGTATTGGAGCTGGGGAACACATGATCTGACAGTACTGAGGAGGAAGGTACTGGAGCTGGGGAACATATGAACTGACAGTACTGAGGAGGCAGGTACTGGAGCTAGGGAACATATGATCTGACGGTACTGAGGAGGAAGGTACTGGAGCTGGGGTACACATGATCAGACGGTACTGAGGAGGAAGGTAGTGGAGCTGGGGAACACATGATCTGACAGTACTGAGGAGGAAGGTACTGGAGCTGGGGAATACATGATCTGACAGTACAGAGCTGGCAGGTACTGGAGCTGGGGAACACATGATCTGACAGTATGGGGAGGAAGGTACTGGAGCTGGGGAACACATGATCTGACAGTACTGAGGAGGAAGGTACTGGAGCTGGGGAACACAAGATCTGACAGTACAGAGCTGGCAGGTACTGGAGCTGGGGAATACATGATCTGACAGTACAGAGCTGGCAGGTACTGGAGCTGGGGAACACATGATCTGACAGTAGTGAGCTGGCAGGTACTGGAGCTGGGGAACACATGATCTGACAGTACTGAGGAGGAAGGTACTGGAGCTGGGGAACATTATCTGACAGTACTGAGGAGGAAGGTACTGGAGCTGGGGAACATATGATCTGACAGTACTGAGGAGGAAGGTACTGGAGCTGGGGAACATATGATCTGACAGTACTGAGGAGGAAGGTACTAGAGCTGGGGAACACATAATCTGACAGTACAGAGCTGGCAGGTACTGGAGCTGGGGAACCCATGATCTGACAGTACAGAGCTGGCAGGTACTGGAACTGGGGAACACATCACCTGACAGTACTGAGGAGGAAGGTACTGTAGCTGGGGAACATAGATCTGACAGTACAGAGCTGGAAGGTACTGGAGCTGGGGAACATACGATCTGACAGTACTGAGGAGGAAGGTACTGGAGCTGGAAAACACATGATCTGACAGTACAGAGCTGGCAGGTACTGGAGCTGGGGAACACATGATCTAACAGTACAGAGGAGGAAGGTACTGGATCTGGGGAACACATGATCTGACAGTACAGAGCTGGCAGGTACTGGAGCTGGGGAACACATGATCTGACCGTACAGAGCTGGCAGGTACTGGAGCTGGGGAACACATGATCTGGCAGTACTGAGGAGGAATGTACTGGAGCTGGGGAACATATGATCTGACAGTACTGAGGAGGAAGGTACTGGAGATGGGGAACACATGATCTGACAGTACTGAGGAGGAAGGTACTGGAGCTGGGGAACATATGATCTGACAGTACTGAGGAGGAAGGTACTGGAGCTGGGGAACACATGATCTGACAGTACTGAGGAGGAAGGTACTGGAGCTGGGGAACATATGATATGACAGTACTGAGGAGGAAGGTACTGGAGCTGGGGAACATATGATCTGACAGTACAGAGCTGGGAGGTACTGGAGCTGGGGAACACATGATCTGACAGTACAGAGCTGGCAGGTACTGGAGCTGGGGAACACATGATCTGACAGTACAGAGCTGGGAGGTACTGTAGCTGGGGAACACATGATCTGACAGTACTGAGCTGGCAGGTACTGGAGCTGGGGAACAGATGATCTGACCGTACATAGAAGGCAGGTACTGGAGGTGGGGAACACATGATTTGACAGTACAGAGCTGGCAGGTGCTGGAGCTGGGGAACACATGATCTGACAGTACTGAGGAGGAAGGTACTGGAGCTGGGGAACATATGATCTGACAGTACTGAGGAGGAAGGTACTGAAGCTGGGGAACACATGATCTGACAGTACAGAGCTGGCAGGCACTGGAGCTGGGGAACACATGATCTGACAGTACAGAAGAGGAAGGTACTGGAGCTGGGGAACACATGATCTGACAGTATAGAGGAGGAAGGTACTGGAGCTGGGGAACACATGATCTGACAGTGCAGAGCTGGCAGGTACTGGAGCTGGGGAACACATGATCTGACAGCACAGAGCTGGCAGGTACTGGAGCTGGGGAACACATGATCTGACAGTACTGAGTTGGCAGGTACTGGAGCTGGGGAACACATGATCTGACCGTACAGAGAAGGCAGGTACTGGAGGTGGGGAACACATGATCTGACAGTACAGAGCTGGCAGGTGCTGGAGCTGGGGAACACATGATCTGACAGTACAGAGCTGTCAGGTAATGGAAATGGGGAACACATGACCTAACAGTACTGAGGAGGAAGGTACTGGAGCTGGGCAACACATGATCTCACAGTACAGAGCTGGCAGGTACTGGAGCTGGGGAGCATATGATCTGACAGTACTGAGGAGGAAGGTACTGGAGCTGGGGAACACATGATCTGACAGTACAGAGCTGGCAGGTACTGGAGCTGGGGAACACATGATCTGACAGTACAGAGGAGGAAGGTACTGGATCTGGGGAACACATGATCTGACAATTCAGAGGAGGAAGGTACTGGAACTGGGGAACACATGATCTGACAGTACAGATGAGGCAGGTACTGGAGCTGGGGAACACATGATCTGACCGTACAGAGCTGGCAGGTACTGGAGCTGGGGAACACATGATCGGACAGTACTGAGGAGGAAGGTACTGGAGCTGGGGAACACATGATCTAACAGTACAGAGCTGGGAAACACATGATCTAACAGTACTGAGGAGGAAGGTACTGGAGCTGGGGAACACATGATCTGACAGTACTGAGGAGGAAGGTACTGGAGCTGGGCAACACATGATCTGACAGTACAGAGCTGGCAGGTACTGGAGCTGGCGAACATATGATCTGACAGTACTGAGGAGGAAGGTGCTGGAGCTGGGGAACACATGATCTGACAGTACAGAGCTGGCAGGTACTGGAGCTGGGAACACATGATCTGACAGTACAGAGGAGGAAGGTACTGGATCTGGGGAACACATGATCTGACAATACAGAGGAGGAAGGTACTGGAGCTGGGGAACACATGATCTGACAGTACAGAGGAGGAAGGTACTGGAGCTGGGGAACACATGATCTGACAGTACAGAGCTGGCAGGTACTGGAGCTGGGGAACACATGATCTGACAGTACTGAGGAGGAAGGTACTGGAGCTGGGGAACATATGATCTGACAGTACTGAGGAGGAAGGTACTGGAGCTGGGGAACACATGATCTGACAGTACTGAGGAGGAAGGTACTGGAGCTGGGGAGCATATGATCTGACAGTACTGAGGAGGAAGGTACTGGAGCTGGGGAACATATGATCTGACAGTACAGAGCTGGGAGGTACTGGAGCTGGGGAACACATGATCTGACAGAACAGAGCTGGCAGGTACTGGAGCTGGGGAACACATGATCTGACAGTACAGAGCTGGGAGGTACTGGAGCTGGGGAACACATGATCTGACAGTACTGAGGAGGAAGGTACTGGAGCTGGGGAACACATGATCTAACAGTACAGAGCTGGGAAACACATGATCTAACAGTACTGAGGAGGAAGGTACTGGAGCTGGGGAACACATGATCTGACAGTACTGAGGAGGAAGGTACTGGAGCTGGGCAACACATGATCTGACAGTACAGAGCTGGCAGGTACTGGAGCTGGCGAACATATGATCTGACAGTACTGAGGAGGAAGGTGCTGGAGCTGGGGAACACATGATCTGACAGTACAGAGCTGGCAGGTACTGGAGCTGGGAACACATGATCTGACAGTACAGAGGAGGAAGGTACTGGATCTGGGGAACACATGATCTGACAATACAGAGGAGGAAGGTACTGGAGCTGGGGAACACATGATCTGACAGTACAGAGGAGGAAGGTACTGGAGCTGGGGAACACATGATCTGACAGTACAGAGCTGGCAGGTACTGGAGCTGGGGAACACATGATCTGACAGTACTGAGGAGGAAGGTACTGGAGCTGGGGAACATATGATCTGACAGTACTGAGGAGGAAGGTACTGGAGCTGGGGAACACATGATCTGACAGTACTGAGGAGGAAGGTACTGGAGCTGGGGAGCATATGATCTGACAGTACTGAGGAGGAAGGTACTGGAGCTGGGGAACACATGATCTGACAGTACTGAGGAGGAAGGTACTGGAGCTGGGGAACATATGAACTGACAGTACTGAGGAGGAAGGTACTGGAGCTGGGGAACACATGATCTGACAGTACTGAGGAGGAAGGTACTGGAGCTGGGGAACTTTTGATCTGACAGTACTGAGGAGGAAGGTACTGGAGCTTGGGAACATATGATCTGACAGTACAGAGCTGGGAGGTACTGGAGCTGGGGAACACATGATCTGACAGTACAGAGCTGGCAGGTACTGGAGCTGGGGAACACATGATCTGACAGCACAGAGCTGGCAGGTACTGGAGCTGGGGAACACATGATCTGACAGTACTGAGCTGGCAGGTACTGGAGCTGGGGAACACATGATCTGACCGTACAGAGAAGGCAGGTACTGGAGGTGGGGAACACATGATCTGACAGTACAGAGCTGGCAGGTGCTGGAGCTGGGGAACACATGATCTGACAGTACAGAGCTGTCAGGTACTGGAACTGGGGAACACATGACCTAACAGTACTGAGGAGGAAGGTACTGGAGCTGGGCAACACATGATCTCACAGTACAGAGCTGGCAGGTACTGGAGCTGGGGAGCATATGATCTGACAGTACTGAGGAGGAAGGTACTGGAGCTGGGGAACACATGATCTGACAGTACAGAGCTGGCAGGTACTGGAGCTGGGGAACACATGATCTGACAGTACAGAGGAGGAAGGTACTGGATCTGGGGAACACATGATCTGACAATACAGAGGAGGAAGGTACTGGAACTGGGGAACACATGATCTGACAGTACAGATGAGGCAGGTACTGGAGCTGGGGAACACATGATCTGACCGTACAGAGCTGGCAGGTACTGGAGCTGGGGAACACATGATCGGACAGTACAGAGCTGGCAGGTACTGGAGCTGGGGAACATATGATCTGACAGTACAGAGCTGGCAGGTACTGGAGCTGGGGAGCATATGATCTGACAGTACTGAGGAGGAAGGTACTGGAGCTGGGGAACACATGATCTGACAGTACAGAGCTGGCAGGTCCCGGAGCTGGGGAACACATGATCTGACAGCACTGAGGAGGAAGGTACTGGAGCTGGGGAAACATGATCTGACAGTACAGAGCTGGCAGGTACTGGAGCTGGGGAACACATGATCTGACAGTACAGAGGAGGAAGGTACTGGATCTGGGGAACACATGATCTGACAGTACAGAGCTGGCAGGTACTGGAGCTGGGGAACACATGATCTGACCGTACAGAGCTGGCAGGTACTGGGGCTGGGGAACACATGATCTGACAGTACTGAGGAGGAAGGTACTGGAGCTGGGGAACATATGATCTGACAGTACTGAGGAGGAAGGTACTGGAGCTGGGGAACACATGATGTGACAGTACTGAGGAGGAAGGTACTGGAGCTGGGGAACACATGATCTGACAGTACTGAGGAGGAAGGTACTGGAGCTGGGGAACATATGATCTGACAGTACTGAAGAGGAAGGTACTGGAGCTGGGGAACATATGATCTGACAGTACTGAGCTGGGAGGTACTGGAGCTGGGGAACACATGATCTGACAGTACAGAGCTGGCAGGTACTGGAGCTGGGGAACACATGATCTGACAGCACAGAGCTGGCAGGTACTGGAGTTGGGGAACACATGATCTGACAGCACAGAGCTGGGAGGTACTGGAGCTGGGGAACACATGATCTGACAGTACTGAGCTGGCAGGTACTGGAGCTGGGGAACACATGATCTGACCTTACAGAGAAGGCAGGTACTGGAGGTGGGGAACACATGATCTGACAGTACAGAGCTGGCAGGTGCTGGAGCTGGGGAACACATGATCTGACAGTACTGAGATGTCAAGTACTGGAACTGGGGAACACATGACCTGACAGTACTGAGGAGGAAGGTACTGGAGCTGGGCAACACATGATCTCACAGAACAGAGCTGGCAGGTACTGGGGCTGGGGAGCATATGATCTGACAGTACTGAGGAGGAAGGTCCTGGAGCTGGGGAACACATGATCTGACAGTACAGAGGAGGAAAGTACTGGATCTGGGGAACACATGATCTGACAATACAGAGGAGGAAGGTACTGGAACTGGGGAACACATGATCTGACAGTACAGATGAGGCAGGTACTGGAGCTGGGGAACACATGATCTGACCGTACAGAGCTGGCAGGTACTGGAGCTGGGGAACACATGATCTGACAGTACAGAGCTGGCAGGTACTGGAGCTGGGGAACATATGATCTGACAGTACAGAGCTGGCAGGTACTGGAGCTGGGGAACATATGATCTGACAGTACAGAGCTGGGAGGTACTGGAGCTGGGGAACACATGATCTGACAGTACTGAGGAGGAAGGTACTGGAGCTGGGGAACATATGATCTGACAGTACTGAGGAGGAAGGTACTGGAGCTGGGGATCATATGATCTGACAGTACTGAGGAGGAAGGTACTGGAGCTGGGGAACACATGATCTGACAGTTCCTAGGAGGAAGGTACTGGAGCTGGGGAACATATGATCTGACAGCACTGAGGAGGATGTTTCTGGAGCTGGGGAACACATGATCTGACAGTACTGAGGAGGAAGGTACTGGAGCTGGGTAACATATGATCTGACAGTACTGAGGAGGAAGGTACTGGAGCTGGGGAACATATGATCTGACAGTACTGAGGAGGAAGGTACTGGAGCTGGGGAACACATGATCTGACAGTACTGAGGAGGAAGGTACTGGAGCTGTGAAACACATGATCTAACAGTGCAGAGGAGGAAGGTACTGGAGCTGGGGAACATATGATCTGACAGTACAGAGAAGGCAGGTACTGGAGCTGGGGAACACATGATCTGACAGTACAGAGAAGGCTGGTACTGGAGCTGGGGAACACATGATCTGATAGTACAGAGAAGGCAGGTACTGGAGCTGGGGAACATATGATCTGACAGTACTGAGGAGGAAGGTACTGGAGATGGGGAACACATGATCTAACAGTACAGAGCTGGCAGGTACTGGAGCTGGGGAACATATGATCTGACAGTACAAAGCTGGCAGGTACTGGAGCTGGGGAACACATGATTTGACAGTACTGAGGAGGAAGGTACTGGAGCTGGGGAACACATGATCTGACAGTACTGAGGAGGAAGGTACTGGAGCTGGGAAACACATGATCTAACAGTGCAGAGGAGGAAGGTACTGGAGCTGGGGAACACATGATCTAACAGTACAGAGCTGGGAAACACATGATCTAACAGTACAGAGGAGGAAGGTACTGGAGCTAGGGAACACATGATCTAACAGTACACAGCTGGGAGGTACTGGAGCTGGGGAACCCATGATCTGACAGTACAGAGCTGGCAGGTACTGGAGCTGGGGAACACATGATCTGACAGTACAGAGCTGGCAGGTACTCGAGCGGGGGAACACATGATCTGACAGTACAGAGCTGGCGGGTACTGGAGCTGGGGAACATATGATCTGACAGTACTGAGGAGGAAGGGACTGGAGCTGGGGAACATATGATCTGACAGTACAGAGCTGGCAGGTACTGGAGCTGGGGAACACATGATCTGACCGTACATTGCTGGCAGGTACTGGAGCTGGGGAACACATGATCTGACAGTACAGAGCTGGCAGGTACTGGAGCTGGGGAACCCATGATCTGACCGTACAGAGGTGGCAGGTACTGGAGCTGGGGAACACATGATCTAACAGTACAGAGGAGGAAGGTACTGGAGCTGGGGAACACATGATCTAACAGTACAGAGCTGGAAGGTAGTGTGGCTGGGGAACACATCATCTGACAGTACTGAGGAGGAAGGTACTGGAGCTGGGGAACACATGATCTGATAGTACAGAGCTGGCAGGTACTGGAGCTGGGGAACACATGATCTGACAGTACAGAGGAGGAAGGTACTGGAGCTGGGGAACACATGATCTGACAGTACAGAGCTGGCAGGTACTGGAGCTGGGGAACCCCTGATCTGACTGTACAGAGCTGGCAGGTACTGGAGCTGGGGAACACATGATCTGACAGTACAGAGCTGGCAGGTACGGGAGCTGGGGAACATATGATCTGACAGTACTGAGGAGGAAGGTACTGGAGCTGGGGAACATATGATCTGACAGTACAGAGCTGGCAGGTACTGGAGCTGGGGAACACATAATCTGACAATACAGAGCTGGCAGGTACTGGAGTTGGGGTGCACATGATCTAACAGTACTGAGGAGAAAGGTACTCAGGGAACACATGATCTAACAGTACAGAGGAGGAAGGTACTGGAGCTGGGGAACACATGATCTAACAATACAGAGCTGGGAGGTCCTGGAGCTGGGGAACACATGATCTGACAGTACTGAGGAGGAAGGTACTGGAGCTGGGTAACATATGATCTGACAGTACTGAGGAGGAAGGTACTGGAGCTGGGGAACACATGATCTAACAGTACAGAGGAGGAAGGTACTGGAGCTGGGGAACACATGATCTAACAATACAGAGCTGGGAGGTCCTGGAGCTGGGGAACACATGATCTGACAGTACTGAGGAGGAAGGTACTGGAGCTGGGTAACATATGATCTGACAGTACTGAGGAGGAAGGTACTGGAGCTGGGGAACATATGATCTGACAGTACTGAGGAGGAAGGTACTGGAGCTGGGAAACACATGATCTAACAGTGCAGAGGAGGAAGGTACTGGAGCTGGGGAACATATGATCTGACAGTACAGAGAAGGCAGGTACTGGAGCTTGGGAACACATGATCTGACAGTACAGAGAAGGCAGGTACTGGAGCTGGGGAACACATGATCTGACAGTACAGAGAAGGCAGGTACTGGAGCTGGGGAACATATGATCTGACAGTACTGAGGAGGAAGGTACTGGAGCTGGGGAACACATGATCTAACAGTACAGAGCTGGCAGGTACTGGAGCTGGGGAACATATGATCTGACAGTACAAAGCTGGCAGGTACTGGAGCTGGGGAACACATGATCTGACAGTACTGAGGAGGAAGGTACTGGACCTGGGGAACACAGGATCTGACAGTACAGAGGAGGAAGGTACTGGAGCTGGGAAACACATGATCTAACATTGCAGAGGAGGAAGGGACTGGAGCTGGGTAACACATGATCTAACAGTACAGAGCTGGGAGGTACTAGAGCTGGGGAACACATGATCTAACAGTACAGAGGAGGAAGGTACTGGAGCTAGGGAACACATGATCTAACAGTACACAGCTGGGAGGTACTGGAGCTGGGGAACCCATGATCTGACAGTACAGAGCTGGCAGGTACTGGAGCTGGGGAACACATGATCTGACAGTACAGAGCTGGCAGGTACTCAAGCTGGGGAACACATGATCTGACAGTACAGAGCTGGCGGGTACTGGACCTGGGGAACATATGATCTGACAGTACTGAGGAGGAAGGTACTGGAGCTGGGGAACATATGATCTGACAGTACAGAGCTGGCAGGTACTGGAGCTGGGGAACACATGATCTGACCGTACAGAGCAGGCAGGTACTGGAGCTGGGTAACACATGATCTGACAGTACAGAGCTGGCAGGTACTGGAGCTGGGGAACCCATGATCTGACCGTACAGAGCTGGCAGGTACTGGAGCTGGGGAACCCATGATCTGACCGTACAGAGCTGGCAGGTACTGGAGCTGGGGAACACATGATCTGACAGTACAGAGCTGGCAGGTACTGGAGCTGGGGAACATATGATCTGACAGTACTGAGGAGGAAGGTACTGGAGCTGGGGAACATATGATCTGACAGTACAGAGCTGGCAGGTACTGGAGCTGGGGAACACATGATCTGACAGTACAGAGCTGGCAGGTACTGGAGCTGGGGTGCACATGATCTAACAGTACTGAGGAGGAAGGTACTGGAGCTGGGGAACACATGATCTAACAATACAGAGGAGGAAGGTACTGGAGCTGGGGAACACATGATCTAACAGTACAGAGCTGGGAGGTACTGGAGCTGGGGAACACATGATCTGACAGCCCTGAGGAGGAAGGTACTGGAGCTGGGGAACACATGATCTGACAGTACAGAGCTGGCAGGTACTGGAGCTGGAGAACACATGATCTGACAGTACAGAGCTGGCAGGTACTGGAACTGGGGAACACATGATCTGACAGTACAGAGCTGGCAGGTACTGGAGCTGGGGAACATATGATCTGACAGTACTGAGGAGGAAGGTACTGGAGCTGGGGAACATATGATCTGACAGTACAGAGCTGGCAGGTACTGGAGCTGGGGAACACATGATCTGACAGTACTGAGGAGGAAGGTACTGGAGCTGGTGAACACATGATCTGACAGTAGAGAGCTGGCAGGTACTGGAGCTGGGGAACACATGATCTGACAGTACTGAGGAGGAAGGTACTGGAGCTGGGGAACACATGATCTGGCAGTACTGAGGAGGAAGGTACTGGAGCTGGGAAACACATGATCTAACAGTACAGAGGAGGAAGGTCCTGGAGCTGAGGAACACATGATCTAACAGTACAGAGCTGGGAGGTACTGGAGCTGGGGAACACATGATCTGACAGTACAGAGCTGGCAGGTACTGGAGCTGGGGAACACATGGTCTGACCGTACAGAGCTGGCAGGTACTGGAGCTGGGGAACACATGATCTGACAGTACAGAGCTGGCAGGTAGTTGAGCTGGGGAACATATGATCTGACAGTACAGAGCTGGGAGGTACTGGAGCTGGGGAACACATGATCTGACAGTACTGAGGAGGAAGGTACTGGAGCTGGGGAACATATGATCTGACAGTACTGAGGAGGAAGGTACTGGAGCTAGGGAACAGTACTGAGGAGGAAGGTAATGGAGCTGGGGAACACATGATCTGACGGTACTGAGGAGGAAGGTACTGGAGCTGGGGAACACATGATCTGACAGTAGTGAGGAGGAAGGTACTGGAGCTGGGGAACACAAGATCTGACAGTACAGAGCTGGGTGGTACTGGAGCTGGGGAACACATGATCTGACAGTACAGAGCTGGCAGGTACTGGAGCTGGGGAGCACATCATCTGACAGTACAGAGCTGGCAGGTACTGGAGCTGGGGAACACATGATCTGACAGTACTGAGCTGGCAGGTAGTGGAGCTGGGGAACACATGATCTGACACTACTGAGGAGGAAGGTACTGGAGCTGGGGAACATATGATCTGACAGTACTGAGGAGGAAGGTACTGGAGCTGGGGAACATATGATCTGACAGTACTGAGGAGGAAGGTACTGGAGCTGGGGAACACATGATCTGACAGTACAGAGCTGGCAGGTACTGGAGCTGGGGAACACATGATCTGACAGTACAGAGCTGGCAGGTACTGGAACAGGGGAACACATGACCTGACAGTACTGAGGAGGCAGGTACTGGAGCTGGGGAACATATGATCTGACAGCACTGAGGAGGAAGGTACTGGAGCTGGGGAACACATGATCTGACAGTACAGAGCTGGCAGGTACTGGAGCTGGGGAACACATGATCTGACAGTACAGAGGAGGAAGGTACTGGATCTGGGGAACACATGACATGACAGTACTGAGGAGGAAGGTACTGGAGCTGGGCAACACATGATCTGACAGTACAGAGCTGGCAGGTACTGGAGCTGGGGAACATATGATCTGACAGTATTGAAGATTAAGGTACTGGAGCTGGGGAACACATGATCTGACAGTACAGAGGGGGAAGGTACTGGATCTGGGGAAAACATGATCTGACAATAGAGAGGAGGAAGGTACTGGAGCTGGGGAACACATGATCTGACACTACAGAGGAGGAAGGTACTGGAGCTGGGGAACACATGATCTGACAGTACAGAGCTGGCAGGTACTGGAGCTGGGGAACACATGATCTGACCGTACAAAGCTGGCAGGTACTGGAGCTGGGGAACACATGATCTGACAGTACAGAGCTGGCAGGTACTGGAGCTGGGGAACATATGATCTGACAGTACAGAGGTGGGAGGTACTGGAGCTGGGGAACACATGATCTGACAGTACTGAGGAGGAAGGTACTGGAGCTGGGGAACACATGATCTGACAGTACTGAGGAGGAAGGTACTGGAGCTGGGAAACACATGATCTAACAGTACAGAGGAGGAAGGTACTGGAGCTGGGGAACACATGATCTAACAGTACAGAGCTGGGAGGTACTGGAGCTGGGGAACACATTATCTGACAGTACAGAGCTGGCAGGTACTGGAGCTGGGGAACACATGATCTGACCGTACAGAGCTGGCAGGTACTGGAGCTGGGGAACACATAACCTGACAGTACTGAGGAGGAAGGTACTGGAGCTGGGGAACATAGATCTGACAGTACAGAGCTGGCAGGTACTGGAGCTGGGGAACATATGATCTGACAGTACTGAGGAGGAAGGTACTGGAGCTGGGAAACACATGATCTGACAGTACAGAGCTGACAGGTACTGGAGCTGGGGAACACATGATCTAACAGTACAGAGGAGGAAGGTACTGGATCTGGGGAACACATGATCTGACAGTACAGAGCTGGCAGGTACTGGAGCTGGGGAACACATGATCTGACCGTACAGAGCTGGCAGGTACTGGAGCTGGGGAACACATGATCTGGCAGTACTGAGGAGGAAGGTACTGGAGCTGGGGAACATATGATCTGACAGTACTGAGGAGGAAGGTACTGGACCTGAGGAACACATGATCTGATAGTACTGAGGAGGAAGGTACTGGAGCTAGGGAACATATGATCTGACAGTACTGAGATGGAAGGTACTGGAGCTGGGGAACACATGATCTGACAGTACTGAGGAGGAAGGTACTGGAGCTGGGGAACATATGATCTGACAGTACTGAGGATGAAGGTACTGGAGCTGGGGAACATATGATCTGACAGTACAGAGCTGGGAGGTACTGGAGCTGGGGAACACATGATCTGACAGAACAGAGCTGGCAGGTACTGGAGCTGGGGAACACATGATCTGACAGTACAGAGCTGGGAGGTACTGGAGCTGGGGAACACATGATCTGACAGTACTGAGGAGGAAGGTACTGGAGCTGGGGAACACATGATCTGACAGTACTGAGGAGGAAGGTACTGGAGCTGGGGAACATATGATCTGACAGTACTGAGGAGGAAGGTACTGGAGCTGGGGAACACATGATCTAACAGTACAGAGCTGGCAGGTACTGGAGCTGGGGAAAACATGGTCTGACCGTACAGAGCTGGCAGGTATTTGAGCTGGGGAACATATGATCTGACAGTACAGAGCTGGGAGGTACTGGAGCTGGGGAACACATGATCTGACAGTACTGAGGAGGAAGGTACTGGAGCTGGGGAACATATAATCTGACAGTACTGAGGAGGAAGGTACTGGAGCTAGGGAACAGTACTGAGGAGGAAGGTAATGGAGCTGGGGAACACATGATCTGACGGTACTGAGGAGGAAGGTACTGGAGCTGGGGAACACATGATCTGACAGTAGTGAGGAGGAAGGTACTGGAGCTGGGGAACACAAGATCTGACAGTACAGAGCTGGGAGGTACTGGAGCTGGGGAACACATGATCTGACAGTACAGAGCTGGCAGGTACTGGAGCTGGGGAGCACATGATCTGACTGTACAGAGCTGGCAGGTACTGGAGCTGGGGAACACATGATCTGACAGTACTGAGCTGGCAGGTACTGGAGCTGGGGAACACATGATCTGACACTACTGAGGAGGAAGGTACTGGAGCTGGGGAACATATGATCTGACAGTACTGAGGAGGAAGGTACTGGAGCTGGGGAACATATGATCTGACAGTACTGAGGAGGAAGGTACTGGAGCTGGGGAACACATGATCTGACAGTACAGAGCTGGCAGGTACTGGAGCTGGGGAACACATGATCTGCCAGTACAGACCTGGCAGGTACTGGAACTGGGGAACACATGACCTGACAGTACTGAGGAGGAAGATACTGGAGCTGGGGAACATAGATCTGACAGAACAGAGCTGGCAGGTACTGGAGCTGGGGAACATATGATCTGACAGCACTGAGGAGGAAGGTACTGGAGCTGGGGAACACATGATCTGACAGTACAGAGCTGGCAGGTACTGGAGCTGGGGAACACATGATCTGACAGTACAGAGGAGGAAGGTACTGGATCTGGGGAACACATGATCTGAGAGTACAGAGCTGGCAGGTACTGGAGCTGGGGAACACATGATCTGACCGTACAGAGCTGGCAGGTACTGGAGCTGGGGAACACATGATCTGACAGTACTGAGGAGGAAGGTACTGGAGCTGGGGAACATATGATCTGACAGTACTGAGGAGGAAGGTACTGGAGCTGGGGAACACATGATCTGACAATACTGAGGAGGAAGGTACTGGAGCTGGGGAACACATGATCTGACAGTACTGAGGAGGAAGGTACTGGAGCTGGGGAACACATGATCTGACAGTACTGAGGAGGAAGGTACTGGAGCTGGGGAACATATGATCTGACAGTACTGAGGAGGAAGGTACTGGAGCTGGGGAACATATGATCTGACAGTACAGAGCTGGGAGGTACTGGAGCTGGGGAACACATGATCTGACAGTACAGAGCTGGCAGGTACTGGAGCTGGGGAACACATGATCTGACAGCACAGAGCTGGCAGGTACTGGAGCTGGGGAACACATGATCTGACAGTACTGAGCTGGCAGGTACTGGAGCTGGGGAACACATGATCTGACCGTACAGAGAAGGCAGGTACTGGAGGTGGGGAACACATGATCTGACAGTACAGAGCTGGCAGGTGCTGGAGCTGGGAAACACATGATCTGACAGTACAGAGAAGGCATGTACTGGAGCTGGGGAACATATGATCTGACAGTACTGAGGAGGAAGGTACTGGAGGTGGGGAACACATGATCTAACAGTACAGAGCTGGCAGGTACTGGAGCTGGGGAACATATGATCTGACAGTACAAAGCTGGCAGGTACTGGAGCTGGGGAACACATGATCTGACAGTACTGAGGAGGAAGGTACTGGAGCTGGGGAACACATGATCTGACAGTACTGAGGAGGAAGGTACTGGAGCTGGGAAACACATGATCTGACAGTACAGAGCTGACAGGTACTGGAGCTGGGGAACACATGATCTAACAGTACAGAGGAGGAAGGTACTGGATCTGGGGAACACATGATCTGACAGTACAGAGCTGGCAGGTACTGGAGCTGGGGAACACATGATCTGACCGTACAGAGCTGGCAGGTACTGGAGCTGGGGAACACATGATCTGGCAGTACTGAGGAGGAAGGTACTGGAGCTGGGGAACATATGATCTGACAGTACTGAGGAGGAAGGTACTGGACCTGAGGAACACATGATCTGATAGTACTGAGGAGGAAGGTACTGGAGCTGGGGAACATATGATCTGACAGTACTGAGATGGAAGGTACTGGAGCTGGGGAACACATGATCTGACAGTACTGAGGAGGAAGGTACTGGAGCTGGGGAACATATGATCTGACAGTACTGAGGAGGAAGGTACTGGAGCTGGGGAACATATGATCTGACAGTACAGAGCTGGGAGGTACTGGAGCTGGGGAACACATGATCTGACAGAACAGAGCTGGCAGGTAATGGAGCTGGGGAACACATGATCTGACAGTACAGAGCTGGGAGGTACTGGAGCTGGGGAAAACATGGCCTGACCGTACAGAGCTGGCAGGTATTTGAGCTGGGGAACATATGATCTGACAGTACAGAGCTGGGAGGTACTGGAGCTGGGGAACACATGATCTGACAGTACTGAGGAGGAAGGTACTGGAGCTGGGGAACATATAATCTGACAGTACTGAGGAGGAAGGTACTGGAGCTAGGGAACAGTACTGAGGAGGAAGGTAATGGAGCTGGGGAACACATGATCTGACGGTACTGAGGAGGAAGGTACTGGAGCTGGGGAACACATGATCTGACAGTAGTGAGGAGGAAGGTACTGGAGCTGGGGAACACAAGATCTGACAGTACAGAGCTGGGAGGTACTGGAGCTGGGGAACACATGATCTGACAGTACAGAGCTGGCAGGTACTGGAGCTGGGGAGCACATGATCTGACTGTACAGAGCTGGCAGGTACTGGAGCTGGGGAACACATGATCTGGCAGTACTGAGCTGGCAGGTACTGGAGCTGGGGAACACATGATCTGACACTACTGAGGAGGAAGGTACTGGAGCTGGGGAACATATGATCTGACAGTACTGAGGAGGAAGGTACTGGAGCTGGGGAACATATGATCTGACAGTACTGAGGAGGAAGGTACTGGAGCTGGGGAACACATGATCTGACAGTACAGAGCTGGCAGGTACTGGAGCTGGGGAACACATGATCTGCCAGTACAGACCTGGCAGGTACTGGAGCTGGGGAACATATGATCTGACAGCACTGAGGAGGAAGGTACTGGAGCTGGGGAACACATGACCTGACAGTACTGAGGAGGAAGATACTGGAGCTGGGGAACATAGATCTGACAGAACAGAGCTGGCAGGTACTGGAGCTGGGGAACATATGATCTGACAGCACTGAGGAGGAAGGTACTGGAGCTGGGGAACACATGATCTGACAGTACAGAGCTGGCAGGTACTGGAGCTGGGGAACACATGATCTGACAGTACAGAGGAGGAAGGTACTGGATCTGGGGAACACATGATCTGAGAGTACAGAGCTGGCAGGTACTGGAGCTGGGGAACACATGATCTGACCGTACAGAGCTGGCAGGTACTGGAGCTGGGGAACACATGATCTGACAGTACTGAGGAGGAAGGTACTGGAGCTGGGGAACATATGATCTGACAGTACTGAGGAGGAAGGTACTGGAGCTGGGGAACACATGATCTGACAATACTGAGGAGGAAGGTTCTGGAGCTGGGGAACACATGATCTGACAGTACTGAGGAGGAAGGTACTGGAGCTGGGGAACACATGATCTGACAGTACTGAGGAGGAAGGTACTGGAGCTGGGGAACACATGATCTGACAGTACTGAGGAGGAAGGTACTGGAGCTGGGGAACATATGATCTGACAGTACAGAGCTGGGAGGTACTGGAGCTGGGGAACACATGATCTGACAGTACAGAGCTGGCAGGTACTGGAGCTGGGGAACACATGATCTGACAGCACAGAGCTGGCAGGTACTGGAGCTGGGGAACACATGATCTGACAGTACTGAGCTGGCAGGTACTGGAGCTGGGGAACACATGATCTGACCGTACAGAGAAGGCAGGTACTGGAGGTGGGGAACACATGATCTGACAGTACAGAGCTGGCAGGTGCTGGAGCTGGGAAACACATGATCTGACAGTACAGAGCTGGCAGGTACTGGAGCTGGGGAACACATGATCTAACAGTACAGAGGAGGAAGGTACGGGGAACACATGATCTAACAGTACAGAGGAGGAAGGTACTGGATCTGGGGAACACATGATCTGACCGTACAGAGCTGGCAGGTACTGGAGCTGGGCAACACATGATCTGACAGTACAGAGCTGGCAGGTAGTGGAGCTGGGGAGCATATGATCAGACAGTACTGAGGAGGAAGGTACTGGAGCTGGGGAACACATGATCTGACAGTACAGAGCTGGCAGGTACTGGAGCTGGGGAACATATGATCTGACAGTACAGAGGAGGAAGGTACTGGAGCTGGGAAACACATGATCTGACAGTACAGAGCTGGCAGGTACTGGATCTGGGGAACACATGATCTAACAGTACAGAGGAGGAAGGTACTGGATCTGGGGAACACATGATCTGACCGTACAGAGCTGGCAGGTACTGGAGCTGGGGAACACATGATCTGACCGTACAGAACTGGCAGGTACTGGAGCTGGGGAACACATGATCTGACAGTACAGAGCTGGCAGGTACTGGAGCTGGGGAACACATGATCTGGCAGTACTGAGGAGGAAGGTACTGGAGCTGGGGAACATATGATCTAACAGTACTGAGGAGGAAGGTACTGGAGCTGGGGAACACATGATCTGACAGTACTGAGGAGGAAGGTACTGGAGCTGGGGAACATATGATCTGACAGCACTGAGGAGGAAGGTACTGGAGCTGGGGAACACATGATCTGACAGTACTGAGGAGGAAGGTACTGGAGCTGGGGAACATATGATCTGACAGTATTGAGGAGGAAGGTACTGGAGCTGGGGAACATATGATGTGACAGTACAGAGCTGGGAGGTACTGGAGCTGGGGAACACATGATCTGACAGTACAGAGCTGGCAGGTACTGGAGCTGGGGAACACATGATCTGACAGTACAGAGCTGGGAGGTACTGGAGCTGGGGAACACATGATCTGACAGAACAGAGCTGGCAGGTACTGGAGCTGGGGAACACATGATCTGACAGTACAGAGCTGGGAGGTACTGGAGCTGGGGAACACATGATCTGACAGTACTGAGGAGGAAGGTACTGGAGCTGGGGAACACATGATCTGACAGTACTGAGGAGGAAGGTACTGGAGCTGGGGAACATATGATCTGACAGTACTGAGGAGGAAGGTACTGGAGCTGGGGAACACATGATCTAACAGTACAGAGCTGGCAGGTACTGGAGCTGGGGAAAACATGGTCTGACCGTACAGAGCTGGCAGGTATTTGAGCTGGGGAACATATGATCTGACAGTACAGAGCTGGGAGGTACTGGAGCTGGGGAACACATGATCTGACAGTACTGAGGAGGAAGGTACTGGAGCTGGGGAACATATAATCTGACAGTACTGAGGAGGAAGGTACTGGAGCTAGGGAACAGTACTGAGGAGGAAGGTAATGGAGCTGGGGAACACATGATCTGACGGTACTGAGGAGGAAGGTACTGGAGCTGGGGAACACATGATCTGACAGTAGTGAGGAGGAAGGTACTGGAGCTGGGGAACACAAGATCTGACAGTACAGAGCTGGGAGGTACTGGAGCTGGGGAACACATGATCTGACAGTACAGAGCTGGCAGGTACTGGAGCTGGGGAGCACATGATCTGACTGTACAGAGCTGGCAGGTACTGGAGCTGGGGAACACATGATCTGACAGTACTGAGCTGGCAGGTACTGGAGCTGGGGAATGTAGGAGAGTAGGATCTGCTTCACAGGGGTACCCCCACTTTTTGCTGATACTTCACTGGTTTTCGACATTAGTCTGGCTGGGGCCCTGCTATTCAGAACCCCAGCCTAGCTGTTTCCTCTTTAAAAGGGTCTCCATGTGCCTTAGGCACATCACTGATTGGGATCTGGAGTGCCCTTGTAAGTCCCTAGTATATGGTATACTATGTACCAAGGGCATAGGTACCTCAGAGGCCTGCCAGGGGCTGCAGCATGTATTATGCCACCCCTGGTAGGCCATCCAAACTGACACCACAGGTCTGCTACTGCAGCCTGGGTAAGGTGGTGCATGCACCCCTTGCTGTGGTATAGGTTACCTATATCACTAAAAGCATACACACATATAAACCTATAAGTCACTCCTAAGGCAGGCCTTATCAATCCTAAAGGCAGAGTGCATGGTTCTTATGTGAGAGGGTGCCCCTGCACGAGCAGGGCCCCTCTGCAGCGTTCGGAGACCATCTCTGATGCTGTTTGTAGTGCAGCCTGACCATATACTCTTAAACGCATTATATCCTCGCGGTAAAATGCTAACTATGGAATGGCTGCACCAAAACATGTCGTGTTTGGTGTCAAACATCTTGGAATACTACCCCCCGCCAATCCTGGTGGCGGGGGTAGCATTCCACCCTTCTAGAGGGAAAGGCATGTTAACTCTGACGAGTCCAGTAACTTCTTTCCAGAGCCCTGGCATCACAAAATGGATGCTGCTGCCACAGACACGAGTCTGGCCTCCTGCTGCTGGACGAAACTCCGGCAGGGGAGGCCTGGACAATAGGTTTCCTGTCCCAGGGAGGTGTGACCACCTCCCCAGACAGGACAATGTGTATTGGGGCTGGGCGGGAGCACTTTCGGGTGCTTTGAAGTCCTGCACTGGGGGCACATTTGGTGTCCCTGTGCATACCCCAGTTCAAACCGGATCAGGGGCTTGCAGCCCCTGCTTTGGCGCGAACTGGACAAAGGGAAAGGGGTGTAGCCACCCCTCTGCCCTGACCCACCCATAGGTGGGGCCACAGAGTAGTCCATCCCCTATTTTTGGAATAAAGGTAGGAACCCAGTCCTTAGGACTTTAGATTATACCTGGACGAAACTCTGAAACAGAATCCTGGACCTTCGACGCTCTACTCACGATTAGAGGACTGAAGAATCTCCCTTGGGGTCAAGGAGTGACTCCCCTGCTTGGCAGGCACCAAAGAAGCATCTGTCCGGTTCGCATTACTGAAGCTCCCGTCGGACGCCGAAGTCATCGCATCACCAGAGGTGGATTCTCAGACTTCCCCGAGGCTACCCTGAGTCCCCAGCAAAGCTGAGGCCCGTGGCTATCGTGGGTGACTTGAGACCGTGACCCCTGGACACCGAGCACACTTGCAAGTGCACCATCTTCTGGGTCTCCCAAGAAGTCGTGCTTTGGGCTCCGAGTAGCCCTAGCCTCCAGCACCACCTGCACCGAAGATCACTGGCCCCCACTCCACGAGTGTCCTGTAAGCCAGCTCCACGTGCGGCGTCACGAGGCTCCTTTGCGGTCGCTAGCCCGTTGGCTAGTAGCCCTTACCGAAGGCCAATCTTTTCTTTACTTGGCAGTCTGGTTGCTCCAGGCCTGCCCTCACTTACCCTTGCTGGGTGAGTTCCCCAGACCTTGCTGGTCTGCATCATCGACGATCTACATCTTACTCGAGACTTGCCGTTGCCAAGGCTTGTTGGGTCCAATCTGGTCGCCGACACCTCTGCACTCGACAGACATCGAGCAACAGCCCGAATCCTGCTCCTGGTCACCGACAACGCCTCCTGGACCTCGTGGCTGAAGAGTCAAGACGACCGTCATCGAATCTGAAGCACTCGACATCGGTGGGCATCTGTCCATCGCCTCCCTGGTCACTGGCTAGTGACCCAGACTCTGTCCCCTCTGCTTTCAGGTTCTTCAGAACTCCGATCCACTCTTGGATCCACCCGGACACTTTTCTCCTGGTCGCCAGCAGCACTTTGCAGCAGATCGCCATAAGAACCGACGACGAAACCCGACCCCGAAAGGCACCTATGCACCCGGCTTCCCTGGGTGAGGTAACACGAGTACTCCGGTGCTCCCGTGGGTAGAGACTCTTCAAAGTCCTAGATCTCAAAGGGTTTTGTCCTAGTCCTCTTCTAAGTGTCCCTTTCCTCTATTTTCCCGATCCCGACTTTCTCCATAGAAGTTAACGGCGTATCGCGGTTGTGTATTTACACTGCACGCGTCTCCCGTGGGTCCCCTGTGTCACTACCTTGGGTGGTTCCTTGTGGTCCAAGCACTTCTAGAGGCTCTAGGCCTAGTGTCTAGTTCAGTCGTGGTTCGCATACCACTTTATTGGTATATGGTTTGGTACGCCCCTAGGGCCCAAACGTGTATTTGTGCTATTACTGTGATTTAAGATCTTATAACCTATGTACTTCGAACTCTAGCCTCATAAAGAGACTAGAGGGGTGTGTTTAGTAATAAATACATATATTTTGAATATATACCTGGTGTGGTGCTCTTTCATTTGGTCACTCAAGAGATTATAGACTGGTAAAACAAGCTGCTTTACATTCCTTCAAGACTTAGCCTGAAGGCTGCTCTCCATAGCTACCACTAGGATAGCTTTCAATAAGGTTGTCTTTAACCTACCTACCATAAGAGTCGATTTGGACTGGTGCAAGGTGCCCACTACAATTAGTGGACAGCATATGCCAGGCCAACTTCTCACATTGGTGTGCAGCGTGTGGGATTCCAGCTTGCTATTGTTTTACCAGATAATCTCAATTGAATTGATCAACTGAAAACCACTAAAGGTACCTAAGGTACATATAATTTAAGCTTAGAATATCAGTAAGTTCTACTGAACTTAAAGTTGTGTGTTAAGGGATAGCACAACCCTTTCTACAACTCAAGAGAGTTTAGTAGGCCACACTAGAGTAGGTAGTGCATACACCACACCACACTAGTAATGTCTTTAAAAGCAGGATCCAAAGATGCCCTGCAGGAAGCCATTGAGCTTCCCCCTCCAAGTATGACACACTCCCATTCTTGGAACTGAGAGCTTTGTGTAACGTGAGGAAATTAAGGACAGGCCAAAGTCCCACCACCCAACACCTCCAGGAGTTGTTGGTGGCTTATGATCTTAGTAAGTCCTCAGAGACTGAAGGGGTAGGAGCAGAGGGTGGGCCAGCAGATGAGGAAGAGGCCAGGGGTACTACTACCCCCAGCCCCCCCTCTGAAACTGACCAGGAGGGTGACAATGACCCTGACCTGGAAAACCCAATCCCTTCTGGGGAAGATGAAGATGAGGATCTGGAGAACCACACCTTTGTCCCCCCAGGAAGGATTATGAGTGTGCTCAGAAAGTCTAGGTCTCCTTCTCAGGAGTCTAACCACTCTGGCACCTCAATAGGGAGCTCTGTTTCTTCTCACAGGAGGGAATCCTCTCATGAGAGAAGAAAGAGACTGGTCCAGTATGAGGAAACTCAACTGGAGATCAGGAAGAAGCAATTGGCTTTAGATAGAGAATCCCTAGATCTCCTTAGGGAGAGAAGAAAGTTGGGACTAGAGTCCCATGGTGGCAGCCATGTCCCTAGAGATAGGGAAAGGTCCTATGACCATAGGAACCTGAGCAAGATTGTCCCTCCCTACCAGAGTGGGGATGATATCCACAAATGGATAACTGCTTTAGAGAGGGCCTGTAAAGTACAGAAGGTCCCTCAGGAGCAGTGG
The DNA here is from genome assembly GCA_963921515.1 of Calotriton arnoldi. Classification (NCBI taxonomy): domain Eukaryota; kingdom Metazoa; phylum Chordata; class Amphibia; order Caudata; family Salamandridae; genus Calotriton; species Calotriton arnoldi. The sequence continues at coordinate 311,647 of CAWUFW010013354.1, read as the reverse complement.
GCAGCAATCTTGTGGCTCTCCTTTGCTGACAAAGGTAGAGACAAGCTCCTCACTGTTAGAGAGGAGGATGCTGACAATTACAAGGTCTTGAAGAGTGCTCTTATTGATGGGTTTGGCCTAACCACTGAACAGTACAGGTTGAAGTTCAGAGACACCCAAAAAGCACAGACTCAAGACTGGGTAGACTATGTGGATTGTTCTGCCAAGGCTCTGGAAGGCTGGTTGATGGGCAGTAAGGTGTGTGACTTCTCAGGATTGTATAATCTGATAATGAGGGAGCAGATTCTTAATAACTGTCAAAACCAGCTGTTGCATCAGTACCTGGTTGACTCTGATCTGACCTCTCCCCAAGAATTGGGAAAGAAGGCAGACAAATGGGTCAGAACCAGGGTGAAGCAGAAGGTACAGAACCAAGGTGGGGAAACCAAGAAGCAAGATGCTAAGAACTCTGACAAGGGTGGGGAGAAGGGTAAAGATCAAAAGTCTTCATCAGGCCCCCAAAAATCTTCTTCTGGTGGGGATTCCCAGTCTACCAAGGGTAAAGGCCAAAGAAAACCATGGTGCAAGGTCTGTAAGCAAAAGACCCACTGGACCAGTGATTGCACCAAGTCCAAAGACTCCAGTCCAGCATCCACCAATGCCCCTAAGGCACCTGTTCCCCCTAGTACAGTTGGTGGAAGTGCTCCAGCAAAGGGTTTAGTAGGGTTCACCCTGGGAACTGAGTTGGGCTCTGACTTAGTCAGGGAACTGACTCAGGCTGTGTTAGTCTGTGATGGAGGCATGGATGTGACCTCCACTGTGAGTCCCAGTAATCTGGGCAAGTACAGACAACAGCCTTTAATCAATGGACGAGAGGCTTTGGCATTTAGGGACACAGGGGCAAGTGTCACAATGGTGACACAAGACCTTGTGCTACCTGGGCAAGTTATACTTGGTGAAATGTACCAAGTGACCAATGCTAGCAATGTCAGAACAGACCATACTCTGGCAGTTGTTAACTTCTCCTGGGGAGGGGTAACTGGCCTTAAGAAGGTTGTGGTAAGTGCAAACCTACCAGTCGAATGCTTGCTTGGCAATGACTTAGAGACTTCTGCTTGGGCAGAAGTGGAGCTCAGGACCCATGCAGAAATGCTGGGGATCCCTGCAGATGTGTTTGCTGTGACCAGGTCACAAGCTGAACTGTCTAAAACTGAACAGGCCTTGGATTCTGGAAGAATGGACCAAGTGCCTTCCAAGAGGAGGAGTAGTAGGGTTAAGGCAGTGCCTTCCCCTTGGCTCAGGAGGAAGATCAGTCCCTTGAGGGGGATGATCTCAGCCCTGAAGAAGGAACTGTCCCAGAGGAACTTGAGCCTGACCAGGTTGAGTTCTTGGGGACAGGGGGACCTTCTAGGGCAGATCTGAGCCAGGAGCAGCAGAGCTGCCCCTCCCTTGAACCCCTCAGACAGCAAGCTGCTGCTGAGGCTGCTGGGAAAGCTAGTGGTCCCCATACAGTGTATTGGGATGATGGACTCCTGTACTCAGAGAGTAGAGACCCCAAGCCTGGTGCTACCAGGAGGTTGGTAATACCTTTGAAGTTCAGGGGCTTCCTATTGACCCTAGCCCATGATATTCCCTTAGCAGGACACCTGGGCCAGAACAAGACTTGGGACAGAATTGTCCCTCACTTTCACTGGCCCCACATGTCTGAAGACAGTAAGGAGTTTTGTCGCTCCTGTGTAACCTGCCAAGCCAGTGGCAAAGCAGGTGGCACTACAAAGGCCCCCCTGATACCACTACCTGTGGTGGGGGTGCCCTTTGAGAGGGTAGGGATTGACATTGTTGGTCCCATGGATCCCCAAACAGCATCTGGGCACAGATTTATACTGGTGGTAGTGGATCATGCCACCAGGTATCCAGAGGCTATACCCCTTAGGACCACTACGGCACCTGTGGTGGCAAGGGCCCTCCTGGGAATTTTCTCAAGAGTGGGCTTTCCTAAGGAGGTGGTATCAGACAGGGGTGCAAACTTCATGTCTGGGTACTTAAAGGCAATGTGGAAGGAGTGTGGAGTTACTTATAAGTTCACCACCCCCTATCACCCACAATGCAATGGTTTAGTTGAGAGATTCAACAAAACCTTAAAGGGCATGATTAAAGGGCTCCCAGAAAAGCTTAGGCGTAGATGGGACATACTCTTGCCCTGCCTTTTATTCGCATATAGGGAGGTGCCTCAGAAGGGGTTGGTTACAGCCCTTTTGAACTTCTGTTTGGCCACCCTGTGAGGGGTCCACTGTGCTTGGTGAAGGAAGGATGGGAGTTACCTCTCAAGCCCCCAAAGCAAGATATAGTGGACTATGTACTTGGTCTCCGCTCCAGGATGGCTGAGTACATGAAAAAGGCAACCAAAAACCTTGAGGCTAGCCAGGAACTTCAAAAGGCCTGGCATGACCAAAAGGCTGTCCTAACTGTTTACCAGCCAGGACAGAAGGTGTGGGTGTTGGAGCCAGTGGCCCCAGCAGCTCTCCAAGACAAATGGAGTGGACCCCACACTATTGTTGAGCAGAAGGGTGAGGTCACTTACTTAGTAGACCTGGGAACACCCAGGAGTCCCCACAGGGTTCTCCATGTCAACAGACTTAAGCCATATGTGGACAGGGCAGACATGGGCTTGCTCATGGCTACTGATGAAGGGCAGGAGGAAGAGAGTGACCCACTCCCTGACCTGCTCTCACAGAACCCTGACGATGGGTCAGTTGATGGTGTAGCCTTGGCAGGCAGCCTCACTACCCAGCAACAAACTGATTGCAGGCAAGTCCTCAATCAGTTTAGACATATGTTTTCTCTGACACCCAGTCAGACCACCTGGTGCACTCATGAAGTGGACACTGGGGACAGTCTGCCTATTAAAAACAAGATTTATAGGCAACCTGACCATGTCAGGGACTGTATCAGGACTGAAGTCCAGAAGATGTTGGAATTGGGAGTGATTGAGCCCTCAGATAGCCCTTGGGCTAGTCCAGTAGTCCTAGTACCTAAACCTCACACCAGTGGTGGGAAAAGAGAGATGAGGTTTTGTGTAGACTACAGGGGCCTCAATGCAGTCACTAGGACTGATGCCCATCCAATACCCAGGGCAGATGAGCTCATAGATACTTTGGCCTCTGCCAAATATCTCAGCACATTTGACCTAACAGCTGGCTACTGGCAGATCAGACTAGCTGATGCTGCAAAGCCCAAAACAGCATTTTCAACCCCTAGTGGGCATTATCAATTTGTGGTGATGCCCTTTGGTCTGAAAAATGCACCTGCCACTTTCCAGAGGCTGGTGAACACAGTTCTCACAGGACTGGAGGCCTATAGTGCAGCTTATCTAGATGATATTGCTGTCTTTAGCTCCACCTGGGAGGATCACCTGGTCCACCTCAGGAATGTTTTACAGGCCCTGCAAAAGGCAGGCCTGACTATCAAGGCCACTAAGTGCCAGATAGGGCAGAGTCAGGTTGTGTACCTGGGCCACCTTGTGGGTGGAGGCCAGGTTCAACCTTTGCAGAGCAAGATCCAGACCATCATGGACTGGACTGCTCCAACTACCCAGACTCAGGTGAGAGCCTTCTTAGGCCTGACTGGGTACTATAGGAGATTTGTCAAGGGGTATGGATCAATAGTGACACCCTTGAATGACTTAACTTCTAAAAAAATGCCCAAAAAGGTTCAGTGGACAGTTAGCTGTCAAAAGGCATTTGATGACCTCAAGCAGGCCATGTGCACTGCTCCAATTCTGCAGAGTCCTGATTACTCCAAGAAGTTCATTGTTCAAACAGATGCATCTGAATTGGGGGTAGGGGCTGTACTGTCACAATTGAATGAAGAAGGTCAGGATCAGCCAGTAGCTTTTATTAGCAGAAGGCTGACCCCTAGAGAGAAACGTTGGTCAGCCATAGAGAGGGAGGCCTTTGCTGTGGTCTGGGCTCTGAAGAAGTTGAGGCCATACTTGTTTGGTACACACTTCCTGGTTCAGACAGACCATAAGCCCCTCTTATGGCTAAAACAAATGAAGGGTGAAAACCCCAAACTGCTTAGGTGGTCCATTTCCCTACAGGGGATGGACTTTACAGTGGAACATAGGCCTGGGAGTAACCATGCGAATGCAGATGGACTCTCTAGGTATTTCCACTTAGAACATGAAGACTTAACTGGGCAAGGTTAGTTTAATGTCCCTACGTTTGGGGGGGTTGTGTAGGAGAGTAGGATCTGCTTCACAGGGGTACCCCCACTTTTTGCTGATACTTCACTGGTTTTCGACATTAGTCTGGCTGGGGCCCTGCTATTCAGAACCCCAGCCTAGCTGTTTCCTCTTTAAAAGGGTCTCCATGTGCCTTAGGCACATCACTGATTGGGATCTGGAGTGCCCTTGTAAGTCCCTAGTATATGGTATACTATGTACCAAGGGCATAGGTACCTCAGAGGCCTGCCAGGGGCTGCAGCATGTATTATGCCACCCCTGGTAGGCCATCCAAACTGACACCACAGGTCTGCTACTGCAGCCTGGGTAAGGTGGTGCATGCACCCCTTGCTGTGGTATAGGTTACCTATATCACTAAAAGCATACACACATATAAACCTATAAGTCACTCCTAAGGCAGGCCTTATCAATCCTAAAGGCAGAGTGCATGGTTCTTATGTGAGAGGGTGCCCCTGCACGAGCAGGGCCCCTCTGCAGCGTTCGGAGACCATCTCTGATGCTGTTTGTAGTGCAGCCTGACCATATACTCTTAAACGCATTATATCCTCGCGGTAAAATGCTAACTATGGAATGGCTGCACCAAAACATGTCGTGTTTGGTGTCAAACATCTTGGAATACTACCCCCCGCCAATCCTGGCGGCGGGGGTAGCATTCCACCCTTCTAGAGGGAAAGGCATGTTAACTCTGACGAGTCCGGTAACTTCTTTCCAGAGCCCTGGCATCACAAAATGGATGCTGCTGCCACAGACACGAGTCTGGCCTCCTGCTGCTGGACGAAACTCCGGCAGGGGAGGCCTGGACAATAGGTTTCCTGTCCCAGGGAGGTGTGACCACCTCCCCAGACAGGACAATGTGTATTGGGGCTGGGCGGGAGCACTTTCGGGTGCTTTGAAGTCCTGCACTGGGGGCACATTTGGTGTCCCTGTGCATACCCCAGTTCAAACCGGATCAGGGGCTTGCAGCCCCTGCTTTGGCGCGAACTGGACAAAGGGAAAGGGGTGTAGCCACCCCTCTGCCCTGACCCACCCATAGGTGGGGCCACAGAGTAGTCCATCCCCTATTTTTGGAATAAAGGTAGGAACCCAGTCCTTAGGACTTTAGATTATACCTGGACGAAACTCTGAAACAGAATCCTGGACCTTCGACGCTCTACTCACGATTAGAGGACTGAAGAATCTCCCTTGGGGTCAAGGAGTGACTCCCCTGCTTGGCAGGCACCAAAGAAGCATCTGTCCGGTTCGCATTACTGAAGCTCCCGTCGGACGCCGAAGTCATCGCATCACCAGAGGTGGATTCTCAGACTTCCCCGAGGCTACCCTGAGTCCCCAGCAAAGCTGAGGCCCGTGGCTATCGTGGGTGACTTGAGACCGTGACCCCTGGACACCGAGCACACTTGCAAGTGCACCATCTTCTGGGTCTCCCAAGAAGTCGTGCTTTGGGCTCCGAGTAGCCCTAGCCTCCAGCACCACCTGCACCGAAGATCACTGGCCCCCACTCCACGAGTGTCCTGTAAGCCAGCTCCACGTGCGGCGTCACGAGGCTCCTTCGCGGTCGCTAGCCCGTTGGCTAGTAGCCCTTACCGAAGGCCAATCTTTTCTTTACTTGGCAGTCTGGTTGCTCCAGGCCTGCCCTCACTTACCCTTGCTGGGTGAGTTCCCCAGACCTTGCTGGTCTGCATCATCGACGATCTACATCTTACTCGAGACTTGCCGTTGCCAAGGCTTGTTGGGTCCAATCTGGTCGCCGACACCTCTGCACTCGACAGACATCGAGCAACAGCCCGAATCCTGCTCCTGGTCGCCGACAACGCCTCCTGGACCTCGTGGCTGAAGAGTCAAGACGACCGTCATCGAATCTGAAGCACTCGACATCGGTGGGCATCTGTCCATCGCCTCCCTGGTCACTGGCTAGTGACCCAGACTCTGTCCCCTCTGCTTTCAGGTTCTTCAGAACTCCGATCCACTCTTGGATCCACCCGGACACTTTTCTCCTGGTCGCCAGCAGCACTTTGCAGCAGATCGCCATAAGAACCGACGACGAAACCCGACCCCGAAAGGCACCTATGCACCCGGCTTCCCTGGGTGAGGTAACACGAGTACTCCGGTGCTCCCGTGGGTAGAGACTCTTCAAAGTCCTAGATCTCAAAGGGTTTTGTCCTAGTCCTCTTCTAAGTGTCCCTTTCCTCTATTTTCCCGATCCCGACTTTCTCCATAGAAGTTAACGGCGTATCGCGGTTGTGTATTTACACTGCACGCGTCTCCCGTGGGTCCCCTGTGTCACTACCTTGGGTGGTTCCTTGTGGTCCAAGCACTTCTAGAGGCTCTAGGCCTAGTGTCTAGTTCAGTCGTGGTTCGCATACCACTTTATTGGTATATGGTTTGGTACGCCCCTAGGGCCCAAACGTGTATTTGTGCTATTACTGTGATTTAAGATCTTATAACCTATGTACTTCGAACTCTAGCCTCATAAAGAGACTAGAGGGGTGTGTTTAGTAATAAATACATATATTTTGAATATATACCTGGTGTGGTGCTCTTTCATTTGGTCACTCAAGAGATTATAGACTGGTAAAACAAGCTGCTTTACATTCCTTCAAGACTTAGCCTGAAGGCTGCTCTCCATAGCTACCACTAGGATAGCTTTCAATAAGGTTGTCTTTAACCTACCTACCATAAGAGTCGATTTGGACTGGTGCAAGGTGCCCACTACAATTAGTGGACAGCATATGCCAGGCCAACTTCTCACAGGGAACACATGATCTGACACTACTGAGGAGGAAGGTACTGGAGCTGGGGAACATATGATCTGACAGTACTGAGGAGGAAGGTACTGGAGCTGGGGAACATATGATCTGACAGTACTGAGGAGGAAGGTACTGGAGCTGGGGAACACATGATCTGACAGTACAGAGCTGGCAGGTACTGGAGCTGGGGAACACATGATCTGCCAGTACAGACCTGGCAGGTACTGGAACTGGGGAACACATGACCTGACAGTACTGAGGAGGAAGATACTGGAGCTGGGGAACATAGATCTGACAGAACAGAGCTGGCAGGTACTGGAGCTGGGGAACATATGATCTGACAGCACTGAGGAGGAAGGTACTGGAGCTGGGGAACACATGATCTGACAGTACAGAGCTGGCAGGTACTGGAGCTGGGGAACACATGATCTGACAGTACAGAGGAGGAAGGTACTGGATCTGGGGAACACATGATCTGAGAGTACAGAGCTGGCAGGTACTGGAGCTGGGGAACACATGATCTGACCGTACAGAGCTGGCAGGTACTGGAGCTGGGGAACACATGATCTGACAGTACTGAGGAGGAAGGTACTGGAGATGGGGAACATATGATCTGACAGTACTGAGGAGGAAGGTACTGGAGCTGGGGAACACATGATCTGACAATACTGAGGAGGAAGGTACTGGAGCTGGGGAACACATGATCTGACAGTACTGAGGAGGAAGGTACTGGAGCTGGGGAACACATGATCTGACAGTACTGAGGAGGAAGGTACTGGAGCTGGGGAACATATGATCTGACAGTACTGAGGAGGAAGGTACTGGAGCTGGGGAACATATGATCTGACAGTACAGAGCTGGGAGGTACTGGAGCTGGGGAACACATGATCTGACAGTACAGAGCTGGCAGGTACTGGAGCTGGGGAACACATGATCTGACAGCACAGAGCTGGCAGGTACTGGAGCTGGGGAACACATGATCTGACAGTACTGAGCTGGCAGGTACTGGAGCTGGGGAACACATGATCTGACCGTACAGAGAAGGCAGGTACTGGAGGTGGGGAACACATGATCTGACAGTACAGAGCTGGCAGGTGCTGGAGCTGGGAAACACATGATCTGACAGTACAGAGAAGGCATGTACTGGAGCTGGGGAACATATGATCTGACAGTACTGAGGAGGAAGGTACTGGAGGTGGGGAACACATGATCTAACAGTACAGAGCTGGCAGGTACTGGAGCTGGGGAACATATGATCTGACAGTACAAAGCTGGCAGGTACTGGAGCTGGGGAACACATGATCTGACAGTACTGAGGAGGAAGGTACTGGAGCTGGGGAACACATGATCTGACAGTACTGAGGAGGAAGGTACTGGAGCTGGGAAACACATGATCTAACAGTACAGAGGAGGAAGGTACTGGAGCTGGGGAACACATGATCTAACAGTACAGAGCTGGGAGGTACTGGAGCTGGGGAACACATTATCTGACAGTACAGAGCTGGCAGGTACTGGAGCTGGGGAACACATGATCTGACCGTACAGAGCTGGCAGGTACTGGAGCTGGGGAACACATAACCTGACAGTACTGAGGAGGAAGGTACTGGAGCTGGGGAACATAGATCTGACAGTACAGAGCTGGCAGGTACTGGAGCTGGGGAACATATGATCTGACAGTACTGAGGAGGAAGGTACTGGAGCTGGGAAACACATGATCTGACAGTACAGAGCTGACAGGTACTGGAGCTGGGGAACACATGATCTAACAGTACAGAGGAGGAAGGTACTGGATCTGGGGAACACATGATCTGACAGTACAGAGCTGGCAGGTACTGGAGCTGGGGAACACATGATCTGACCGTACAGAGCTGGCAGGTACTGGAGCTGGGGAACACATGATCTGGCAGTACTGAGGAGGAAGGTACTGGAGCTGGGGAACATATGATCTGACAGTACTGAGGAGGAAGGTACTGGACCTGAGGAACACATGATCTGATAGTACTGAGGAGGAAGGTACTGGAGCTGGGGAACATATGATCTGACAGTACTGAGATGGAAGGTACTGGAGCTGGGGAACACATGATCTGACAGTACTGAGGAGGAAGGTACTGGAGCTGGGGAACATATGCTCTGACAGTACTGAGGAGGAAGGTACTGGAGCTGGGGAACATATGATCTGACAGTACAGAGCTGGGAGGTACTGGAGCTGGGGAACACATGATCTGACAGAACAGAGCTGGCAGGTACTGGAGCTGGGGAACACATGATCTGACAGTACAGAGCTGGGAGGTACTGGAGCTGGGGAAAACATGGTCTGACCGTACAGAGCTGGCAGGTATTTGAGCTGGGGAACATATGATCTGACAGTACAGAGCTGGGAGGTACTGGAGCTGGGGAACACATGATCTGACAGTACTGAGGAGGAAGGTACTGGAGCTGGGGAACATATAATCTGACAGTACTGAGGAGGAAGGTACTGGAGCTAGGGAACAGTACTGAGGAGGAAGGTAATGGAGCTGGGGAACACATGATCTGACGGTACTGAGGAGGAAGGTACTGGAGCTGGGGAACACATGATCTGACAGTAGTGAGGAGGAAGGTACTGGAGCTGGGGAACACAAGATCTGACAGTACAGAGCTGGGAGGTACTGGAGCTGGGGAACACATGATCTGACAGTACAGAGCTGGCAGGTACTGGAGCTGGGGAGCACATGATCTGACTGTACAGAGCTGGCAGGTACTGGAGCTGGGGAACACATGATCTGACAGTACTGAGCTGGCAGGTACTGGAGCTGGGGAACACATGATCTGACACTACTGAGGAGGAATGTACTGGAGCTGGGGAATATATGATCTGACAGTACTGAGGAGGAAGGTACTGGAGCTGGGGAACATATGATCTGACAGTACTGAGGAGGAAGGTACTGGAGCTGGGGAACACATGATCTGACAGTACAGAGCTGGCAGGTACTGGAGCTGGGGAACACATGATCTGCCAGTACAGACCTGGCAGGTACTGGAACTGGGGAACACATGACCTGACAGTACTGAGGAGGAAGATACTGGAGCTGGGGAACATAGATCTGACAGAACAGAGCTGGCAGGTACTGGAGCTGGGGAACATATGATCTGACAGCACTGAGGAGGAAGGTACTGGAGCTGGGGAACACATGATCTGACAGTACAGAGCTGGCAGGTACTGGAGCTGGGGAACACATGATCTGACAGTACAGAGGAGGAAGGTACTGGATCTGGGGAACACATGATCTGAGAGTACAGAGCTGGCAGGTACTGGAGCTGGGGAACACATGATCTGACCGTACAGAGCTGGCAGGTACTGGAGCTGGGGAACACATGATCTGACAGTACTGAGGAGGAAGGTACTGGAGCTGGGGAACATATGATCTGACAGTACTGAGGAGGAAGGTACTGGAGCTGGGGAACACATGATCTGACAATACTGAGGAGGAAGGTACTGGAGCTGGGGAACACATGATCTGACAGTACTGAGGAGGAAGGTACTGGAGCTGGGGAACACATGATCTGACAGTACTGAGGAGGAAGGTACTGGAGCTGGGGAACATATGATCTGACAGTACTGAGGAGGAAGGTACTGGAGCTGGGGAACATATGATCTGACAGTACAGAGCTGGGAGGTACTGGAGCTGGGGAACACATGATCTGACAGTACAGAGCTGGCAGGTACTGGAGCTGGGGAACACATGATCTGACAGCACAGAGCTGGCAGGTACTGGAGCTGGGGAACACATGATCTGACAGTACTGAGCTGGCAGGTACTGGAGCTGGGGAACACATGATCTGACCGTACAGAGAAGGCAGGTACTGGAGGTGGGGAACACATGATCTGACAGTACAGAGCTGGCAGGTGCTGGAGCTGGGAAACACATGATCTGACAGTACAGAGCTGGCAGGTACTGGAGCTGGGGAACACATGATCTAACAGTACAGAGGAGGAAGGTACGGGGAACACATGATCTAACAGTACAGAGGAGGAAGGTACTGGATCTGGGGAACACATGATCTGACCGTACAGAGCTGGCAGGTACTGGAGCTGGGCAACACATGATCTGACAGTACAGAGCTGGCAGGTACTGGAGCTGGGGAGCATATGATCAGACAGTACTGAGGAGGAAGGTACTGGAGCTGGGGAACACATGATCTGACAGTACAGAGCTGGCAGGTACTGGAGCTGGGGAACATATGATCTGACAGTACAGAGGAGGAAGGTACTGGAGCTGGGAAACACATGATCTGACAGTACAGAGCTGGCAGGTACTGGAGCTGGGGAACACATGATCTAACAGTACAGAGGAGGAAGGTACTGGATCTGGGGAACACATGATCTGACCGTACAGAGCTGGCAGGTACTGGAGCTGGGGAACACATGATCTGACCGTACAGAGCTGGCAGGTACTGGAGCTGGGGAACACATGATCTGACAGTACAGAGCTGGCAGGTACTGGAGCTGGGGAACACATGATCTGGCAGTACTGAGGAGGAAGGTACTGGAGCTGGGGAACACATGATCTGACAGTACTGAGGAGGAAGGTACTGGAGCTGGGGAACATATGATCTGACAGCACTGAGGAGGAAGGTACTGGAGCTGGGGAACACATGATCTGACAGTACTGAGGAGGAAGGTACTGGAGCTGGGGAACATATGATCTGACAGTATTGAGGAGGAAGGTACTGGAGCTGGGGAACATATGATGTGACAGTACAGAGCTGGGAGGTACTGGAGCTGGGGAACACATGATCTGACAGTACAGAGCTGGCAGGTACTGGAGCTGGGGAACACATGATCTGACAGTACAGAGCTGGGAGGTACTGGAGCTGGGGAACATATGATCTGACAGTACTGAGGAGGAAGGTACTGGAGCTGGGGAACACATTATCTGACAGTACAGAGGAGGCAGGTACTGGAGCTGGGGAACATATGATCTGACAGTACTGAGGAGGAAGGTACTGGAGCTGGGGAACATATGATCTGACAGTACTGAGGAGGAAGGTACTGGAGCTGGGGAACACATGATCTGACAGTACTGAGGAGGAAGGTACTGGAGCTGGGGAACATATGATCTGACAGTACTGAGGAGGAAGGTACTGGAGCTGGGGAACACATGATCTGACAGTACTGAGGAGGAAGGTACTGGAGATGGGGAACATATGATCTGTCAGTACAGAGAAGGCAGGTACTGGAGCTGGGGAACACATGATCTGACAGTACAGAGAAGGCAGGTACTGGAGCTGGGGAACACATGATCTGACAGTACAGAGAAGGCAGGTACTGGAGTTGGGGAACATATGATCTGACAGTACTGAGGAGGAAGGTACTGGAGCTGGGGAACACATGATCTAACAGTACAGAGCTGGCAGGTACTGGAGCTGGGGAACATATGATCTGACAGTACAAAGCTGGCAGGTACTGGAGCAGGGGAACACAGGATCTGACAGTACTGAGGAGGAAGGTACTGGAGCTGGGGAACACATGATCTAACAGTACAGAGGAGGAAGGTACTGGAGCTGGGGAACACATGATCTAACAGTACAGAGCTGGGAGGTACTAGATCTGGGGAACACATGATCTAACAGTACAGAGGAGGAAGGTACTGCAGCTAGGGAACACATGATCTAACAGTACAGAGCTGGGAGGTACTGGAGCTGGGGAACCCATGATCTGACAGTACAGGGCAGGCAGGTACTGGAGCTGGGGAACACATGATCTGACAGTACAGAGCTGGTAGGTACTGGAGCTGGGGAACACATGATCTGACAGTACAGAGCTGGCGGGTACTGGAGCTGGGGAACATATGATCTGACAGTACTGAGGAGGAAGGTACTGGAGCTGGGGAACATATGATCTGACAGTACTGAGGAGGAAGGTAGTGGAGCTGGGGAACACATGATCTAACAGTAAAGAGCTGGGAGGTACTGGAGCTGGGGAACACATGATCTGACAGTACTGAGGAGGAAGGTAGTGGAGCTGGGGAACACATGATCTGACAGTACAGAGCTGGCAGGTACTGGAGCTGGGGAACACATGATCTGACAGTACAGAGGAGGAAGGTACTGGAGCTGGGGAACACATGATCTGACAGTACAGAGGAGTACTGCTGGTGTTCTCATTCCTCTAGTACTGCCGGTGTTCTCATTCCTCTAGTACTTTCGGTGTTCTCATTCCTCTAGTACTGCCAGTGTTCTCATTCTCCCAGTACTGCTGGTGTTCTCATTCCTCTAGTACTGCCAGTGCTCTCATTACTCTAGTACTGCAGTGTTCTCACTCTCCTAGTCATGTTAATGTGACTTCATTTCCCAGGTACGGCCGGTGTTCTGATTCCTCCAGTACTGCTGGTATCTCATTCTCTTAGTTCTGCAGTGTTCTCATTTCTTTAGTCCTGCCAGTGTTCTCATTTCCATAGTACTGCTGGTATCCCATTCCCTTAATACTGCTGGTATCTCACCCCCCTAGTACTGCAGTGTTCTCATTCCTCTAGTACTGCCACTGTTCTCATTTCCCTAGTATGGCCGCTGTTCTCATTCCCCTTATACTGCCAGTGTTCTCATTCCCCTAGTACTGCTGGTGCTCTCATTCTGCCAGTACTGCCGGTGTTCTCATTCCTCTAGTACTGCCAGTGTTCTCATTCCCCCTGTACTGCCAGTGTTCTCATTCCCCTAGTACTGTCAGCGTTCTCGTTCCCTTAGTACTGCCAGTGTTCTCATTCTCCCAGTAATGACACTGCTCTCATTCCCCTAGTACTGTCAGCGTTCTCGTTCCCTTAGTACTGCCAGTGTTCTCATTTCCCTAGTACTGCCAGTGTTCTCATTTCCCTAGTACTGCCAGTGTTCTCATTCTCCCAGTACTGACGCTGCTCTCATTCCCCTAGTACTGTAAGTGTTCTCGTTCTCTTAGTCCTGCCAGTGTTTTCATTTCCCCAGTACTGCCAGTGGTCTCATTCTCTAGTACTGTCAGTGCTCTCATTTCCATAGTACTTCTGGTATCTCATTCCCCTAGTACTGCAGTGTTCTCATTCCCCTAGTAGTGCCGGTGCTCTCATTCCCCAAGAAATGTCAGTGTTCTTGCTTCCCTAGTAGTCCTTGTGTTCTCATTCCTCTAGTACTGCCCGTGTTCTCATTCCCATAGTCCTGCTGATGTTCTAATTCCCCTAGTACTGCCGCTTTTTTCATTCCTTTAGTCCTGCTGGTGTTTTCATTCCCGTAGTATGCAGTGTACTCATTCCCCAAGTACTGTTAGTGTTTTTATTCTCCTAGTACTGCTGATGTTCTCATTCCCCTAGTACTGTCGGTGTTCTCAATCCCCTAGTACTGCTGGTGTTCTTGTTCCCCTAGTACTGTAGTGCTCTCCTTCCCTCAGGACTGCCTGTGTTCTCATTCCCCTAGTACTTCTGGTGTTCTCATTCCCCTAGTACAGCCGGTGCTCTCATTCCCCTAGTACTGCTGATGTTCTAATTCCCCTAGTACTGCCGGTTTTCTCATTCCTCTAGCCCTGCTGATCTTTTCATTCCCCTAGTATGCAGTGTACTCCTTCCCCAAGTACTGTTAGTGTTTTTATTCTCCCAGTACTGCTAATGCTCTCATTCCCCTAGTACTGCAGTGTTCTCATTCCTCTAGTGCTGCTGGTGTTCTCATTCCCCCAGTACTGCTGTTGTTCTCATTCCCCTAGTACTGCCAGTGTTCTCATTCCCCTAGTACTGCAGTGTTCTCATTTCCCCAGGACTGCTGATGGTCTCATTCCCCTAGTACTGCCAATGTCCTCATTCCCCTAGTACTGCCAGTGTTCTTGTTAGAATTGAAAATGTATTTGTTCTGTTGCTCATACTTCGTTCTGTATTAAGTTAGCATTCATGGCACCATTTTATTAGTAGCCGCCATTTTATTCTATGATCAAAGCTGAGCTTCTGCCTCATACTGCTTGCCTCAGCAGAAAACTGCCTCGATACATCTTTAGTTTGTATTTCTCCAAGGCCGAGTTTCGCTGCACTAATGAATGTACTCTCTATTATGGCATAACTTTGCTGTTAGATAGGCTCGTTCCCACCTTCTAGAATGGCGGGCGCGGGCAGAGTAACCTAGAAGTGGAGATAGCATGTACCCGGTCCCAGGACCATAGCTCATCCTTCTGTGCCTCCTTTGTTCGCTAGTGCCTGGACTGGAATTTTCCAGCCTGGGCGTGTTCTTAGGGAATTGGAAATGTATAATTTCTGATGTTATGTTGGGGGAAGTCAGTCCCTCGGCAGCCATCTCAGGAGGCTGATCAGACTGGGCTCCGCTGCAGGGCAATACTAATAAATTACTTCGGTTTATATTCTCTACTGTCTGACCGACTCTTCATTTGGTTTGGAAGGCAGAGAGGTGGTCACGAGTGACCCGGGTGACCCTATTCAGGTCACTTCCTTCAGTTGGCGCCTGAACAGGGACCCTATTTGCTGACCCATCCTTGCCCCCGGACGATTGAGGAGATCGGGGCCACGTCGGGTCAAATGGGCAGATCGGGGATCCCTGAACGATAGAGCCAAGCACTCGCAGCTGCCCCACCTGTCTGATCGGACGGTGCCTCGCCCAGTGATCGTCCCGACTGGGGTCCTGAGAAGGCGAAACCCTTGGATCTGACCGTTTGGTCCGAAGAGTCAGCAGTGGAGAATAAATTTGTTCGACCTGTGTGCACCAGGTGAGTTTGCTTTGGTTGTTTGTGAATACGGCGCCCTTTTGAATAATATTTGGTATGGTCTGCGGACCATTTGATTGCACTTGGTAGGTCTGCGGACCGATTTGGGTACAGAGTGTCTGCGGATGCTCTGCCAGGCAACATAATGGATTTGGCTTGTTTTTGAAAATGCCTGGGATTTGGTTGGTTTCTTGGTTTTATGGTGTCGATTCTGAATTGTTTCTTGGTGCAGTCTGAGGACTGACTTTTGGGTTTCCTTGTTTGATACGGTCTGAGGACCGATCTTTCGAAAGATATTTGCAAACTATTCGTCTGGCACGAATAGTGACCTTGCTTCCTTTTAAGATGCCCTGCTGGAGCAAGTTGTGTTGTTTGAGGTGCCGTTGTTGTTCCGCTGATGCTCGATTGGAAGAGAGGCAGACTGCGCCTCCGGGAGGCACCCCAAACTTTGATATGTATGTTAAGCACGGCCTTGGCCCTATTATGTTTAGTACACTATGGCACAAATATACGAGGGACAGTGCTGAGTTGCAGTGGCCGCTAACAGGTACCTTTGATGAGCAAAAATTGAATTTCCTGCAGGATAAATTATTTGCAAAACGAAGTAGGCAGTCGATGTTTGATCATATCCAGGTATGGCAGAAGGAAGCTAAGCAGAGGAGCATGAAGGCAGAAAAAGAGGTCATAAAAGGGAGAATGCAGACAGTGACACAGAAAGCAGTAGCGTATGATAGAGAGAAAATAGAGAAGGGTATAGAGTGTGCGGATAGAAAGTTTAGGTTGCAATGTGACAAATCCTATGTTGCCCGAGAAGAAGGCGATACATTTGTAGAGAACCTGTTAGATACCCGACCTCCGCCTCCATATGCTCCACAGAGAATATATCCTGCTGTCCCACAGCCCCAGTCCTCTGCCTTTCCTGCCCCTGCCACTGGTTCTCCTGCTATGGACCTGGCTGCCTCGGCTACAGTGCCTCCTGCTTCTTCTTCGGCTTCACCTGCCGCTCCTGCAGCGACTGCAGGTCTCCCTGCTACGCCTATTGTTCCAACTTCTTCCCTCTCTCCATCACTTACACCCACGACACAGTCATTAATAACTCTGATGCCTGCCCCTTCGACTATTGCGCCCTCCCCACATCTCCTCTCCCTGAACTTGTTGAGCATTGGAAGGCCGGTGCGTGGACTGGATGACGGGGACTGGGCGACAACACGGAAGCGAATGGGACGGGTGTTGATTCGGTCTGATGTGGGAGATGCAGAGAAAAAGATGGTAGCCAACCAGGCTGCCCAGTGGGCCAGAGTCCGATTTATAGTGTGGAAGATGTGTGGAGTGTGCTGAAAGAGTATGAACCATTTGTACTGCAGCATGCCCTCAAGCATATGTCGGCTACTCTGATTGGGTTGTGGGAGCAGTGTTTCAATGGTGTCACATCCCAAATT
Source organism: Calotriton arnoldi (assembly GCA_963921515.1). Classification (NCBI taxonomy): domain Eukaryota; kingdom Metazoa; phylum Chordata; class Amphibia; order Caudata; family Salamandridae; genus Calotriton; species Calotriton arnoldi. Next base: position 294,538 of record CAWUFW010013354.1, on the reverse strand, counting down.
ATTTATGACATCCGGGACCGTGTGTCTGCTGCTGACATGGCCCCTAATGACGTTTTTAGCAATGTCGCGACGTTGATTGGATACCGAGGCAGGTTGCATTAGAAGAGCCCGACAACAGTGTCCCAGTTTCCGATGAGGGAAGTACATCCGATCTTCCACCCTGAGATACCGGAGCTGCGAGATCAGCATGATGCTGTAATCAGACAGCGAGTAGAGGCCTGTTTCCAAGAACAATGAGTTTATACTCCTTGGAAAAGGAGTGAGGTTTTGTCTCTTAAGAGTCAGTTGCCCGACCCTAGAAAAAATCCAACTGCATATTATAAAGAATTAACAGAGGCCGCGTCGTCGACGGTGATGACGTTGGCAGACATTGAGACGTTCTTCGGTTTATTGGTGCCCGTTGATATTTGGCGGCAGGTGCATACACAGGACAATGTTGTGGAGTTGGGTGGCACTTGGGATGAGATCAGGGCATGGGATAAAGAAAGGAAGCCTGGTGAGAAGTATAAGGCTGAGATACTAGCTTTGCCAGGTTGAATTATTACCTACATGCACTCTCTAATTCCACCTAGAAGAGTAGATTGGGACAAGTTAACTGCATGTCGTCAGAAGAAAGATGAAAGTGTATCTGATTTTTTTACTAGGTTTGAAGGTGTGTTTTGGGATTTCAGTGAGCAGGACTTGTCAATGGAGGGAGGTGTCCGATTGTTCGTTAACAGACTTGTTACGAACCTGCTTCCCGAGATCGCGACTCGGTTGCAGGCTTCAGAGAGCACTTGGACTACCTCCTCCCCGTCAGTGATATTAAGTATGGCACAGTATTATGAGCATAGAGAAAACGAAGAGAAGGAGAAGGTGGAGAAGAAAAATAAGGAGTTGAAGACGAAGGTGTTGATGCAGCAGGTATCTCGAAGGGAACGGGAGAGGACACAGCATTGGTCCGGCCCGACACCTGCCCCGCACTAACAAGAATGCCGCGGCTGTGGGGCCGAATCAGTGTGCATATTGTATGGAGGAGGGACACTGGCGCAGTGAATGCCCGGCGTTGTTGCAAAAGGTTGCAGTCTCTAGAGGACGGGGTTCTCGTGGACGGGGTCGTGGAGCAGGTGGTCATGACGACGGCCCGGAAAGTGGGGAACAGCAGGGACCATTTTGTAGACCCTCGGGCGACAGTAGTATCATGATGACTACGATTTGGATGAAGTGACTGGGTTATCTCATGGTTAGGACAGCCAGGGACAGGGTGAGGGACCAGTTCAGATACCTGTAGATCAGTGCGGACCTTATGTTACTGCCGACTTGCAGGGCTCAGCTAAGCAATTCTTGGTGGATACAGGCACCATGAACAGCTCTGTTTCTCATTCACTGGTCCCCGGGGCAGCCCTGTCTGGCCATAATAATGTTTCGGTAGGCTTTTCAGGGGTACCGGTTGTGAGTCCCATATACAAGCCCCTTGCCCTGACCGTTGGTCCCTTTACTGTTGATTCACCATTTTTACTGATGTCCAATTGCGGTGAGAATCTGATGGGATTGGATTTGTTGAAGAAGTTGCACGCCATGATTTATTGTTCCCTGGCAGGTGTCTATATGACGATGGGTCCTAATGTGGTTAGTTCTAAGCAGTGTTTGTCCAAGGATGCGCCCCTCCTTGCTGAATTCAAAGATGTGCCGCCCGCGTTGTGGGCTACAGGCGATACAGACGTAGGGCTGTTACAGATATCCCCGGTCTCTATTAAGGTCAAAGACAATGTTGTTCTGCCCCGTATTCCCCAGTACAAAATACCAGAAGCAGGGGAGTGGGCTCTATTACAGATTATACAGGACTTGATCAAGTCCGGGGTTGTTGAGGAGACGACTGTGAATGTGTGTAATAGCCCCATTCTTCCCATTCTTAAGAGGACACTCTCAGGTTCCTCTGATGACCATCCTGATGTCTATCGTTTTGTGATTGATCTGCGTGAGGTTAATAAGATTGTGGTCCCTCAGTTCCCAGTGGTTCCCGACATCACTGCCTTTCTGTTGATGATTCCTTCCTCTGCCAAATTCTTTTCTGTTATCGATTTTGAAGAATGCATTCTTTAGCATTCCTATTCATCTAGAGAGCAGGCATCTATTTGGATTCACCCTGGCCGGCAGAAGCTTTAGATTCTGTCGAGCTCCTCAGGGCTATACTGAAAGTCCTAGCATATATAGTCAAGCTTTAAAAGGCCAATTGGATTCCCTCACATTTCCCCCAGGTAATGTATTGCTGCAGTATGTGGATGATCTCTTGATCGCTTCTGACACTGAAGAAGGTTGCAGAGATGCAAAGTTCAAATTGTTGTTTCATTTGGCTCATCACGGACATAAAGTGCCCCTTTCAAAATTTCAATATTGTCGACAGGAGGTCACCTACTTAGGTCATGTACTGTCGAAGGAGGGAAGGAGACTAACACCTGAACGCATTAGTGCTATTGTTAAAATGCCCATCCCTAAGACTCAAAGGGATGTGCGAGCTTTCATTGGCATTACTTCGTATTGTCGCCACTGGATCCCTAACTTTTCCCTACTAACAAAGCCGCTATTGCAGCTAACCACTAAAGATGTGCATGAACCCTTGCCCTGGACGCCTGAATGTCAACAAGCTTTTGAGCAATTGAAAGTCACGCTTTGCTCTGTGCCTGTGCTTGGTACGCCTAACTACCAGAAGCCGTTCGTGTTGTATGTACACGAGATGGCTGGTTGTGCACTCTCTGTCTTAACACAAGCCTTTGGAGGTAAGCAGAGGCTGTGTGCTTATTTTTCTGCTCTACTCGATAACGTCGCGAGAGCCCTCCTGAGCTGTCTAAAAGCGTTCGCGGCCGTGGCTGTCTCTATCCGACAATCGGCAGGGCTCGTCCTTGATACTGATCTCACAGTCATGGTACCTCATGTTTTGGATACACTTTTGAACAGAACAAAGATGCAGCACCTTACCAGTGCACGTCTGACTGGCTATGAGCTGACCCTATTCGCACCACACATCACCATCAAAAGATGTGCCACCCTGAACCCAGGCATGTTACTAACCCTCCCTTCTGAAAGTGAGGAAATAGACGTGCATGATTGCATTTTTCAAACCGAAGAAGAGACGAAGGGATGGGTAGACCTGACTGATGTTCCCCTATCTGAACCCCAAGGGGAGCTATATGTCGATGGCTCTTGTTTCAAATTACTGGATGGCACAACAACTGCGGCCTATGCAATCACTACCTTACACGCAGTAGGCGAGACATCACGAGTTCCCTATCAATCGGCCCAAGCTGCAGAGTTAGTTGCCCTTCTTCGAGCTTGTGAGTTGAGTGAGGGACTGACTGTCAATATTTATACAGACAGCCAGTACGCCTTTGGAGTCGCACACAATTTTGGGCGGCTCTGGGCGGAGAGAGGATTCCTGACTTCACACGGGCTAAAGATCCAGAATGGCCCATTGATACACAGGCTTTTGTCAGCTCTGACACTCCCCAAGAAGTTAGCAATAGTGAAGTGCAGCGCCCACAAGGCAATTACTGATGGTGTGGGGAGGGGAAACGCATTTGCGGATCAAACAGCTAAGGAGACAGCTCGCATAAAAATGAAAAAAATGTTTGTGGCAGGCCCTGCTAGATGGATACCCGAAGTTACTATGTTTGAGGATACACTGGATAGTGTCAAAGAAATACAGAGTGAGGCAACGATTGAGGAGCTAGCAGTATGGCAGGAAAGCACAGCACGTTTAGACGAAGATGGGTGCTGGACGGATAAGTCAGGAAAGCAAAGGTGGATGTTACCGGATGCCTATTTCCTCCCTGTAGTCACTATGGCACACAGGCCAGCTCAAAATTAGCGCCAAGGGGATATGCAAACTGTTAGACCCCGTGTGGCAGAATGATAACATCTCGAAAATAGCTGCCCATTTGGTTAAATATTGTATGGTATGCATGATGTACAATACTGGGAAAGGCACTCCTACACCCCCTGGCAATTTTGCACCCCCTTCTTCACCTTTTGCGGTCCTTCAGATGGACTATATCGAGATGGAGCGGGTCAACAATTTGAAATATGTGTTGGTGGTTGTTTGCGCATTCAGTAAATGGGTTGAGGCTTACCCCACTAAGGAGAATACAGCTTTGGCGACGGCGAAAGCCCTCCTGAAGGAGTTCTTTCCCCACTTCGGTTTGCATCGTTTGATTTGGAGTGACAATGGCAGTCACTTTAATTCAAAAGTCATCCAGCTGGTGTGTGATGGTCTACACATTAGGCAGAAGTTCCACGCTGCACACCACCCCCGGTCAGCAGGATTGGTTGAGAAGTACAATGGTACTCTTAAACTAAAAATGGCAAAAATCCAGGAAAGCACAGGATTGAAGTGGCCAGATGCTTTACCGTTAGCTCTTCTGTCAACCAGAACTACGGCTCACTCTAGGATAGGGTTGTCCCCATATGAGATCGTGTTCGGCCGCCCAGCAAATGTTTGGGGCGTCCCGCGACCAAAACACTTTTCAGATATTGAATACCCTCTGTTAGTGGATTACCTTTATGAATTGACTAAAAATTTGCGTTCTATTCATCAACAGATACAAGAGACGTTACCACCGCAAACAGAGGGGCCCAGGCATACCATCCGACCTGGCGACTTCGTCCTTGTGCGGCACTTCCAGAGACAGGGGAGCCTGGAGCCCCGTTGGAAGGGTCCCCTGCAGGTACTTCTTGCCACAAGGAGCACTGTTAAAGTGACCGGTCGGAAGAACTGGATACACTAAAACCATTGCCGCAAGGTGCCGCTACCTCTCCCCTATGACCAATGGGTGATCAATGGCATAGGTGACATCGAGACGGAGAGAGTGCTATGCTTCATCCCTTTTTCGGATGCCCGACTGACGTGGGTGCAAACAGAGGAGGAGAATGATGAAGTATTGAACGAGGCGGTCCCCCCAGAAGTAAGGGCCGTCCAGGATCCTCCTCCACCTGACCCACAAGTGCTTGAGCCTCAGTCTCTTGGCCCTTCTGAATTTGAGGCCCTGTTCACTGACCACTCTGTACCCGGAGTGGCTAGGTACAATTTGCGCCCCCGACGGAGGGACAGTGCACCAAAGGAAAAGTCGGACTAGTAGGGATGGAATGCATGGATGAAGAATAGGGCGTATGTACCCTGTCCGTGGTACAAACGATAACTTAGGGAAAGGGAGATTGGTGCATTGTCCAAGACACTGAACAGGATAAGCTGAGGGTGCCTTCCCAAAAAGGGGGGGTGCCCTATCCTGGACGAAGTGGGATTTCTTCAATGGGCCGCGATCGCGCTGCCCCACCATAGATGAACAATAGGAATCTGCCAGCGAGGCACAGAAGGACGCGGGAAACACTTTTCCCATCCTACTATTTCCTTGTCATTGACGCCATCGCATTGCGTTTTCCTTTTCTTTGATCATTATGTATCCCTTTGGCCGCCCAATTGTTGAGGAAGAGCAGTCTTTTGCAGCACCACGTTTGGAGAGGGATGGGGTTGGTTGGCCCAGTTGGTCGAAAAAGGGTAAAGTGGTCTCCCTGGTAATTGTTCTGATTTTCCTACTAGCAGTACTTGGAATAATGTGGTTCCTAAAAGAAAAATATCCTGTGCACTCTTTGCTTGGTACAACACCGCCGCCCCCCCCGAGCATATGTTCATCACCCTGACTCCTCACAAGGGTCAACATCGACAGACATATGTGGATAATGTGTTCCTCCAAATGTTGCATCAGGCACATGGTAAGTCCAATGTAACAAATTGCTGGATCTGTGGTCTCCTCCCTTCTGTGACACACAAGAATGATGTATTGTTGTCAATGCCTTTCTCTTACCTCAGGAGTTGTGAAGGCTGGTTTCAGCTCTTCACTATGGTATACACTCATTATCACGCTGATACTATGAATATGACATTAGCTGACAATGAAACAGTCTTAGAGTATATACGTGTACATCAAGGGTTTATCCCAGGGGAACAAGGAACTAACCCTGAGCGGAGACCTCCACTCCACCCGTGGAGTGTGCGGAGATTTGCCTTCTCCGCGTTCCGCGGAGAACACGGAGAAGGCAAATCTCCGCACACTCTGCGGGCGGAACGGAGTTGGCCAGCCCCCGCCTCCACCCCCACTATTACAAGTAAGTAAACATTAAGTAAAAATACATTTAAAACCACTTACCTACGTACTGCGGCGTCCCCGGGCTGCAGTCCTCATCTTCCTCACCGTATGGGTAATTCTGGTGAGAAAAAAAATGCGCATGTGCGGGCGCGCGCATGCGCAGTTTTCACCAGGATTACCCATACGGCGAGGAAGATGAGGACTGCAGCCCGGGGATGCCGCAGTGCTTAGGTAAGTGGTTTTAAATGTATTTTTACTTAATGTTTACTTACTTGTAATAGTTGGGGGTGGAGGCGGGTGGCGTAGCGGAGCTCCACGGAGTTCCACGGAGTTTGTTTGAGACTCCCTGGACCTCAGTGTAGCCCCGCTACGCCCACTACGCCCAGGGTTACAAGGAACACCGGATACCTTGTCTCCGACAGCTTGCATGAATGTTTACAAAAGAGAACAAAATGTAACATGGCTTCAAAATGAGATGTCTGACTTTTGGGATTTTAATGTCACTGAATATTTTAAATCATTTCAGATGCGCAATATTACTCATGATGTGGCAATGCCGGTGCCAGTGGTTAATATGACAGCGAGTTTTTGTGTTAAGGGAAAAGGGAAAATAGGGGTAGGGGTGAGTAATTGCAACTACACCTATGTACTGAGCACTGCAAATAGCCCACCTCTGCTACCCCCTCATAACGTTTACTTTGTTTGTGGGTCCCAGGCCTATGTTTGGCTTCCCCGAGGGTGGTCTGGAATATGTTATCTCTCTTTTCTCCTTCCCCCAGTGTATATAGGGCCATCCAACTACCATAGGGACCACCGGCTACAACGCAGGGGTGTTCATCTGTCACGTGTTAGACGAGTCATAGACACTGCAGACATAGATCAGACAGATACCACATTGCAGCAGTTCACAGATGCTATGAAGGGTATTGTTCCCTTTTGGGGCCCAATGTCCAACAGTCCAACAGTCTAAATATTCGAAGACTCACTCGGGTGGTAGAAGGAGTGATAAATACAACAGCTGGTATCCTGACTAATATTACAGCTGAGCTCCGGGCTACGAGACTCGTTGCCCTTCAAAACTGAATGGTGTTTGACGTCATCCTTGCTGATCGGGGTGGGGCCTGCCGCATCATCAGCAGTAGCTCCAAATGTATATGCTGCTATACAGAAGCTCCATAGGCTTGCCTCTGATATACACCAGGAGAATGGCACATGGTCTCTCACAGGGTGGTTTTGGGGCCTATTCGCATCTTGGGGTTGGAAGATTATCATTTTCCTGTTTGCCATAGCTGGTATCATTTTAACATGTTGTCTGTGCAATCACTGCCTTCCTGCCTGTTGTGCCTGCTGTGCACAAATGTTGACACCTCGCCCCATAAACTTGGAACATGGCTCTACGAATAAGGCCATGATGATTCAAGACATCCAGGATATGATGTGTATTTTACGAGGGCATTTTTGAATATTAATGATATATGTCTAGCTTTATAGTGTGTTCATTACATATCGCAGAGTTTTAGCTTTTGCCGGTAGCTAAATAAATTAGCAAATGCTGCCTATGCTCGAACATTTTTCCTTTCTTTAGAATTGTAAGGCCCTTACCTGATAGCAATAATAAAATTTAGCAATGAATGCTAAAAATAGGGTCTGTTAGAATTGAAAATGTAATTGTTCTGTTGCTCATACTTCGTTCTGTATAAAGTTAGCATTCATGGCACCATTTTATTAGTATTAGATACTAGGGAGGCGGCCCCACTGTCAAAGGGAACAGGGCACTACTAAACAATAGAGAAAAAGAGGTTTCCCCTTGATAATACACACAGGGCTGCTGGTATCTCATTCTCCTAGTGCTGCTAGTATCTCATTCTCCTAGTGCTGCTGGTATTACATTCTCCTAGCGCTGCTAGTAACTGATTCTCCTCGCGCTGCTAGTCTCAGATTCTCCTAGTGCTACTGTTATCTCATTCTCCTAGTGCTGCGGTAACTCATTGTCCTAGCACTGTTAGTGTTCTCATTCCTCTAGAACTGCTGGTATCTCATTCCCCTCACTCAATCAGGAAATAAGGAGACATTAAACCTAGCTCCTTGATGCTAAGATGTCCTCCCAGACCCCAACTGAAGACACTGAGACTCCGCCCAGAGCGCTGCTTGAAATCATCAAGCAGCAAACCGGCCCCTCCCCCGAGAGTGTTGGCCCCTCCCCCGAGAGTGTCGGCCCCACCCCCGAGAGTGTCGGCCCCTCCCCCGAGAGAGTCGGCCCCACCTCCAAGAGTGTCGGGCCCTCCCCCGAGAGTGTCATCAGCAACTCCAAAGAAAACTGTGATGAGCATCTCACTCTCTGCTGAGGCCATCTCAGGAATCCAGCTCTCCCTGCCTGTCAGGGCAGCAGCTCCCTCAGCTGTCTCTACCACCACAAGTGTGACCCTTCTGGAGTGAGTTCAAGGCTTCCGAAGAGACTGAGGAGAACTGTCTTCACTACCACAAGTCTGACACTTCTGGAGTGAGTTCATACCTCCTGGTGAGACTGAGGAAAACTGTCTCTACCACCAGCAGTCCGACACTTCTGGAGTGAGTTCATACCTCCTGGTGAGACTGAGGAGAACTGTCTCTACCACCAGCAGTCCGACACTTTTGGAGTGAGTTCATACCTCCTGGTGAGACTGAGTAGAACTGTCTCTACCACCAGCAGTCCGACACTTCTGGAGTGAGTTCATACCTCCTGGTGAGACTGAGTAGAACTGTCTCTACCACCAGCAGTCCGACACTTCTGGAGTGAGTTCATACCTCCTGGTGAGACTGAGTAGAACTGTCTCTACCACCAGCAGTCCGACACTTCTGGAGTGAGTTCATACCTCCTGGTGAGACTGAGTAGAACTGTCTCTACCACCAGCAGTCCGACACTTCTAGAGTGTGTTCATACCTCCTGGTGAGACTGAGGAGAAGTGTCTCTACCACCAGCAGTCCGACACTTCTAGAGTGAGTTCATACCTCCTGGTGAGACTAAGGAGAAGTGTCTCTACCATCAGCAGTCTGACACTTCTGGAGTGAGTTCATACCTCCTGGTGAGTCTGAGGAGAACTGTCTCTACCACCAGCAGTCCAACACTTCTGGAGTGAGTTCATACCTCCTGGTGAGACTGAGGAGAACTGTCTCTATCACCAGCAGTCTGACACTTCTGGAGTGAGTTCATACCTCCTTGATGCTAAGATGTCCTCCTAGACCCCAACTGAAGACACTGAGACTCCGCCCAGAGCGCTGCTTGAAATCATCAAACAGCAAACCGGCCCCTTCCCCGAGAGTGTCGGCCCCTCCCCCGAGAGTGTCGGCCCCACCCCCGAGAGTGTCGGGCCCTCCCCCGAGAGTGTCATCAGCAACTCCAAAGAAAACTGTGATGAGCATCTCACTCTCTGCTGAGGCCATCTCAGGAATCCAGCTCTCCCTGCCTGTCACGGAAGCAGCTCCCTCAGCTGTCTCTATCACCCTTCTGGAGTGAGTTCACGGCTCCTGGTGAGAATGAACAGACTGACTCTACTACCACAAGTGTGAACTTTCTGGAGTGAGTTTAAGGCTCCTGGTGAGACTGAGGAGAACTGTCTTTACCACGAGCAGTCCCATAACTTCTGGAGTGAGGTCATACCTCCTGGTGAGACTGAGGAGAACTCTCTCTACCACCACAAGTCTGACACTTCTGGAGTGAGTTCACAGCTCCTGGTGAGAATGAACAGAACTGACTCTACTACCACAAGTCCGACACTTCTGATGTGATTTTAAGGCTCCAGAAGGGACTGAGGAGAACTGTCCTCACCACCACAAGTCTGACACTTTTGGAGTGAGTTCATACCTCCTGCTGAGGCTGAGGAGAGCTGTCTCTACCACCACAAGCGTGACACTTCTGGAGTGAGTTCAAGGCTCCCGAAGAGACTGAGGAGAACTCTCTCTACCACCACAAGTCTGACACTTCTGGATTGAGTTCAAAGCTCCCAGTGAGACTGAACAGAACTGGCCCCACCACCAGAAGTCCAACACTTTTTGGAGTGAGTTTAAGGCTCCAGAAAAGACTGAGGAGAACTGTCTCTACCACCAGCAGTCCGACACTTCTGGAGTGAGTTCATACCTCCTCGTGAGACTGAGGAGAACTGTCTCTACCACCAGCAGTCCGACACTTCTGGAGTGAGTTCATACCTCCTTGTGAGACTGAGGAGAACTGTCTCTACCACCAGCAGTCTGACACTTCTAGAGTGAGTTCATACCTCCTGGTGAGACTGAGGAGAACTGTCTCTACCACCAGCAGTCCGACAGTTCTTGGAATGAGTTCAAGGCTCCCAGTGAGACTGAGGAGAACTGTCTCTACCACCAGCAGTCCAACACTTCTGGAGTGAGTTCATACCTCCTGGTGATACTGAGGAGAACTGTCTCTACCACCAGCAGTCCAACACTTCTGGAGTGAGTTCATACCTCCTGGTGAGACTGAGGAGAACTGTCTCTACCACCAGCAGTCCGACACTTCTGGAGTGAGTTCATACCTCCTGGTGAGACTGAGGAGAAGTGTCTCTACCACCAGCAGTCTGACACTTCTGGAGTGAGTTCATACCTCCTTGATGCTAAGATGTCCTCCTAGACCCCAACTGAAGACACTGAGTGTAGGAGAGTAGGATCTGCCTCTTATGTTGCCCCCACTTTTTTTCTGATGTTAGCACTGGTTTCTGGCTATAGCCTGGCTGGGTCCCTGCCAATCAGGGCCCCAGCCTCTCTGTTCTCTCTAAACGACATGGAGTGCACTCTAGGTGCACTAGTGATTGGATACTGTGGTGCCTTATGAGTCCCTAGTATATGGTACCTTAGGTGCCAAGGGCATAGGTACTTCACAGGCCTACCAGGGGCTGCAGCATGTGTTATGCCACCCCTGGGAAGCAGTCTAAATCTGACACCACAGGCCTGCTACTGCAGCCTGGGTGAGGTGGTGCTAGCACCCCTCACTGAGATATAGGTTTCCTATATCTCTCCTGCACACACATATAAACCTATCAGTCACCCCTAAGGCAGGCCCTATCAATCCTGAGGGCAGGGTGCTTGGCTTCTATGTGAGGGGGTGCCTCTGCCTGAGCAGGGCCCCTCTGCAGCTCTCAGAGTCTATTCTCTGGTGCTGTTTGTGGATGCGGTTAAACCATATACTACTTAAGTGCATTATATCCTCGCGGTAAATGCTAACTTTGGAATGGCTGCATCAAAACATGTCGTGTTTGGTGTCAAACATCTTGGAATACTACCCCCCGCCAATCTTGGCGGCGGGGGTAGCATTCCACCCTTCTAGAGGGATAAGACATGTACCTGCTGTGGAAACGCGGTAGAATCCTAAAGAGCCCTGGCATCACAAAATGGATGCCACCAGTCACAGACACTGGGCTGCCCTCCTGCTGATGACCGAAACTCGCAGTGGAGGAAGCCCAACAATAGGCATCCTGTCACAGGGAGGTGTAACCACCTTCCAGACAGGGTTTAGTGTATTGGGGCTGGGTGGGTGCACTCTTAGAGTGCTTTGAAGTCCTGCACTGGGGGAGCAGAAGGCTCCTCTGTGCATATGCCAGTTCAAACCAGCTCAGGGGCTACCTGCCCCTGCTCTGGCGCGAAACTGGACAAAGGGAAGTGGGTGTAGCCACCCCCTCCCTTGACCCTCCCATAGGTGGGGTCATAGAGCTAGTCCATCCCCTCTTTTAGTATAAGAGGGGGAACCTTGCCATTGCAAAGCAGATAACCCCTGGACGACGCTCTACAGAAGAATCCTGGCCCTTCGACGTTCCACTACCTTTGGAAGACAGAAGAATCTCCCTTGGAGTCAAGGAGTGACTCCCCTGCTTGGCAGGCACCAAAAACGACAACGACGGTCGCAAACTACGCCGCTCCCGCCGGAGTCCGAAGTCCCTGCAGCCCAAGAAGTGGATTTCCTGACCTCTCCCAGGCCATCGTGAGTCCCCAGCGAAGCTGAGGCAAGTGGACCCCACGAGTAACGAGGAACCGCGACCCCTGGGTACCGTGCACTATTGTCGAGTGCAACCCCTTCACAACGTTCTACGAACTTGTGCTTTGGACCACGTGTGGTCCCGACCTCCAGCAGGAATCCCTCCGAAGATCAGAGGCCTACACCGTCCCGAGTGACCGTGGGCCCCTGTTGAGTGATTCCGCCCGAGGTGTCTTCGCGATCCCTTGCCCGCTGGCTTGTGGGTCCCCAGAAGACTTCTTAACAGAAACCAAAGGGCTCCCCTGGTTGCTCCAGGCCTGCCCTGACTTACCCTTGCTGGGTGAGTTCCACAGACCTTGCTGGTCTGCGCCATCGACTTTTCTTCATCTCCCCGAGACTTGCGGCTGCCAAGGCTTGTTGGCTCTGATCGAGTTGCCGACACCGCAGTCAGCTGCAGACGTCAAGGGACACACCGATTCCAGCTCCTGGTCGTCGTCGACGCCTCCTGGACCACGTGGCTGAAGAGTCAAGGCACCTGCAACCGACCTGAAGCGACCGACGACGGTGGGCATCCATCTTCCTTGCCCCGGGTCACTGCCAAGTGACTTTGAACACTGTCCCCTCTGCTTTCAGGTCATCCTTCTTCAGAATCCAGGCTTGGATTCCACCGGACACTTCTTCAGCTCCCGCAAGCAGCAAGTCTTCTTTGTTCGCCATTGAAAACGACGCCGCGACCCGACACCAAAGGACACCTGTGCACCCGGCTTCCCTGGGTGAGGTAACTCCAGCACTACGGTGCTCCTGTGGGTGTGGGCCCTAGAACTACTTACCCTGTAAGTGACTTGCTTGTAGGTTCTCCCGAAGTATCCTAAAACTCTTTATTTCCAACCGCGACTTGCCCCATTGAAGTTAACGGCGATTCGCGCCTGTGTATCCACACTGCACGCGTCCCCCGTGGGTCCTTTACTTACCTGCCTTGGGTGGTTTCGTGAGGCCCCAGCACTTCTGAAGGCCCTAGGCCTTGTCTCCTTGCAAGTCGTTGTTTCTAAGTCTCTTACTTAGTATATGGTCTGGTACGCCCCTAGGGCCCCAGCCATATTTTGTGCTTAACTTATTGTGAAACGTTGATTTGTGCATATGTTTGTCTTCTAATCTCATAAAGAGATTAGTAGAGAGTTATTTAGAAATAAATACATATATATTTGATATATATACCTGTGTGGTGTCTTTTCATTTGGTGATTCAAGAGATTATATGGTAAAACAAGCTGCTTTACATTCCTCCGAGACTTAGCCTGAAGGCTGCTCTCCACAGCTACCACTAGGATAGCTTTCTTTAAAAGGTTGTCTTAAACCTATCTACCATAAGAGTCGATTTGCCCTGGTGCAAGGTGTCCACTTTAATTAGTGAACAGCATATACCAGGCCAACTTCTCACATTGGTGGGCAGCGTGTGGGATTCCAGCTTGCCATTGTTTTACCAGAAAATCTCTATTTGAATTACTAACTGAAAACCATTATAGGTACTCAAGGTACATATAAAGTCAAGCTTAGTATCAATAAGTTCTACTGAACTTAGAGCTGTGTGCCAAGGGATAGCACACCCTTTCCACAGCTCAAGCTAGGATCAGTAGGCCACAAACTAGTGTAGGTAGTACAACACTGCACAACACTAGAATGTCCTTAAAGGGTGGACCCAGTGGATCCACTCAGCCTCAGTATAAGGACATGGCTTTCTCTGACTTGAGAGCCATGTGTGTTGACAGACACCTGAGGATAGGACAGAGTCCCTCAACACTCCACCTGATAGATCTGCTGACAGCAGATGACCTTAGATTGGCTCTAGGAGCTAAAGGGTTTGAATCAGTGGGTGGGTCAGTCATAGTATCTGGGTCAGATGATGAAAATCAGAATGACCAAGACTCTGTGATTGAAGGGCCAGGCTCCAAGGGGCCTGAAAAGGACAGAGGAATTCTCCATAAGAGAACTGACAGAGAGGAGGAGAGGCACAGATCCCCTTCCAGGGAATCTGACCACTCTTATCACTCTGGCAGAGAATTTGTCCAGCAGAGGAACTCATACTTTCCCTTAAGAGAGACCTCCTCTGAGAGAAGGTGCAAACTGCTCCAGTATGAGGAAGCCAGAGTGGCCCTCAGAACCAAGCAGTTGGCACTGGATAGGGAAGCCCTGGAGATCCAGAGAGCTTCTAGAAAAGAGGGGTTAGAACCCCCTGGTGGCAGCAACAGTGTCCCTAGAGGCAGAGAATATATTCCTGACCATAGGAACCTGAGCAAGGTTGTTCCTCCCTACCAGAGTGGGGATGATATCCACAAGTGGATAACTGCTATGGAGAGGGCCTGTAGAGTACAGCAGGTCCCCCAAAAGCAGTGGGCAGCAATCTTGTGGCTCTCCTTTTCAGATAAAGGAAGAGACAAGCTCCTCACTGTTAGAGAGGAGGATGCTGATGATTATGAGGTCCTGAAGAGTGCACTGATAGATGGGTTTGGCTTAACCACTGAGCAGTACAGGTTAAAGTTCAGAGATACCCAGAAGGCACAGACTCAGGACTGGACTGACTTTGTTGATTGTGCAACCAAGGCTCTAGAGGGTTGGCTGGTTGGCAGTAGGGTTACTGATTTCAAGGGATTGTATAATCTGATGATGAGAGAACAGATCCTAAATAATTGCCAGAACCAGTTGTTGCATCAGTACCTGGTGGACTCTGATCTGACCTCTCCCCAAGAATTGGGAAAGAAGGCAGACAAATGGGTCAGAACCAGGGTGAGGCAGAAAACCCAGAACCAAGGGGGTGACACTAAGAAGCAAGATCCTAAAGGCTCTGAGAAAGGTGGGGATAAGTCAAAAGACCAGAAGTCTTCACAAGGGCCCCAAAAATCTGCATCTGGTGGGGAGTCACAGTCCAACAAGGGAAAAGGCCAAAAGAAGCCCTGGTGCAAATTCTGTAAACAGAAAGGGCACTGGACTTCTGATTGTACCAAGTCCAAAGACCAAACCACCACCACTCCTGCCCCTAAGGCAACTGTGCCCCCTAGCTCAGCTACTGGTGGAGGTGGTACTCAGAATAAGGGTGTAGTAGGGTTGACCCTGGGTTCTGAAGTGGATTCTGACCTAGTCAGAGTGACCACTCAGGCAATGCTGATTTGTGAGGGAAACATTGATATGTCCTTCCTAGTAAGCCCCAGTAATCTGGGCAAGTACAAACAGCAGCCTTTGATAAATGGCAAACAGGCTTTGGCATTTAGGGACACAGGTGCTAGTGTCACCATGGTGGCAGAGGACCTAGTGGACCCTGGACAGATCATCCTGGGTGAAATGTACCAGGTGACCAATGCAAGCAATGTCCAGACCAACCATAGTCTGGCAGTTGTGAATTTCTCCTGGGGAGGGGTAACTGGCCTCAAGAAGGTTGTAGTCAGTGCAGACCTCCCTGTAGAATGTCTGTTGGGCAATGATCTAGAGACTTCAGCCTGGTCTGAAGTAGAGTTATGGACTCATGCTGAGATGTTGGGCATCCCTGCAGAGGTATTTGCTGTGACCAGGTCACAAGCAAGAATGCATGACACTGAACCAGCTCTGGATCCTGGAACAATGGACCAGATGCTTCCCAAGAGGAGGAGCAGTAGGGTTAAGGCAGTGCCTTCCCCTCTGTCTCAGATCAAGGATTCACTTCCAGAGGGAGGTGAAGCAGAACCTGAAGAAGGAACTGCCCCAGAGGGACTTGAACCTGACCAGGTTGAGTTCTTGGGGGCAGGGGGCCCTTCCAGGGAAGATCTGAGCAAGGAGCAACAGTGCTGCCCCTCTCTTGAACCCCTCAGACAGCAGGCTGCTGCTGAGGCTGCTGGGAGTGCTAGTGGGTCCCATAAAGTTTATTGGGATGAGGGACTCCTATATTCTGAGGGTAGAGACCCAGCCCCTGGAGCCACCAGGAGGTTGGTAATACCTCAGAAGTTTAGGGGGTTCCTCTTGACCTTAGCACATGATATCCCATTGGCAGGACACTTGGGCCAAAACAAGACCTGGGACAGGCTTGTTCCACATTTTCATTGGCCACATATGTCAGAGGACACAAAGGAGTTTTGTCGCTCCTGTGTCACTTGCCAAGCCAGTGGTAAGGCAGGTGGCACAACAAAGGCCCCCTGATACCACTACCTGTGGTGGGGGTACCCTTTGAAAGGGTAGGGATTGACATTGTTGGTCCCCTTGACCCTCAGACTGCATCTGGGCACAGATTTATCCTGGTGGTAGTGGATCATGCCACCAGGTACCCAGAGGCAATTCCCCTGAGGACCACCACAGCACCTGTGGTGGCAAGAGCCCTCATTGGAGTTTTCTCCAGAGTGGGTTTTCCAAAGGAGGTCATTTCTGACAGAGGTACCAACTTCATGTCAGGATATCTGAAAGCAATGTGGAAGGAGTGTGGTGTAACTTATAAGTTCACCACCCCCTATCACCCACAATGCAATGGTTTAGTTGAACGCTTCAACAAGACCTTGAAAGGAATGATTAAGGGACTCCCAGAGAAGCTTAGGCGGAAATGGGACCTTCTTCTTCCTTGCCTTTTGTTTGCATACAGAGAGGTTCCACAGAAGGGGGTTGGCTACAGCCCATTTGAGCTTCTGTTTGGGCATCCTGTGAGAGGTCCACTATGTTTGGTAAAAGAGGGCTGGGAGTTACCTCTCAAGCCCCCCAAACAAGATGTGATGGACTATGTACTTGGTCTCCGCTCCCGGATGGCAGAGTACATGAAAAAGGCAACCAAAAACCTGGAGGCCAGCCAAGAATTGCAAAAAGCTTGGCATGACCAAAAGGCTGTGCTGACTGTATACCAGCCAGGACAGAAAGTGTGGGTGTTGGAGCCTGTGGCCCCAGCAGCCCTCCAGGACAAGTGGAGTGGCCCCCATACAATAGTTGAACAGAAGGGAGAAGTCACCTATCTGGTGAATCTTGGAACTCCCAGGAGCCCCCTAAGGGTGCTTCATGTCAACAGATTAAAGCCATATGTTGACAGGGCTGACATGGGCTTGCTCATGGCAACTGATGAGGACCAGGAGGAGGAGAGTGACCCTCTCCCTGACCTGCTCTCTCAGAACCCTGATGATGGGTCAGTAGATGGTGTTGCTTTGGCAAGCAGCCTCACTGACCATCAGCAAACTGAGTGCAGACAAGTTCTGCAACAGTTTAGACATATGTTTAGCCTGACCCCTAGTCAGACTACCTGGTGCACCCATGAGGTGGACACTGGGGACAGTCTGCCTGTCAAGAATAAAATCTACAGGCAACCTGACCATGTCAGGGACTGTATCAGGACTGAAGTCCAGAAAATGTTGGAGTTAGGCGTGATTGAGCCTTCAGATAGCCCTTGGGCTAGCCCAGTAGTCCTGGTACCCAAGCCTCATACCCAGGGTGGTAAGAAAGAAATGAGGTTTTGTGTAGACTACAGAGGCCTCAATGCAGTCACTAGGACTGATGCCTATCCCATACCAAGGGCAGATGAGCTGATTGATACTTTGGCCTCAGCCAAGTATCTAAGCACATTTGACCTAACAGCTGGCTACTGGCAAATCAGATTAGCTGATGATGCAAAAGCCAAAACAGCATTTTCGACCCCTGGTGGGCACTACCACTTTGTGGTGATGCCCTTTGGATTGAAAAATGCACCTGCCACTTTTCAGAGGTTGGTGAATAAAGTTCTGGCAGGGATGGAAACTTATTGCTCAGCTTATCTAGATGATATTGCTGTCTTTAGTTCCTCCTGGCAGGATCACCTGGTCCACCTCAGAAATGTTTTGGAGGCCCTGCAGAAAGCAGGCCTCACTATCAAGGCCACCAAGTGCCAGATAGGGCAGAGTCAGGTTGTGTACCTGGGCCACCTTGTAGGTGGAGGCCAGGTTCAGCCTTTGCAGAGCAAAATCCAAACCATACTGGAATGGGTTGCTCCAACCACCCAGACACAGGTGAGAGCCTTCTTAGGCCTGACTGGGTACTATAGGAGGTTTGTCAAGGGATATGGATCTATAGTGACCCCCTTGAATGATCTTACCTCTAAGAAAATGCCAAAAAAGGTTCAGTGGACAGCTAGCTGTCAAAAGGCATTTGAAGACCTAAAGCAGGCCATGTGCACTGCCCCCATCTTACAGAGTCCAGACTACACCAAAAAGTTCATTGTCCAAACAGATGCTTCTGAGCTGGGTGTGGGAGCTGTACTGTCTCAACTGAATGATGAAGGTCAAGACCAGCCAGTAGCTTTTATTAGCAGAAGGCTGACCCCTAGAGAGAAACGTTGGTCAGCTATAGAGAGGGAGGCCTTTGCTGTGGTATGGGCCCTGAAGAAGCTGAGGCCATACTTGTTTGGTACTCACTTCATAGTTCAGACTGACCACAAGCCCCTCCTATGGCTAAAGCAGATGAAAGGTGAAAACCCAAAACTTTTGAGGTGGTCCATTTCCCTACAGGGGATGGACTATACAGTGGAACATAGGCCTGGGACCCAACATGCCAATGCAGATGGACTCTCAAGGTATTTCCACTTTGAACACGAAGACTCAACTGGTCAAGGTTAGTTTAGTGTCCCTACGTTTGGGGGGGTTGTGTAGGAGAGTAGGATCTGCCTCTTATGTTGCCCCCACTTTTTTTCTGATGTTAGCACTGGTTTCTGGCTATAGTCTGGCTGGGTCCCTGCCAATCAGGGCCCCAGCCTCTCTGTTCTCTCTAAACGACATGGAGTGCACTCTAGGTGCACTAGTGATTGGATACTGTGGTGCCTTATGAGTCCCTAGTATATGGTACCTTAGGTGCCAAGGGCATAGGTACTTCACAGGCCTACCAGGGGCTGCAGCATGTGTTATGCCACCCCTGGGAAGCAGTCTAAATCTGACACCACAGGCCTGCTACTGCAGCCTGGGTGAGGTGGTGCTAGCACCCCTCACTGAGATATAGGTTTCCTATATCTCTCCTGCACACACATATAAACCTATCAGTCACCCCTAAGGCAGGCCCTATCAATCCTGAGGGCAGGGTGCTTGGCTTCTATGTGAGGGGGTGCCTCTGCCTGAGCAGGGCCCCTCTGCAGCTCTCAGAGTCTATTCTCTGGTGCTGTTTGTGGATGCGGTTAAACCATATACTATTTAAGTGCATTATATCCTCGCGGTAAATGCTAACTTTGGAATGGCTGCATCAAAACATGTCGTGTTTGGTGTCAAACATCTTGGAATACTACCCCCCGCCAATCTTGGCGGCGGGGGTAGCATTCCACCCTTCTAGAGGGATAAGACATGTACCTGCTGTGGAAACGCGGTAGAATCCTAAAGAGCCCTGGCATCACAAAATGGATGCCACCAGTCACAGACACTGGGCTGCCCTCCTGCTGATGACCGAAACTCGCAGTGGAGGAAGCCCAACAATAGGCATCCTGTCACAGGGAGGTGTAACCACCTTCCAGACAGGGTTTAGTGTATTGGGGCTGGGTGGGTGCACTCTTAGAGTGCTTTGAAGTCCTGCACTGGGGGAGCAGAAGGCTCCTCTGTGCATATGCCAGTTCAAACCAGCTCAGGGGCTACCTGCCCCTGCTCTGGCGCGAAACTGGACAAAGGGAAGTGGGTGTAGCCACCCCCTCCCTTGACCCTCCCATAGGTGGGGTCATAGAGCTAGTCCATCCCCTCTTTTTAGTATAAGAGGGGGAACCTTGCCATTGCAAAGCAGATAACCCCTGGACGACGCTCTACAGAAGAATCCTGGCCCTTCGACGTTCCACTACCTTTGGAAGACAGAAGAATCTCCCTTGGAGTCAAGGAGTGACTCCCCTGCTTGGCAGGCACCAAAAACGACAACGACGGTCGCAAACTACGCCGCTCCCGCCGGAGTCCGAAGTCCCTGCAGCCCAAGAAGTGGATTTCCTGACCTCTCCCAGGCCATCGTGAGTCCCCAGCGAAGCTGAGGCAAGTGGACCCCACGAGTAACGAGGAACCGCGACCCCTGGGTACCGTGCACTATTGTCGAGTGCAACCCCTTCACAACGTTCTACGAACTTGTGCTTTGGACCACGTGTGGTCCCGACCTCCAGCAGGAATCCCTCCGAAGATCAGAGGCCTACACCGTCCCGAGTGACCGTGGGCCCCTGTTGAGTGATTCCGCCCGAGGTGTCTTCGCGATCCCTTGCCCGCTGGCTTGTGGGTCCCCAGAAGACTTCTTAAAGAAACCAAAGGGCTCCCCTGGTTGCTCCAGGCCTGCCCTGACTTACCCTCGCTGGGTGAGTTCCACAGACCTTGCTGGTCTGCGCCATCGACTTTTCTTCATCTCCCCGAGACTTGCGGCTGCCAAGGCTTGTTGGCTCCGATCGAGTTGCCGACACCGCAGTCAGCTGCAGACGTCGAGGGACACACCGAATCCAGCTCCTGGTCGTCGTCGACGCCTCCTGGACCACGTGGCTGAAGAGTCAAGGCACCTGCAACCGACCTGAAGCGACCGACGACGGTGGGCATCCATCTTCCTTGCCCCGGGTCACTGCCAAGTGACTTTGAACACTGTCCCCTCTGCTTTCAGGTCATCCTTCTTCAGAATCCAGGCTTGGATTCCACCGGACACTTCTTCAGCTCCCGCAAGCAGCAAGTCTTCTTTGTTCGCCATTGAAAACGACGCCGCGACCCGACACCAAAGGACACCTGTGCACCCGGCTTCCCTGGGTGAGGTAACTCCAGCACTACGGTGCTCCTGTGGGTGTGGGCCCTAGAACTACTTACCCTGTAAGTGACTTGCTTGTAGGTTCTCCCGAAGTATCCTAAAACTCTTTATTTCCAACCGCGACTTGCCCCATTGAAGTTAACGGCGATTCGCGCCTGTGTATCCACACTGCACGCGTCCCCCGTGGGTCCTTTACTTACCTGCCTTGGGTGGTTTCGTGAGGCCCCAGCACTTCTGAAGGCCCTAGGCCTTGTCTCCTTGCAAGTCGTTGTTTCTAAGTCTCTTACTTAGTATATGGTCTGGTACGCCCCTAGGGCCCCAGCCATATTTTGTGCTTAACTTATTGTGAAACGTTGATTTGTGCATATGTTTGTCTTCTAATCTCATAAAGAGATTAGTAGAGAGTTATTTAGAAATAAATACATATATATTTGATATATATACCTGTGTGGTGTCTTTTCATTTGGTGATTCAAGAGATTATATGGTAAAACAAGCTGCTTTACATTCCTCCGAGACTTAGCCTGAAGGCTGCTCTCCACAGCTACCACTAGGATAGCTTTCTTTAAAAGGTTGTCTTAAACCTATCTACCATAAGAGTCGATTTGCCCTGGTGCAAGGTGTCCACTTTAATTAGTGAACAGCATATACCAGGCCAACTTCTCACATTGGTGGGCAGCGTGTGGGATTCCAGCTTGCCATTGTTTTACCAGAAAATCTCTATTTGAATTACTAACTGAAAACCATTATAGGTACTCAAGGTACATATAAAGTCAAGCTTAGTATCAATAAGTTCTACTGAACTTAGAGCTGTGTGCCAAGGGATAGCACACCCTTTCCACAGCTCAAGCTAGGATCAGTAGGCCACAAACTAGTGTAGGTAGTACAACACTGCACAACACTAGAATGTCCTTAAAGGGTGGACCCAGTGGATCCACTCAGCCTCAGTATAAGGACATGGCTTTCTCTGACTTGAGAGCCATGTGTGTTGACAGACACCTGAGGATAGGACAGAGTCCCTCAACACTCCACCTGATAGATCTGCTGACAGCAGATGACCTTAGATTGGCTCTAGGAGCTAAAGGGTTTGAATCAGTGGGTGGGTCAGTCATAGTATCTGGGTCAGATGATGAAAATCAGAATGACCAAGACTCTGTGATTGAAGGGCCAGGCTCCAAGGGGCCTGAAAAGGACAGAGGAATTCTCCATAAGAGAACTGACAGAGAGGAGGAGAGGCACAGATCCCCTTCCAGGGAATCTGACCACTCTTATCACTCTGGCAGAGAATTTGTCCAGCAGAGGAACTCATACTTTCCCTTAAGAGAGACCTCCTCTGAGAGAAGGTGCAAACTGCTCCAGTATGAGGAAGCCAGAGTGGCCCTCAGAACCAAGCAGTTGGCACTGGATAGGGAAGCCCTGGAGATCCAGAGAGCTTCTAGAAAAGAGGGGTTAGAACCCCCTGGTGGCAGCAACAGTGTCCCTAGAGGCAGAGAATATATTCCTGACCATAGGAACCTGAGCAAGGTTGTTCCTCCCTACCAGAGTGGGGATGATATCCACAAGTGGATAACTGCTATGGAGAGGGCCTGTAGAGTACAGCAGGTCCCCCAAAAGCAGTGGGCAGCAATCTTGTGGCTCTCCTTTTCAGATAAAGGAAGAGACAAGCTCCTCACTGTTAGAGAGGAGGATGCTGATGATTATGAGGTCCTGAAGAGTGCACTGATAGATGGGTTTGGCTTAACCACTGAGCAGTACAGGTTAAAGTTCAGAGATACCCAGAAGGCACAGACTCAGGACTGGACTGACTTTGTTGATTGTGCAACCAAGGCTCTAGAGGGTTGGCTGGTTGGCAGTAGGGTTACTGATTTCAAGGGATTGTATAATCTGATGATGAGAGAACAGATCCTAAATAATTGCCAGAACCAGTTGTTGCATCAGTACCTGGTGGACTCTGATCTGACCTCTCCCCAAGAATTGGGAAAGAAGGCAGACAAATGGGTCAGAACCAGGGTGAGGCAGAAAACCCAGAACCAAGGGGGTGACACTAAGAAGCAAGATCCTAAAGGCTCTGAGAAAGGTGGGGATAAGTCAAAAGACCAGAAGTCTTCACAAGGGCCCCAAAAATCTGCATCTGGTGGGGAGTCACAGTCCAACAAGGGAAAAGGCCAAAAGAAGCCCTGGTGCAAATTCTGTAAACAGAAAGGGCACTGGACTTCTGATTGTACCAAGTCCAAAGACCAAACCACCACCACTCCTGCCCCTAAGGCAACTGTGCCCCCTAGCTCAGCTACTGGTGGAGGTGGTACTCAGAATAAGGGTGTAGTAGGGTTGACCCTGGGTTCTGAAGTGGATTCTGACCTAGTCAGAGTGACCACTCAGGCAATGCTGATTTGTGAGGGAAACATTGATATGTCCTTCCTAGTAAGCCCCAGTAATCTGGGCAAGTACAAACAGCAGCCTTTGATAAATGGCAAACAGGCTTTGGCATTTAGGGACACAGGTGCTAGTGTCACCATGGTGGCAGAGGACCTAGTGGACCCTGGACAGATCATCCTGGGTGAAATGTACCAGGTGACCAATGCAAGCAATGTCCAGACCAACCATAGTCTGGCAGTTGTGAATTTCTCCTGGGGAGGGGTAACTGGCCTCAAGAAGGTTGTAGTCAGTGCAGACCTCCCTGTAGAATGTCTGTTGGGCAATGATCTAGAGACTTCAGCCTGGTCTGAAGTAGAGTTATGGACTCATGCTGAGATGTTGGGCATCCCTGCAGAGGTATTTGCTGTGACCAGGTCACAAGCAAGAATGCATGACACTGAACCAGCTCTGGATCCTGGAACAATGGACCAGATGCTTCCCAAGAGGAGGAGCAGTAGGGTTAAGGCAGTGCCTTCCCCTCTGTCTCAGATCAAGGATTCACTTCCAGAGGGAGGTGAAGCAGAACCTGAAGAAGGAACTGCCCCAGAGGGACTTGAACCTGACCAGGTTGAGTTCTTGGGGGCAGGGGGCCCTTCCAGGGAAGATCTGAGCAAGGAGCAACAGTGCTGCCCCTCTCTTGAACCCCTCAGACAGCAGGCTGCTGCTGAGGCTGCTGGGAGTGCTAGTGGGTCCCATAAAGTTTATTGGGATGAGGGACTCCTATATTCTGAGGGTAGAGACCCAGCCCCTGGAGCCACCAGGAGGTTGGTAATACCTCAGAAGTTTAGGGGGTTCCTCTTGACCTTAGCACATGATATCCCTTTGGCAGGACACTTGGGCCAAAACAAGACCTGGGACAGGCTTGTTCCACATTTTCATTGGCCACATATGTCAGAGGACACAAAGGAGTTTTGTCGCTCCTGTGTCACTTGCCAAGCCAGTGGTAAGGCAGGTGGCACAACAAAGGCCCCCTGATACCACTACCTGTGGTGGGGGTACCCTTTGAAAGGGTAGGGATTGACATTGTTGGTCCCCTTGACCCTCAGACTGCATCTGGGCACAGATTTATCCTGGTGGTAGTGGATCATGCCACCAGGTACCCAGAGGCAATTCCCCTGAGGACCACCACAGCACCTGTGGTGGCAAGAGCCCTCATTGGAGTTTTCTCCAGAGTGGGTTTTCCAAAGGAGGTCATTTCTGACAGAGGTACCAACTTCATGTCAGGATATCTGAAAGCAATGTGGAAGGAGTGTGGTGTAACTTATAAGTTCACCACCCCTATCACCCACAATGCAATGGTTTAGTTGAACGCTTCAACAAGACCTTGAAAGGAATGATTAAGGGACTCCCAGAGAAGCTTAGGCGGAAATGGGACCTTCTTCTTCCTTGCCTTTTGTTTGCATACAGAGAGGTTCCACAGAAGGGGGTTGGCTACAGCCCATTTGAGCTTCTGTTTGGGCATCCTGTGAGAGGTCCACTATGTTTGGTAAAAGAGGGCTGGGAGTTACCTCTCAAGCCCCCCAAACAAGATGTGATGGACTATGTACTTGGTCTCCGCTCCCGGATGGCAGAGTACATGAAAAAGGCAACCAAAAACCTGGAGGCCAGCCAAGAATTGCAAAAAGCTTGGCATGACCAAAAGGCTGTGCTGACTGTATACCAGCCAGGACAGAAAGTGTGGGTGTTGGAGCCTGTGGCCCCAGCAGCCCTCCAGGACAAGTGGAGTGGCCCCCATACAATAGTTGAACAGAAGGGAGAAGTCACCTATCTGGTGAATCTTGGAACTCCCAGGAGCCCCCTAAGGGTGCTTCATGTCAACAGATTAAAGCCATATGTTGACAGGGCTGACATGGGCTTGCTCATGGCAACTGATGAGGACCAGGAGGAGGAGAGTGACCCTCTCCCTGACCTGCTCTCTCAGAACCCTGATGATGGGTCAGTAGATGGTGTTGCTTTGGCAAGCAGCCTCACTGACCATCAGCAAACTGAGTGCAGACAAGTTCTGCAACAGTTTAGACATATGTTTAGCCTGACCCCTAGTCAGACTACCTGGTGCACCCATGAGGTGGACACTGGGGACAGTCTGCCTGTCAAGAATAAAATCTACAGGCAACCTGACCATGTCAGGGACTGTATCAGGACTGAAGTCCAGAAAATGTTGGAGTTAGGCGTGATTGAGCCTTCAGATAGCCCTTGGGCTAGCCCAGTAGTCCTGGTACCCAAGCCTCATACCCAGGGTGGTAAGAAAGAAATGAGGTTTTGTGTAGACTACAGAGGCCTCAATGCAGTCACTAGGACTGATGCCTATCCCATACCAAGGGCAGATGAGCTGATTGATACTTTGGCCTCAGCCAAGTATCTAAGCACATTTGACCTAACAGCTGGCTACTGGCAAATCAGATTAGCTGATGATGCAAAAGCCAAAACAGCATTTTCGACCCCTGGTGGGTACTACCACTTTGTGGTGATGCCCTTTGGATTGAAAAATGCACCTGCCACTTTTCAGAGGTTGGTGAATAAAGTTCTGGCAGGGATGGAAACTTATTGCTCAGCTTATCTAGATGATATTGCTGTCTTTAGTTCCTCCTGGCAGGATCACCTGGTCCACCTCAGAAATGTTTTGGAGGCCCTGCAGAAAGCAGGCCTCACTATCAAGGCCACCAAGTGCCAGATAGGGCAGAGTCAGGTTGTGTACCTGGGCCACCTTGTAGGTGGAGGCCAGGTTCAGCCTTTGCAGAGCAAAATCCAAACCATACTGGAATGGGTTGCTCCAACCACCCAGACACAGGTGAGAGCCTTCTTAGGCCTGACTGGGTACTATAGGAGGTTTGTCAAGGGATATGGATCTATAGTGACCCCCTTGAATGATCTTACCTCTAAGAAAATGCCAAAAAAGGTTCAGTGGACAGCTAGCTGTCAAAAGGCATTTGAAGACCTAAAGCAGGCCATGTGCACTGCCCCCATCTTACAGAGTCCAGACTACACCAAAAAGTTCATTGTCCAAACAGATGCTTCTGAGCTGGGTGTGGGAGCTGTACTGTCTCAACTGAATGATGAAGGTCAAGACCAGCCAGTAGCTTTTATTAGCAGAAGGCTGACCCCTAGAGAGAAACGTTGGTCAGCTATAGAGAGGGAGGCCTTTGCTGTGGTATGGGCCCTGAAGAAGCTGAGGCCATACTTGTTTGGTACTCACTTCATAGTTCAGACTGACCACAAGCCCCTCCTATGGCTAAAGCAGATGAAAGGTGAAAACCCAAAACTTTTGAGGTGGTCCATTTCCCTACAGGGGATGGACTATACAGTGGAACATAGGCCTGGGACCCAACATGCCAATGCAGATGGACTCTCAAGGTATTTCCACTTTGAACACGAAGACTCAACTGGTCAAGGTTAGTTTAGTGTCCCTACGTTTGGGGGGGTTGTGTAGGAGAGTAGGATCTGCCTCTTATGTTGCCCCCACTTTTTTCTGATGTTAGCACTGGTTTCTGGCTATAGTCTGGCTGGGTCCCTGCCAATCAGGGCCCCAGCCTCTCTGTTCTCTCTAAACGACATGGAGTGCACTCTAGGTGCACTAGTGATTGGATACTGTGGTGCCTTATGAGTCCCTAGTATATGGTACCTTAGGTGCCAAGGGCATAGGTACTTCACAGGCCTACCAGGGGCTGCAGCATGTGTTATGCCACCCCTGGGAAGCAGTCTAAATCTGACACCACAGGCCTGCTACTGCAGCCTGGGTGAGGTGGTGCTAGCACCCCTCACTGAGATATAGGTTTCCTATATCTCTCCTGCACACACATATAAACCTATCAGTCACCCCTAAGGCAGGCCCTATCAATCCTGAGGGCAGGGTGCTTGGCTTCTATGTGAGGGGGTGCCTCTGCCTGAGCAGGGCCCCTCTGCAGCTCTCAGAGTCTATTCTCTGGTGCTGTTTGTGGATGCGGTTAAACCATATACTACTTAAGTGCATTATATCCTCGCGGTAAATGCTAACTTTGGAATGGCTGCATCAAAACATGTCGTGTTTGGTGTCAAACATCTTGGAATACTACCCCCCGCCAATCTTGGCGGCGGGGGTAGCATTCCACCCTTCTAGAGGGATAAGACATGTACCTGCTGTGGAAACGCGGTAGAATCCTAAAGAGCCCTGGCATCACAAAATGGATGCCACCAGTCACAGACACTGGGCTGCCCTCCTGCTGATGACCGAAACTCGCAGTGGAGGAAGCCCAACAATAGGCATCCTGTCACAGGGAGGTGTAACCACCTTCCAGACAGGGTTTAGTGTATTGGGGCTGGGTGGGTGCACTCTTAGAGTGCTTTGAAGTCCTGCACTGGGGGAGCAGAAGGCTCCTCTGTGCATATGCCAGTTCAAACCAGCTCAGGGGCTACCTGCCCCTGCTCTGGCGCGAAACTGGACAAAGGGAAGTGGGTGTAGCCACCCCCTCCCTTGACCCTCCCATAGGTGGGGTCATAGAGCTAGTCCATCCCCTCTTTTTAGTATAAGAGGGGGAACCTTGCCATTGCAAAGCAGATAACCCCTGGACGACGCTCTACAGAAGAATCCTGGCCCTTCGACGTTCCACTACCTTTGGAAGACAGAAGAATCTCCCTTGGAGTCAAGGAGTGACTCCCCTGCTTGGCAGGCACCAAAAACGACAACGACGGTCGCAAACTACGCCGCTCCCGCCGGAGTCCGAAGTCCCTGCAGCCCAAGAAGTGGATTTCCTGACCTCTCCCAGGCCATCGTGAGTCCCCAGCGAAGCTGAGGCAAGTGGACCCCACGAGTAACGAGGAACCGCGACCCCTGGGTACCGTGCACTATTGTCGAGTGCAACCCCTTCACAACGTTCTACGAACTTGTGCTTTGGACCACGTGTGGTCCCGACCTCCAGCAGGAATCCCTCCGAAGATCAGAGGCCTACACCGTCCCGAGTGACCGTGGGCCCCTGTTGAGTGATTCCGCCCGAGGTGTCTTCGCGATCCCTTGCCCGCTGGCTTGTGGGTCCCCAGAAGACTTCTTAACAGAAACCAAAGGGCTCCCCTGGTTGCTCCAGGCCTGCCCTGACTTACCCTCGCTGGGTGAGTTCCACAGACCTTGCTGGTCTGCGCCATCGACTTTTCTTCATCTCCCCGAGACTTGCGGCTGCCAAGGCTTGTTGGCTCCGATCGAGTTGCCGACACCGCAGTCAGCTGCAGACGTCGAGGGACACACCGAATCCAGCTCCTGGTCGTCGTCGACGCCTCCTGGACCACGTGGCTGAAGAGTCAAGGCACCTGCAACCGACCTGAAGCGACCGACGACGGTGGGCATCCATCTTCCTTGCCCCGGGTCACTGCCAAGTGACTTTGAACACTGTCCCCTCTGCTTTCAGGTCATCCTTCTTCAGAATCCAGGCTTGGATTCCACCGGACACTTCTTCAGCTCCCGCAAGCAGCAAGTCTTCTTTGTTCGCCATTGAAAACGACGCCGCGACCCGACACCAAAGGACACCTGTGCACCCGGCTTCCCTGGGTGAGGTAACTCCAGCACTACGGTGCTCCTGTGGGTGTGGGCCCTAGAACTACTTACCCTGTAAGTGACTTGCTTGTAGGTTCTCCCGAAGTATCCTAAAACTCTTTATTTCCAACCGCGACTTGCCCCATTGAAGTTAACGGCGATTCGCGCCTGTGTATCCACACTGCACGCGTCCCCCGTGGGTCCTTTACTTACCTGCCTTGGGTGGTTTCGTGAGGCCCCAGCACTTCTGAAGGCCCTAGGCCTTGTCTCCTTGCAAGTCGTTGTTTCTAAGTCTCTTACTTAGTATATGGTCTGGTACGCCCCTAGGGCCCCAGCCATATTTTGTGCTTAACTTATTGTGAAACGTTGATTTGTGCATATGTTTGTCTTCTAATCTCATAAAGAGATTAGTAGAGAGTTATTTAGAAATAAATACATATATATTTGATATATATACCTGTGTGGTGTCTTTTCATTTGGTGATTCAAGAGATTATATGGTAAAACAAGCTGCTTTACATTCCTCCGAGACTTAGCCTGAAGGCTGCTCTCCACAGCTACCACTAGGATAGCTTTCTTTAAAAGGTTGTCTTAAACCTATCTACCATAA
The DNA here is from genome assembly GCA_963921515.1 of Calotriton arnoldi. Taxonomy (NCBI): domain Eukaryota; kingdom Metazoa; phylum Chordata; class Amphibia; order Caudata; family Salamandridae; genus Calotriton; species Calotriton arnoldi. The sequence continues at coordinate 265,250 of CAWUFW010013354.1, read as the reverse complement.
GAGTCGATTTGCCCTGGTGCAAGGTGTCCACTTTAATTAGTGAACAGCATATACCAGGCCAACTTCTCACACTGAGACTCCGCCCAGAGCGCTGCTTGAAATCATCAAACAAGAAACCGACCCACCCCCGAGAGTGTCGGCCCCTCCCCTGAGAGTGTCGGCCCCTCCCCCGAGAGTGTCGGCCCCTCCCCTGAGAGTGTCAACAACAACTCCAAAGAAAACTGTGATGAGCATCTCACTCTCTACTGAGGCCATCTCAGGAATCCAGCTCTCCCTGCCTGTCATGGCAGCAGCTCCGTCAGCTGTCTCTGCCACCACAAGCGTGACCCTTCTGGAGTGAGTTCAAGGCTCCTGGTGAGAATGAACAAAACTGACTCTACCACCACAAGTGTGACACTTCTGGAGTGAGTTTAAGGCTTCCGAAGAGACTGAGGAGAACTGTCTTCACCACCACAAGTCTGACACTTCTGGAGTGAGTTCATACCTCCTGGTGAGACTGAGGAGAACTGTCTCTACCACCAGCAGTCTGACACTTCTGGAGTGACTTCATACCTCCTGGTGAGACTGAGGAGAACTGTCTCTACCACCAGCAGTCTGACACTTCTGGAGTGAGTCAAGAAACAGAAAGGTACGAAGTTCCTGTGTGTACACTAGGTAGTGAGGAGGTGGGGAATACCTCCTGTGGCAGCGGAGCGGGTAGGTCAGCCACGAAGCTCCGAATGGGAGCAGTGACACTGCATTGAGTGTCAACATACTCCGCTGCTAATTGATGAGGCAGACACAGACCTTATAATAGGTTGGTTGCTTAATTTCTCCGGGGTAATGACCCACGGGTAGAGCATTTGGTAGGTAGCGTTGCACCTTGCCACACATTGTAGATAGTTTTTGAAATTAGGTCCTGAAGAATCGCCAGTTGATCACTATCATGACTAATTGTGGCGAGAAACATGTTGACCACCTGTGGGTTGAGCGAAATTTTTGTCACATTATAACAAAACAATCGCCCCCCCCTATTCCTTTTAATTAGGTTGGGACCCATATAGAATAAAATTCACCACAGAGGTTTCCATTACCTATTTTATATTCACATCCCACATCTACACATACCTAGGCCCCTCACACCCACAGCACCGATACGGCGAGGAACAAAAGATCTCCGAAAAAGAGCCCCTCTAAGGGGGCCCGTCGAGCATTGCAGCGCCGGCTCGACGAGGAGCAGACCCATATGATGAAGCATGACACCTAGCTTGCTGGGTGTGTGAGGGTCCTAGTTCCAACAGGAGGTATTCCCCACCTCCTCACTACCTAGAGTACACACAGGAACTTCGTACCTTTCTGTTTCTTGACTTAATTCAGGGCATGTACGTTGGACCTTTATCAAGCCCTCTCTGTCCCTCCTTTTGTTGATATACTTCTGGAGTGAGTTCATACCTCCTGGTGAGACTGAGGAGAACTGTCTCTACCACCAGCAGTCTGACACTTCTGGAGTGAGTTCATACCTCCTTGATGCTAAGATGTCCTCCTAGACCCCAACTGAAGACACTGAGACTCCGCCCAGAGCGCTGCTTGAAATCATCAAACAACAAACCGACCCACCCCCGAGAGTGTCGGCCCCTCCCCTGAGAGTGTTGGCCCCTCCCCCGAGAGTGTCGGCCCCTCCCCTGAGAGTGTCAACAGCAACTCCAAAGAAAACTGTGATGAGCATCTCACTCTCTACTGAGGCCATCTCAGGAATCCAGCTCTCCCTGCCTGTCACGGCAGCAGCTCCCTCAGCTGTCTCTATCACCCTTCTGGGAGTGAGTTCACGGCTCCTGGTGAGAATGAACAGACTGACTCTACTACCACAAGTGTGAACTTACTGGAGTGAGTTTAAGGCTCCTGGTGAGACTGAGGAGAACTGTCTTTACCACCAGCAGTCCCATAACTTCTGGAGTGAGGTCATACCTCCTGGTGAGACTGAGGAGAACTCTCTCTACCACCACAAGTCCGACACTTCTGCAGTGAGTTCACAACTCCTGGTGAGAATGAACAGAACTGACTCTACTACCACAAGTCCGACACTTCTGATGTGATTTTAAGGCTCCAGAAGAGACTGAGGAGAACTGTCCCCACCACCACAAGTCTGACACTTTTGGAGTGAGTTCATACCTCCTGGTGAGGCTGAGGAGAGCTGTCTCTACCACCACAAGCGTGACACTTCTGGAGTGAGTTCAAGGCTCCCGAAGAGACTGAGGAGAACTCTCTCTACCACCACAAGTCTGACACTTCTGGATTGAGTTCAAAGCTCCCAGTGAGACTGAACAGAACTGTCCCCACCACCAGAAGTCCAACACTTTTTGGAGTGAGTTTAAGGCTCCAGAAAAGACTGAGGAGAACTGTCTCTACCACCAGCAGTCCGACACTTCTGGAGTGAGTTCATACCTCCTCGTGAGACTGAGGAGAACTGTCTCTACCACCAGCAGTCTGACACTTCTGAAGTGAGTTCATACCTCCTGGTGAGATTGAGGAGAACTGTCTCTACCACCAGCAGTCTGACACTTCTAGAGTGAGTTCATACCTCCTGGTGAGACTGAGGAGAACTGTCTCTACCACCAGCAGTCCGACACTTCTGGAGTGAGTTCATACCTCCTGGTGAGACTAAGGAGAACTGTCTCTACCACCAGCAGTCCGACACTTCTGGAGTGAGTTCATACCTCCTGGTGAGACTGAGGAGAACTGTCTCTACCACCAGCAGTCCTACACTTCTGGAGTGAGTTCATACCTCCTGGTGAGACTGAGGAGAACTGTCTCTACCACCAGCAGTCCGACAGTTCTTGGAATGAGTTCATACCTCCTGGTGAGACTGAGGAGAAGTGTCTCTACCACCAGCAGTCCAACACTTCTGGAGTGATTTCATACCTCCTGGTGAGACTGAGGAGAACTGTCTCTACCACCAGCAGTCCGACACTTCTGGAGTGAGTTCATACCTCCTTGATGCTAAGATGTCCTCCTAGACCCCAACTGAAGACACTGAGTCTCCGCCCAGAGCGCTGCTTGAAATCATCAAACAACAAACCGACCCACCCCCGAGAGTGTCGGCCCCCCCCTGAGAGTGTTGGCCCCTCCCCCGAGAGTGTCGGCCCCTCCCCTGAGAGTGTCAACAGCAACTCCAAAGAAAACTGTGATGAGCATCTCACTCTCTACTGAGGCCATCTCAGGAATCCAGCTCTCCCTGCCTGTCACGGCAGCAGCTCCGTCAGCTGTCTCTGCCACCACAAGCGTGACCCTTCTGGAGTGAGTTCGAGGCTCCTGGTGAGAATGAACAAAACTGACTCTACCACCACAAGTGTGACACTTCTGGAGTGAGTTTAAGGCTTCCGAAGAGACTGAGGAGAACTGTCTTCACCACCACAAGTCTGACACTTCTGGAGTGAGTTCATACCGCCTGGTGAGACTGAGGAGAACTGTCTCTACCACCACAAGTCTGACACTTCTGGAGTGAGTTCATACCTCCTGGTGAGACTGAGGAGAACTGTCTCTACCACCAGCAGTCTGACACTTCTGGAGTGAGTTCATACCTCCTTGATGCTAAGATGTCCTCCTAGACCCCAACTGAAGACACTGAGACTCCGCCCAGAGCGCTGCTTGAAATCATCAAACAACAAACCGACCCACCCCCGAGAGTGTCGGCCCCTCCCCTGAGAGTGTTGGCCCCTCCCCCGAGAGTGTCAACAGCAACTCCAGAGAAAACTGTGATGAGCATCTCACTCTCTACTGAGGCCATCTCAGGAATCCAGCTCTCCCTGCCTGTCACGGCAGCAGCTTTCCCTTCTGGAGTGAGTTCACGGCTCCTGGTGAGAATGAACAGACTGACTCTACTACCACAAGTGTGAAATTTCTGGAGTGAGTTTAAGGCTCCTGGTGAGACTGAGGAGAACTGTCTTTACCACCAGCAGTCCCATAACTTCTGGAGTGAGGTCATACCTCTTGGTGAGACTGAGGAGAACTCTCTCTACCACCACAAGTCCGACACTTCTGGAGTGAGTTCACAGCTCCTGGTGAGAATGAACAGAACTGACTCTACTACCACAAGTTTGACACTTCTGATGTGATTTTAAGGCTCCCGGAGTGACTGAGGAGAACTGTCTCCACCACCAGCAGTCCAACACTTCTTGGAGTGAGTTCAAGGCTCCTCAAAATAATCAAACATCTCCTTCCATCTATGTGCTGATGGCTCACAGCTTTATTTGAATCCTGCCTTCATAGAAGACCTGCTCTTTAGTCAGTACTCTTAATGATGTCCAGTTTAGGCTGTCTTCAAACCACTTGAAGATCAATGGGTAGAAACCTGAATTCCTTCTTTTCTCTACCCTTCCCATTGTCAGACCTCGGTTCTCTAGAGACATCATAAGCTACAACCCCAAACTCACGGAACCCGCCTAGTCACTGGGAATACCTCTCTCAAGGAACCCGCCTAGTCACTGGGAATACCTCTCTCACGGAACCCGCCTAGTCACTGGGAATACCTCTCTCAAGGAACCCGCCTAGTCACTGGGGATACCTCTCTCACGGAACCCGCCTAGTCACTGGGAATACCTCTCTCACGGAACCCGCCTAGTCACTGGGAATACCTCTCTCACGGAACCCGCCTAGTCACTGGGAATACCTCTCTCACGGAACCCGCCTAGTCACTGGGGATACCTCTCTCACGGAACCCGCCTAGTCACTGGGGATCCCTCTCTCATGGAACCCGCCTAGTCACTGGGGATACCTCTCTCACGGAACCCGCCTAGTCACTGGGGATACCTCGCTCACGGAACCCGCCCGCGTAGTCACTGGGGATACCTCTCTCACGGAACCCCTCTAGTCACTGGGGATACCTCTCTCAAGGAACCCGCCTAGTCACTGGGGATACCTCTCTCACGGAACCCACCCACCTAGTCACTGGGGATACCTCTCTCACGGAACCCGCCTAGTCACTGGGAATACCTCTCTCAAGGAACCCGCCTAGTCACTGGGGATACCTCTCTCACGGAACCCGCCTAGTCACTGGAGATACCTCTCTCACGGAACCTGCCCACCTAGTCACTGGGGATACCTCTCTCACGGAACCCGCCCGTCTAGTCACTGGGGATACCTCTCTCACAGAACCCGCCTAGTCACTGGGGATACCTCTCTCACGGAACCCGCCTAGTCACTGGGAATACCTCTCTCAAGGAACCCGCCTAGTCACTGGGGATACCTCTCTCACGGAACCCGCCTAGTCACTGGGGATACCTCTCTCACGGAACCTGCCCACCTAGTCACTGGGGATACCTCTCTCACGGAACCCGCCCGTCTAGTCACTGGGGATACCTCTCTCACAGAACCCGCCTAGTCACTGGGGATACCTCTCTCACGGAACCCGCCTAGTCACTGGGGATACCTCTCTCACGGAACCCGCCTAGTCACTGGGGATACCTCTCTCACGGAACCCGCCCACCTAGTCACTGGGGATACCTCTCTCACGGAACCCGCCCGCCTAGTCACTGGGGATACCTCTCTCACGGAACCCGCCTAGTCACTGGGGATACCTCTCTCATGGAACCCGCCTAGTGACCGGGGATACCTCTCTCATGGAACCCGCCTAGTCACTGGTTATACCTCTCTCATGGAACCCGCCTAGTGACTGGGATACCTCTCTCATGGAATCCGCCTAGTCACTGGGGATACCTCTCTCACGGAACCTGCCTAGTCACTGGGGATACCTCTCTCACGGAACCCGCCTAGTCACTGGGGATACCTCTCTCACGGAACCCGCCCGCCTAGTCACTGGGGATACCTCTCTCACGGAACCCGCCTGTCTAGTCACTGGGGATACCTCTCTCACGGAACCCGCCTAGTCACTGGGGATACCTCTCTCACGGAACCCGCCCGCCTAGTCACTGGGGATACCCCTCTCACGGAACCCGCCTAGTCACTGGGGATACCTCTCGGCCAGGATCTGAACCTCCACACATTAGACACAGCCTCCAAAATGTCCACTCCCTCATCCCAGAATCAGATTTGAAGCAAGTGGGACATCTCCAAATGGACCACGGAAGCGGGAATCTCACAGGTTGTCCTAAATCCTACCTGTCCCCGGTGACATCACCCTCACCGCGGCAGCGAGACTCATTCAGGAACTGAACTCTCAGAGCCCATCACTTCTGGCCTCATATCCCTCAGCCGCCTCCCAACTGGAGCCAGAAGTATATTCATTATTAATAAAGTAATTTGCTGACAAAGCAATCAATACAAAAACAATCACTAAGACACAGATCTTACTTAAAACATAATTCCTGCAAGTCTGCACAAGAACATCTACAAAAATAAACCTATTTTTATTCTCATATGTACAAATAATTTGTCAGTATAACACACAGGCCACATACAGGAAAATCCCAATCTACAATATTTATAAGACATACAACAAGTGTGATAAAAAGTCTGTACAGCAGTATCCTCCTCCAACGAGAGAGAAGTGTATGAACAGGAGATGTACATTTTTTGTAGATAGCAAGTTAATGTTAATGTGATAGATTTATAAAGCGCACTGTTACCGTTAGGTGTCCTAGCGCTATTGGCAGAGAAGGCAAATATCTTAGCAGAGATCTGAGTTGCTAATAAGCCACGTTTTCAACATCCCTCTAACTTTTTGTAGAGAGGTAGCTGAACGGATCGATAACGGAAGCTTCTTCCAAATTGCTACAGTACCTAGGTAAAAACTTCTTCCGCCTCAGTTCATTTTCTTACATTTGCTACCACCAAGGTCCTGGAATTGGAGGATCTAAGGTGCACATGCATCAAAATAGGCAATTGCGATTCTTTAATTGCGATTTTCCAAGAATCGCAATTAAACAATCGCAATTGCCTATGTATGTAGGAATCGCAAACATTTTTGCGATTCCTAAACATTCCTTAATTGCGACTCGCAAATTGCGAGTCGCAATTAAGGAATTGCTACCCATTCATTCTTATGGGCCTAAAAGCCCATTGGAATCAATGGAAATTGCATGCGCAATTTGCGTGTACCAAATAGGTACTACGCAAATTGCGCATGCAATTTCAAGGTGCAAGGGTGCCAAAGGGACACCCTGTTGCACCCTTGAAATTGCCATGTGACCACATGTTGCACACACACATGCCCCAAGGGCATGTGTGTGTGTAACATGTAACTTTGAAAAACTTTAGTGCATTGTGAATATTAAATACAAGGTTTCCACAGTTTGTACAAGTCGACCATTATCAAAATAATTCCATGTGAACAGCAACTATATACAATGATATGTGCTGGGGAAATGGTTCGCTTCTTCTGTTTCCCCAGCACATAGCATTGTAATGGTCGACTTGTACAAACTGAGGAAACCTTGTATTTAATATTCACGTTGTCACTTAGGTTTAGGTTCCCTTTGTCACTTGGGACACTATGCACAAATGTTGTTTTGATGTATAATGTTTACTCCTAACTTTATTGTTTAAAAAATCCATAAAATATACTACACTGGAATCGGTGTGTTAGTGGTTCCTTCGCGCTCTGCCATTATCTAACCCTCTATATCGCGATTGTGCTTATGTATCATAACCTCATAGTATATTATTCCACAGGAACCATTGTTTTCCTATATAACTATTACCCTGGGGGGACAACAGGTATATAAACCCTGTGGGGACTCCTGAGTGTTCCTAGGTCTACTAAATAGGTGACCTCACCCTTCTGTTCAACAATGGTATGGGGTCCACTCCACTTGTCTTAGAGAGCTGCTGGGGCCACTGGCTCCAACACCCATACTGTCTGTCCTGGCTGGTAAACAGTCAGTACAGCCTTTTGGTCATGCCAGGCTTTTTGCAGTTCCTGGCTAGCCTCAAGGTTTTTAGTTGCCTTTTTCATGTACTCAGCCATCCTGGAGCGGAGACCAAGTACATAGTCCACTATGTCTTGCTTTGGGGGCTTGAGAGGTAACTCCCATCCTTCCTTCACCAAGCACAATGGACCCCTGACAGGGTGACCAAACAAAAGTTCAAAAGGGCTGTAGCCAACCCCTTTGAGGCACATCCCTGTATGCAAATAAAAGGCAGGGCAAGAGTATGTCCCATCTTCGCCTAAGCTTTTCTGGGAGCCCTTTAATCATGCCCTCCAAGGTTTTGTTGAATCTCTCAACTAAACCATTGCATTGTGGGTGATAGGTTGTGGTGAACTTGTAAGTCACTCCACACTCCTTCCACATTGCCTTCAAGTATCCAGACATAAAGTTTGCCTCCCTGTCTGATACAACCTCCTTAGGGAAGCCCACCCTTGAGAAAATTCCCAGGAGGGCCCTTGCCACTACAGGTGCTGTAGTGGTCCTAAGGGGAATAGCCTCTGGGTACCTGGTGGCATGATCCACTACCACCAGGATAAACCTGTGCCCAGATGCTGTTTGGGATCCATGGGACCAACAATGTCAATCCCCACCCTTTCAAAGGGCACCCCCACCACAGGTAGTGGTATCAGGGGGGCCTTTGTTGTGCCACCTGCCTTGCCACTGGCCTGGCAGGTTACACAGGAGCGACAAAACTCCTTGGTGTCTTCAGACATGTGGGGCCAGTGAAAGTGAGGGACAAGTCTGTCCCAAGTCTTATTCTGGCCCAGGTGACCTGCTAGAGGAATATCATGGGCTAGGGTCAATAGGAAGCCCCTGAACTTCAGAGGTATAACCAACCTCCTGGTGGCACCAGGCTTGGGGTCTCTACACTCTGAGTACAAGAGTCCATCATCCCAATATACTTTATGGGGACCACTAGCATTCCCAGCAGCCTCAGCAGCAGCTTGCTGTCTGAGGGGTTCAAGAGAGGGGCAGCTCTGCTGCTCCTGGCTCAGATCTGCCCTGGAAGGGCCCCCTGTCCCCAGGAACTCAACCTGGTCAGGTTCAAGCTCCTCTGGGACAGTTCCTTCCTCAGGACTGAGATCATCCCCCTCAAGAGACTGATCTTCCTTCTGAGCTAAGGGGGAAGGCACTGCCTTAACCCTACTACTCCTCCTCTTGGATGGCACTTGGTCCATGGTTCCAGGATCCAAGGCCTGTTCAGTGTTAGACATTTTGCTCTGTGACCTGGTCACAGCAAACACATCTGCAGGGATCCCCAGCATTTCTGCATGGGTCCTGAGCTCCACTTCTGCCCAAGCTGAAGTTTCTAGATCATTGCCAAGCAAGCATTCCACTGGTAGGTTTGCACTCACCACAACCTTCTTAAGGCCAGTTACCCCTCCCCCGGAGAAGTTAACAACTGCCAGAGTATGGTCTGTTCTGATATTGCTAGCATTGGTCACTTGGTACATTTCACCAAGTATAATCTGCCCAGGATCCACAAGGTCTTGTGTCACCATGGTGACACTTGCCCCTGTGTCCCTAAATGCCAAAGCCTCTTTTCCATTGATTAATGGCTGTTGCCTGTACTTGCCCAGATTACTGGGACTCACAGAGGAGGTCACATCCATGCCTCCATCACAGACTAGGACAGCCTGAGTGAGTTCTCTGACTAGGCCAGAACTCATCTCATTACCCAGGGTCAACCCTACTAAACCCTTGGCCTGTGTACTCTCACCACCAATTGTAACTGCACTAGGGGGAACAGGTGCCTTAGGGGCATTGGTGGGGGCTGGAATAGAGTGTTTGGACTTGTTGCAATCACTGGTCCAGTGTGTCTTTTGCTTACAGACTTTGCACCATGGTTTCTTTTGGCCTTTTCCCTTGTTAGACTGTGAATCCCCACCTGAAGAAGATATTTGGGGACCTTGTGAAGACTTCTGGTCTTTACCCTTCTCCCCACCCTTATCAGAGTTTTTAGAATCTTGCTTCTTAGGGTCACCACCTTGGTTCTGTACCTTCTGCCTCACCCTGGTTCTGACCCATTTGTCTGCCTTCTTTCCCAATTCTTGGGGAGAGGTCAGATCAGAGTCCACCAGGTACTGATGCAACAGCTGATTTTGACAGTTATTAAGAATCTGCTCCCTCATGATAAGATTGTACAATCCTGTGAAGTCACATACCTTACTGCCCATCAACCAACCTTCCAGAGCCTTAGCAGAACAATCAACAAAGTCCACCCAGTCTTGAGTCTGTGCTTTTGGGTATCTCTGAACTTTAACCTGTATTGTTCAGTTGTTAGGCCAAACCCATCAATCAGAGCACTCTTCAAGACTTTGTAATTGTCAGCATCCTCTTCTCTAACAGAGAGGAGCTTATCTCTACCTTTGTCTGCAAAGGAGAGCCACAAGATTGCTGCCCACTGCTCCTGAGGCACCCTGTGTACTTTACAGGCCCTCTCCAGTGCAGTTATCCATTTGTGGATGTCATCCCCACTCTGGTAGGGAGGGACAATCTTGCTCAGGTTTCTATGGTCATAAGACCTTTCCCTACCACTAGGGAAGTTGCTGCCACCATGGGACTCTAGTCCCATCTTTTTTATTTGCCTTTCAAGCTCTAGGGACTCCCTGTCTATAGCCAACTGTTCTCTTCTGAGTCTCAACTGAGCTTCTCCATACTTGAGCAGTCTCTCTTTCCTTTCATGAGAGGATTCCCTCCTATGAGAGGAAACAGAGGTCCCTATTGAGGTGTCAGAGTGGTTAGACTCCTGAGAAGGAGATCTAGGCCTTCTGGGCACACTCACAACTCTTCCTGGGGGGACAAAGGGGAGGTCATTCTGATCCTCCTCCTCATCCTCAGGAGTAGCTGCATTTTCCAGGTCAAGGTCATTATCACCTTCCTGGCCAGTTTCAGAGGTTGGGTCCTGGTTATTTTCATCCCTGGCCCCTTCCTCATCTTCTGCCCCACCCTGTCTGCCTACCCCTTCAGACCCTGGTAGTCTTCTGAGATCATCCAGCAGCAGTACCTCTATGAGGCGTTGGGTGTTGGCACTTTTGCCTGTCTTCAGTTTCCTAGCAGTGCTTAATGCTCTCAATTCCAAGAATGGGAGATTATCATACTTGGAGGGAAGAAGCCCATTGGCTTCTGGCTGGGACCCACTGGTTCCTGGCCCTGAAGACATTACTAGTGTGGTGTGGTGTATGCACTACCTACTCTAGTGTGGCCTACTAAACTCTCTTGAGTTGTAGAAAGGGTGTGCTATCCCTTAACACACAACTCTAAGTTCAGTAGAACTTACTGTATCTAAGCTTGTTTTTATATGTACCTAAGGTACCCTTATTGGTTTTCAGTTGATCAATTCAATTGAGATTATCTGGTAAAACAATAGCAAGCTGGAATCCCACACGCTGCAATGTGAGAAGTTGGCCTGGTATATGCTGTCCACTAATTATAGTGGGCACCTTGTACCAGGCCAAACAACCCCTTATTGGAGATAGGTTAAAGACAACCTTTATTGAAAGCTATCCTAGTGGTAGCTATGGAGAGCAGCCTTCAGGCTAAGTCTTGAAGGAATGTAAAGCAGCTTGTTTTACCAGTCTATAATCTCTTGAGTGACCAAATGAAAGAGGACCACACCAGGTATATATTTAAAATATATGTATTTAGTCTTAAACACACCTCTCTAGTCTCTTTATGAGGCTAGAGTTCGAAATACATAAGTTACAAGTCGAATCTCAACAGTAATAGCACAAATACACGTTTGAGCCCTAGGGCGTACCAAACCATATACCAATAAAGTGGTATAAGAACCACGACTGAGCTAGACACAAGGCCTAGAGCCTGTAGAAGTGCTTGGCCCTCAAGGAACCATCCAAGGTAGTGACACAGGGGACCCACGGGGGACGCGTGCAGTGTGAGAACACAGCCGCGAGCCGCCATTGACTTCTATGGGGAATGTCGCGGTTGGAGTTTTAAAGAAAAAGGATACTTAGAGGAGGACTTGGAGCAAACCCCTTTAGAACTAGGTTGATCTAGAGTCTATACCCATGGGAGCACCGGAGTACTCGAGTTACCTTGTAGGAGAGTAGGATCTGCTTCACATGGGTACCCCCACTTTTTGCTGATGCTTCACTGTTTTTCGACATTAGTCTGGCTGGGGCCCTGCTAATCAGAACCCCAGCCTAGCTGTTTCCTCTTTAAAAGGGTCTCCATGTGCCTTAGGCACATCACTGATTGGGATCTGGAGTGCCCTTATAAGTCCCTAGTATATGGTATACTATGTACCAAGGGCATAGGTACCTCAGAGGCCTGCCAGGGGCTGCAGCATATATTATGCCACCCCTGGGAGGCCATCCAAGCTGACACCACAGGTCTGCTACTGCAGCCTGGGTAGGTGGTGCATGCACCCCTTACTGTGGTATAGGTTACCTATATCACTAAAAGCATACACACATATAAACCTATAAGTCACTCCTAAGGCAGGCCTTATCAATCCTAAAGGCAGAGTGCATGGTTCCTATGTGAGAGGGTGCCCCTGCGTGAGCAGGGCCCCTCTGCAGCGTTCGGAGACCCTCTCTGATGCTGTTTGTAGTGCAGCCTGACCATATACTCTTAGCGCATTATATCCTCGCGGTAAAATGCTAACTTTGGAATGGCTGCACCTAAACATGTCGTGTTTGGTGTCAAACATCTTGGAATACTACCCCCCGCCAATCCTGGCGGCGGGGGCAGCATTCCACCCTTCTAGAGGAAAGGCATGTTAACTCTGACGAGTCCGGTAACTTCTTTCCAGAGCCCTGGCATCACAAAATGGATGCTGCTGCCACAGACACGAGTCTGGCCTCCTGCTGCTGGACGAAACTCCGGCAGGGGAGGCCTGGACAATAGGTTTCCTGTCCCAGGGAGGTGTGACCACCTCCCCAGACAGGACAATGTGTATTGGGGCTGGGCGGGAGCACTTTCGGGTGCTTGAAGTCCTGCACTGGGGGCACATTTGGTGTCCCTGTGCATACCCCAGTTCAAACCGGATCAGGGGCTCGCAGCCCCTGCTTTGGCGCGAACTGGACAAAGGGAAAGGGTGTAGCCACCCCTCTGCCCTGACCCACCCATAGGTGGGGCCACAGAGTAGTCCATCCCCTATTTTTAGAATAAAGGTAGGAACCCAGTCCTTAGGACTTTAGATTATACCTGGACGAAACTCTGACACTGAATCCTGGACCTTCGACGCTCTACGACAAGATTAGAGGACTGAAGAATCTCCCTTGGGGTCAAGGAGTGACTCCCCTGCTTGGCAGGCACCAAAGAAGCATCTGTCCAGTTCGCATCACTGAAGCTCCCGTCGGACGCCGAAGTCATCGCATCACCAGAGGTGGATTCTCAGACTTCCCGAGGCTACCCTGAGTCCCCAGCAAAGCTGAGGCCCGTGGCTATCGTGGGTGACTTGAGACCGTGACCCCTGGACACCGAGCACACTTGCAAGTGCACCATCTTCTGGGTCTCCCAAGAAGTCGTGCTTTGGGCTCCGAGTAGCCCTAGCCTCCAGCACCACCTGCACCGAAGATCACTGGCCCCCACTCCACGAGTGTCCTGTAAGCCAGCTCCACGTGCGGCGTCACGAGGCTCCTTCGCGGTTGCTAGCCCGTTGGCTAGTAGCCCTTGACGAAGGCCAATCTTTTCTTTACTTGGCATCCTGGTTGCTCCAGGCCTGCCCTCACTTACCCTCGCTGGGTGAGTTCCCCAGACCTTGCTGGTCTGTATCATCGACGATCTACATCTTACTCGAGACTTGCCGTTGCCAAGGCTTGTTGGGTCCAATCCGGTCGCCGACACCTCAGCACTCGACAGACATCGAGCACCAGCCCGAATCCTGCTCCTGGTCGCCGACAACGCCCCGGACCTCGTGGCTGAAGAGTCAAGACGACCGTCACCGCACCTGAAGCACTCGACATCGGTGGGCATCTGTCCATCGCCTTCCTGGTCACTGGCTAGTGACCCAGACTCTGTCCCCTCTGCTTTCAGGTTCTTCAAAACTCCGATCCACTCTTGGATCCACCCGGACACTTTTCTCCTGGTCGCCAGCAGCACTTTGCAGCAGATCGCCATACGAAACGACGACGAAACCCGACCCCGAAAGGCACCTATGCACCCGGCTTCCCTGGGTGAGGTAACACGAGTACTCCGGTGCTCCCGTGGGTAGAGACTCTTCAAAGTCCTAGATCTCAAAGGGTTTTGTCCTAGTCCTATTTTAAGTGTCCCTTTCCTCTATTTTCCCGATCCCGACTTTCTCCATAGAAGTTAACGGCGTATCGCGGTTGTGTATTTACACTGCACGCGTCTCCCGTGGGTCCCCTGTGTCACTACCTTGGGTGGTTCCTTGTGGTCCAAGCACTTCTAGAGGCTCTAGGCCTAGTGTCTAGTTCAGTCGTGGTTCGCATACCACTTTATTGGTATATGGTTTGAGTACGCCCCTAGGGCCCAAACGTGTATTTGTGCTATTACTGTGATTTAAGATCTTATAACCTATGTACTTGAACTCTAGCCTCATAAAGAGACTAGAGGGGTGTGTTTAGTAATAAATACATATATTTTGAATATATACCTGGTGTGGTGCTCTTTCATTTGGTCACTCAAGAGATTATAGACTGGTAAAACAAGCTGCTTTACATTCCTTCAAGACTTAGCCTGAAGGCTGCTCTCCATAGCTACCACTAGGATAGCTTTCAATAAGGTTGTCTTTAACCTACCTACCATAAGAGTCGATTTGGACTGGTGCAAGGTGCCCACTATAATTAGTGGACAGCATATGCCAGGCCAACTTCTCACATACCTCACCCAGGGAAGCCGGGTGCATAGGTGTCTTTCGGGGTCGGGTTTCGTCGTCGTTTTCAATGGCGATCTGCTGCAAAGTGCTGCTGGCGACCAAGTCGAAAGTGTTGGGTGGATCCAAAGGTGGATCGAAGATCTGAAGAACCTGAAAGCAGAGGGGACAGAGTCTGGGTCACTAGCCAGTGACCAGGAAGGCGATGAGCAGATGCCCACCGATGTCGGGTGCTTCAGGTAGGTTGACGGTCATCTTGACTCTTCATCCATGAGGTTCAGGAGGCATCGACGACAACCAGGAGCTGGATTCGAGCTGTCCCACGACGTCTGTCGATTGCAGGGGTGTCGGCGACCAGATTGAACCCAACAAGCCTTGGCAACGGCAAGTCACGTGGAAATAGAAGAAGGACGGTGGTACAGACCAGCAAGGTCTGAGGGACTCACCCAGCAAAGGTAAGTCAGGGCACGTCTGGAGAAACCAGGGAAGCCCAAGCAAAAGAAGAGTTGCCTTCGGGAGGGCCCACTAGCCAATGGACTAGCGACCGCGAAGGAGCCTCGAGTGGACGCACTTGGAGCTGGCTCACAGGACACTTGTGCAGTGGAGGCCAGTGATCTTCAGTGCAGTCGGTGCTGGAGGCGGGGGCTACTCGGAGCCCAAAGCACAACTTCATGGAAGACCAGGAAGAGGATGCACTTGCAAAAGTACTCTGTGTCCAGGGGTCACGGTTCCACATTACCCACGACATCTACGGGCCTCAGCTTTGCTGGGGACTCAGGGCAGCCTCGGGGAAGTCTGAAAATCCACCTCTGGTGATGCAAAGACTTCAGGCGTCCGGTGAGAGCTTCAGCGATGCAGACCGGACAATTGCTTCTTAGGTGCCTGCCAAGCAGGGAGTCACTCCTTGACCCCAAGGGAGATTCTTCAGTCCTCTAATCTTCAGGTAGAGCGTCGAAGGTCCAGGATTCAGTGTCAGAGTTTCGTCCAGGGTAATCTAAAGTCCTAAGGACTGGGGTCCCATACTTATACAAAGTTAGGGGTTGGACCTACTCTGGGGACCCACCTATGGGAGGGTCAGGGAAGAGGGGTGGTTACACCCCTTCCCTTTGTCCAGTTTCGCGCCAGAGCAGGGGCAGGTAGCCCCTGCAACCGGTTTGAACTGGCATATGCACAGGGACACCAAATGTGCCCCCAGTGCAGGACTTCAAAGCACCAGAGGGTGCTCCCGCCCAGCCCCAATACACATTATCCTGTCTGGGGAGGTGGTTACACCTCCTTGGGACAGGAAACCTGTGTCCAGGCCTCCCCTGCTGGAGTGTCAGTCAGCAGCAGGAGGCCAGTCCCGTGTCTGTGGCAGCGGCATCCATTTTGTGATGCCAGGGCTCTGGAAAGAAGTTACCGGATAGCCCGGTGTGTACATGTCTCTCCCTCTAGAAGGGTGGAATGCTACCCCCGCCACCAGAATTGGCGGGGGGTAGTATTCCAAGATGTTTGACACCAAACACGACATGTTTCTGTGCAGCCATCCCAAAGTTAGCATTTACCGCGAGGATATAATGCACTTAAGAGTATATGGTCAGGCTGCACCACAAACAGCATCAGAGGATTGACTGCGAACGCTGCAGAGGGGCCCTGCTCATGCAGGGGCACCCTCTCACATAAAAACCAAGCACTCTGCCTTCAGGATTGTTAAGGCCTGCCATAGGAGTGACTTATAGGTTTATATGTGTGTGCAATTGTAGTGATATAGGTAGCCTATATCACAGTAAGGTGCATGCACACCTTACCCAGGCTGCAGTAGCAGACCTGTGGTTTCATTTTGGATGGCCTTCCAGGGTGGCACAATACATGCTGCAGCCCCTGGTAGGCCTCTGAGGTACCTATGCCCCGGGTACATAGTATACCATATACTAGGGACTCATAAGGGCACTCCAGATTCCAATCAGAGATGTGCCTAAGGCACATGGAAACCATTTTAGAGAGGAAGCAGCTAGGCTGGGGTTCTGATTAGCAGGGCCCCAGCCAGACTAAAGTCGAAAAACAGTGAAACATCAGCAAAAAGTGGGGGTACCCATGTGAAGCAGATCCTACTCTCCTACAGTCACTGGGGATACCTCTCTCACGGAACCCGCCTAGTCACTGGGGATACCTCTCTCACGGAACCCGCTCAGTCACTGGGGATACCTCTCTCATGGAACCCGCCTAGTGACTGGGGATACCTCTCTCACGGAACTCGCCTAGTCACTGGGGATACCTCTCTCACGGAACCCGCTCAGTCACTGGGGATACCTCTCTCACGGAACCCCCCTAGTCACTGGGGATCCCTCTCTCATGGAACCCGCCTAGTCACTGGGGATCCCTCTCTCATGGAACCCGCCTAGTCACTGGGGATACCTCTCTCACGGAACCCGCCTAGTCACTGGGGATACCTCTCTCACGGAACCTGCCTAGTCACTGGGGATACCTCTCTCATGGAACCCGCGTAGTCACTAGGGATACCTCTTTCACGGAACCCGCTCAGTCACTGGGGATACCTCTCTCACGGAACCCGCCTAGTCACTGGGGATCCCTCTCTCATGGAACCCGCCTAGTCACTGGGGATACCTCTCTCATGGAACCCGCCTAGTGACTGGGGATACCTCTCTCATGGAACCCGCCTAGTCACTGGTTATACCTCTCTCATGGAACCCGCCTAGTGACTGGGATACCTCTCTCATGGAACCCGCCTAGTCACTGAGGATACCTCTCTCACGGCACCCGCCTAGTCACTGGGGATACCTCTCTCACGGAACCCGCTCAGTCACTGGGGATACCTCTCTCACGGAACCCGCCTAGTCACTGGGGATCCCTCTCTCATGGAACCCGCCTAGTCACTGGGGATACCTCTCTCATGGAACCTGCCTAGTGACCGGGGATACCTCTCTCATGGAACCCGCCTAGTCACTGGTTATACCTCTCTCATGGAACCCGCCTAGTGACTGGGATACCTCTCTCATGGAACCCGCCTAGTCACTGGGGATACCTCTCTCACGGAACCCGCCTAGTCACTGGGGATACCTCTCTCACGGAACCCGCCCGCCTAGTCACTGGGGATACCTCTCTCACGGAACCCGCCTAGTCACTGGGGATACCTCGCGGCCAGGATCTGAACCTCCACACATTAGACGCAGCCTCCAAAATGTCCACTCCCTCATCCCAGAATCAGATTTGAAGCAAGTGGGACATCTCCAAATGGACCACGGAAGCGGGATTCTCACAGGTTGTCCTAAATCCTACCTGTCCCCGGTGACAGCACCCTCACCGCGGCAGCGAGACTCATTCAGGAACTGAACTCTCAGAGCCCATCACTTCTGGCCTCATATCCCCCAGCCGCCTCCCAACTGGAGCCAGAAGTATATTCATTATTAATAAAGAAATTTGCTGACAAAGCAATCCAATACAAAAACAATCACTGAGACACAGATCTTACTTAAAACATAATTCCTGCAAGTCTGCACAAGAACATCTACAAAAATAAACCTATTTTTATTCTCATATGTACAAATAATTTGTCAGTATAACACACAGGCCACATACAGGAAAATCCCAATCTACAATATTTATAAGACATACAACAAGTGTGATAAAAAGTCTGTACAGCAGTATCCTCCTCCAACGAGAGAGAAGTGTATGAACAGGAGATGTACATTTTTTGTAGATAGCAAGTTAATGTTAATGTGATAGATTTATAAAGCGCACTGTTACCGTTAGGTGTCCTAGCGCTATTGGCAGAGAAGGCAAATATCTTAGCAGAGATCTGAGTTGCTAATAAGCCACGTTTTCAACATCCCTCTAACTTTTTGTAGAGAGGTAGCTGAACGGATCGATAATGGAAGCTTCTTCCAAATTGCTACAGTACCTAGGTAAAAACTTCTTCCGCCCCAGTTCATTTTCTTACATTTTGCTACCACCAAGGTCCTGGAATTGGAGGATCAAAGGTGCACATGCATCAAAATAGGCAATTGCGATTCTTTAACTGTGATTTTTACAGAATCGCATTTAAATAATCGCAATTGCCTATGCATGTAGGAATCGCAAACATTTTTGCGATTCCTAAACATTCCTTAATTGCGACTCGCAAATTGCGAGTCGCTAATTAAAGATTGCTACCATTCATTCCTATGGGCCTAAAAGCCCATTGGAATCAATGAAATAGCATGCGCAATTTGCGAGTACCAAATAGGTACTCGCAAATTGCGTATGCAATTTCAAGGGTGCAAGGGTGCCAAAGGGACACCCTGTTTGCACCCTTGAAATTACCATGTGACCACATGTTGCACACACACATGCCCCAAGGGCATGTGTGTGTGTAACATGTAACTTTGAAAAACTTTAGTGCATTGTGAATATTAAATACAAGGTTTCCACAGTTTGTACAAGTCGACCATTATCAAAATAATTCCATGTGAACAGCAACTATATACAATGATATGTGCTGGGAAATGGTTCAGCTTCTTCTGTTTCCCCAGCACATAGCATTGTAATGGTCGACTTGTACAAACTGAGGAAACCTTGTATTTAATATTCACGTTGTCACTTAGGTTTAGGTTCCCTTTGTCACTTGGGACACTATGCACAAATGTTGTTTTGATGTATAATGTTTACTCCTAACTTTATTGTTTAAAAAATCCATAAAATATACTACACTGGAATCGGTGTGTTAGTGGTTCCTTCGCGCTCTGCCATTATCTAACCCTCTATATCGCGATTGTGCTTATGTATCATAACCTCATAGTATATTATTCCACAGGAACCATTGTTTTTCCTATAGAACTATTACCCTGGTTCCTTAGTGAGTAGGGTTCCCCTGTTCTTTCTTGACATGATTATTAAGGCAGCATTAAAAAGGGTGTCCTCTCCCATTCAACGACTACTGTAAGCATGTGTCATCAATAGAAATAGCAATAACTGGGAGAAGAAATCAATGGCAGGTCTGCTGAGGAGTCTGTTGCCCTGCGGTTTGTTTCCATGCACCCTGCTGCCGTGCTTCAGCTTGGGCTTCAATGCACACGTGCATACCAGAACCCTAATACCTTATGCGTGACATGGACAACATTGACGAGCTTATGAATGCTCTCTGTTCCATCTGTTCACGATTGCCCAGCAGATAGAAAGGACCCTTGGGTCGCTTGGTGCCTGGCACCGCTTAGGGGCATGCTACACGCCACAGCACTTCTCATTCACGGCCTGAAGAAATATAATAATATTATTCCCATCGTGATGGCGCTCCCTTGACTCCCCTTCTGCCCCCCATCTTCAAAGCCAGCTGCATCCTTTACAAAGCCATCTCAATCAGCACCCCGCTCATCCTGCAGGCAAGCACAGCATCTCTGGTGGGTCAAGCCACACCCACAGTCAGGACGCCATCAGACGGAAGACTAAGAAGTGTGAAAAAGAAAAAAGACAACAGGATTTTTCCATCTATGCACTGAGCGTCTGGGACGACATCCCCGGATCCATCGGGACCATGCGAACGCTGCTCCAATTCAGGAAAGAGTTGGACATGCACATTTTTAAAGCACGCAACATCACAATTAGGGCTCTCAGTTTTATGGTATTCATTTTTTTTGCCATTTCCGTCTGTATTTATCCATATTTATTTTTTGCTAATTTTATCTGTATTTATCTATATTTATTTTGGGTTTTGTGGAAAATGTAACCTAAAATTAGCATATTTCCACATTTATTTAACCGATAAATATGCAGTCATGCTTGAATGCATGCCAGGTTTCAGTGCTGTGAACACCCGCAGAAGATAAATCAATGCACTTATATGAAAATATGCACATTTCAGTATCAGCCTTGTGCATACCTACTGCTTTTAAAGCCTCTTTACTAAAATTCCTTTCTTTTTTTAACCCCCTTATCTATCAATCCACACATCTATTGGCCTGGCAGTCATGGCAGACAGTATTTAGAATTACTTAAAAAGCAACCCAATTCCCATTTTTATCCACATTTAAAAATAAATCCAGACAAGAAAATTATTGTTTTCTGTCTGTATTTATCTAAAAAAATCAGTAAAAACCGGAAAACAGGGAGCCTTAATCACAATGCATTAACCCTATTACTCGTTGACTTTAAGCTTGCCTGTGATCATGTACAGCTCTCCGCTGCCCTTTTGGCTAGCTTTGCGCCACAGAAATGCCATGGGCCCGATTAACAAAGAGTTCACACATTGCAGGGCAGCAAGTAAAGCTGCTGCGATGCGCTGCATGAACGGGAGAGAGAAAAACTGCTCCAAATCTACTAAGAAGTGGCACTTTTCTGCTCTCTCCCTGCGCTTGCGCACTTTTGGCAGTCACGCTCCAACGCAGGCACCCTTGCATCATAGTCCTTAGTTTGTAAATACCAACGTAGACTTTGCATTGGGTCTGCGTTATAAAAGTAATGCAAACCCCACACAAAAGTTTTGTAAAACTGGCCCCGTATACATATGCATGTACATCCATAAAGAGGCTGTGGATTATGGGGTAAGTTATACCCAAATATCCAAGATGGCTGACGTATCCCCAAATAGCGCGAGCATCCATATTATGTTAGAATAATTTCTAAAGCGCACAACCACTGAAGCTTCTTGGTGCTAAGCAGAGTTACAGCAACTAAAAGCACCATTTCATGAGGTTATAAGCAATCCTGAAACAAAATGTTTTAAGATCCCTCTTAAACTTAATTCAAGAAGTTTGGCAGCACAGATGGAAGGGGAGAAAGTTTCACTCCCAGAAAGGAGAGTGGGAGAAGGTTCTTCCTTCTTTGGAAGACAAACGTATTTTAGGAACCTTGTGGAAGAACTTTCCACCTGTACGTAGAGTGTGAGTGAGGCTATGCATCTTACATTTTCTTCTGAGAAAAGATGCAGGCTGACTGTGCACCACCTTATGAATAATACTGGAAGTTAGTGAAGTGAAAAGGAATGGGCGTAATATGGTCTTTCCTTGAATGTTTGGTGATAAGACGTGCAACTGCATTTTGGATCAATTGCAGATATCTTAACTATCTCTTTGAAAGAGCTAAATAAGAGCCATTTGCGTGGTTCACTCGAGATTTAGTTAAAGACATGACCACAAGTTTGTGAAGTTCAGAAGGATTGAAAGGGAGAGGCAATTTTTACAGTTTCAAATAGTAAAAACAAGTGGAAGTTACTTTAGAGATCTGGGGTTCAAGAGATAGCTTTGCATCTAATGTGAACCTAATGTTTTTTAACTGAATTTGTGGGAGAAGGTAGGATACTCAAAATGTTGGACTAAAAGGATGACTTCCATTTGACATAGAGGAGACAATAGAAATATTGAAATGAAAGGAACTGGTGCTGACTGTAGTGTCTTGCGAGTTGGAAATGATGAAACCTTTTTGGCTCCTGATGGACTCCATAGAACTGTGGCGTAAGTGTTAGAGAGCGGAATGCAATGAAGGCTGGTTTAGAACTTTCATTTCGCAGTTACACTCAGATGAATAAATACGTGTCATACCGAGCTCTGTGTGTGGTGTAGTCATTGTCAGGTACCCAGGCTGGGGAGGACACTACAACTGGCGACGAGTTAGGGGATAAGTAACCCAAAGATCGACAGTGCTCTCCCAGAGAGTTTGCCGTGATCCAAGCAAATTACTCATGCGTAACACATGTGTTGCAATCGAAGTACGGAAACGACGCTTAACGCGTGTGGAGTCATAGCGCAACTCCAGCCTCTTTAAAGAAGTTGAAAACAACGAAAGCATTGCAAAGTCCACCGATCGGTGGCCAAGAACCTGCTGGTTGGACCGTATATAAAAGTACTGCGCTACTACGCAATGTACAGTCATACATAATCTGGAGTGTTAATGCTGAAGACAGATACAACCAGGTTTCCAAAGAGCTACTACTCATAATAATGAATTGCAAGATAACGTTACAATTAGAGAGTGGTGAAGACAAAGAACGAGCAAAGAGACGCCAAAGAATAAAACGGTTATTTACTCACCAGAACCTGAATAAAGTGAGCCGGCACAACCACAGTGGCGGGCGTCGCAACTCAGACCAACCACAGTGGCGGGCGTCGCAACTCAGACCAACCACAGTGGCGGGCGTCGCAACTCAGACCACGCACAGGGGTAGGCGATAGGTGGACTGTGTGGATAGAGTCATTTGATGATTTCATTGATGCACTTGAAGAGACTGATAACAAAAGGATTGTCAAGTATCTCAACAATCTTGCTGGTTGTGGTGAGAAAGAAGTCCTAAAGAAAATGCTGCAAACTGATGAAGAAATCACAAACCCTCAGATTAAAGAAACATTGAACCTCAAGTTTAATCCAGTACCAAATGTTGATTACGAACGATTCATCTTCAACCAAAAATGCTAGAAAGTTGATGAAACCATTGATGAATTTGTGGAGAGACTCGACACACTCATCAGACATTGTAAGTTCACTTAATTTGATGATGAGGAAGCTATGCATCTGAGAGTTATTGACGGATGCTTGTCAGATTCATTCAGATGACGAATGGTGAGAAAAACTTTTAGTCTGGAGTGAGTGTTAATGGCTGCTAGAGCTGAACAGCGTGCTGACGGACAAGCTACTGACATGGAGGTCGGAGGTGCCCAGAAAGAATCAGTCGTGAGTGTAAAAAGTAAGCCAAAACAAAAGACAGAAGAACACAAAGTGATGTCTACACGTAAAAAGTTGTGTTTTAGATATGGATTTCCATTTCCGCACGAAGGTAAATGTCCCGCTGTTGGACAGATATGTAAAGGCTGTGGGAAGGAGAAACATTTTGTGACAGTCTGCAAAGTGAAGGAAAAAGTAAGTCCATCACGGCGCAAAGACATAATGGCCACCAGAACTTTCCAGAAGCAAAGTTCGACACACGCCCACAAGGCCAAGCAGCAACATCAGTTAAGATAAATTTACACTGAACGAAGTAGATCGGCATCTAAATCATCATCAAACAGTTCTTCTGTATCAGAATCAAGGGAATTTGAAGAAAATGATTGTGCCATGTCGATGTTTACCTCATAAAAGGGTGTCCATGTTGGTTTGGCCGCTTGTGAAGACAAATGTCAGTCAGGGAAAGATCGAAATGCCAAAGCACCAAAGTCATTCAAACATTGTCCGAAGATTGCACTGAAAGTAAATGGCTGTTCGATACCTTTCATCATCGACAGCGGTGCATCGATAGACATTATGCCTGAGGAGAAATACAATGAGCAATCTTCATTGCCACAACTTACGCCATTGAAAACCAAAGTGTATACCAGGGCTGCATCAACGCCCTTAAAAAGTCAAGGTTCATTTGTAGCGATAATGAAACGCAAGAAAACAAAAGATAACGCACCCATCCATGTGCTTTAAGGCGCGGCGTCAAGTACCTGTCTACTCAGTTTCAATACAGCCACTGATATGGGATGATTTCCATAAATTACAACATGAATACTCACCACGAAATAGTAAGTGAGTTCCCTTCATTATTTCATGGCTTGGGAAAGCTTAAGACTATGAAAGTAAAGTTACATGTTAATAAGGATGTCCGTCCTGTTGCTCAAACACATGGACAAATTGCTTTTCCTTTGCAAGAAGCTGTTGAAAAAGAACTTGAATCGTTACTTAAGCATGACATCATTGAGTGTTCAACCAGTCCGATGCCATGGGTTTCTCCCATAGTGGTAGTGCCCAAAAAGGACAGGGAAGGAGCTGTACACATATGCTCGATCAACTAGCCTCCCTGAAACTAAAAAAAAGCAGGGTCACTCCTTCCAGATCATGGTTTAACTCTGACATCAACGCCGAAAGGAGACAACTAAGAGCCACAGAAAGACGCTGGAGGAACAATCCTACCATTCTCCTACGCGAACAACTCAGAACAGTTCGCAGGAAGTACAACAATCACATCAAGAACAAAAAAAACACGTTCTTCCGCACGGCGCAAAAAACAGACCCAAGGAGCTCTTTAACATCATCAGGCAACAAACCTCCAAGCCCGTTACGTCCTCAATGCTGGCTTCCAAAGAACTGTGCGACAACTTTGACAATTTCTTTAATGACAAGATCAACAAGATCGAACTCTCACTGGTCACAAACAACACCCCCCCTACCAATAGTAGCACCTCTGTGGCATATGACATTGCACCCAAACCTCCCACCAAACCCTGGTCACTCTTCCGCCCCATTCAGGAATCAGAGATAGTCAAATTGATCTCCACCTCCAATCCCTCATCTCACGTCCTAGATCCTTTACCCCCCCAACTGACCAAAAGGCTGAAACTCTCCCTAGCACCGCTCTGGTGCAAGATCATAAACAGCTCCCTGAAAAGCGGAATCGTTCCTGACTGCCTTAAAGTTGGACAAGTCACACCACTACTGAAAAAACCGGGCCTTGACATAAAGGACCTGAATAACTTTAGACCGGTCTCCACCCTACCTCTTCTTTCCAAAATCCTGGAAAAATGCGTACTTCAACAACTAACCCAACACATGGATAGCATCAAACTCCTAGACTCACACCAGTCCGGCTTCAGAAAAGGCTGCAGCACGGAAACCGCGATCCTCAACGTCATTGACGATATCCTCAAATCACTTGATTCGGACCATTGCTGTCTCCTCATTCTCCTAGACCTATCGGCAGCATTCGACACGGTCGATCACAATCTTCTCATCAAGGCCCTCCAAGAAAGGGCCGGACTTGACGAGGTGGTCCTTCACTGGTTCTCCTCCTTCCTACACAACCGCACCCAAAGAATCAAAATCAAAAACTGTACGTCCGACCTACTCCCAGTCAGCAGGTGAGTCCCCCAGGGCTCAGTGCTCTCCCCGCAACTTTTCAACATCTACATGGAACACCTCACCACCCTACTCAAAAAAGCCAACATTCCCTTCCATCTGTATGCAGACGATACTCAGATCTACTTGGAAACCTCCTCCATCAAAGACATTCAAAGACTTAACGACACATTGAGAGAAGTCCAACACTGGCTGTCAAGTAATCACCTCAAACTGAATCAAGACAAAACGGAATTTCTCCTCATATCGAACAAAGAAGAGAACCCCCAAATTGCGGAATGGCTAAAAGCTATCGATGCGCTCAACGGGAACCTCACCCTGGCCGATTCTGTGAAATCACTAGGTATCACGCTAGACCCGAAACTGGACATGAACAAACACATTAAGAACTCAGCTAAGAGCGCCTTCCTTAACCTGAAGTTACTGAACAAAATAAAGCCTTTCATCCCGCCCAAGGATCTCAAACAAGCCACCCAAGCATTGGTGTTGTCAAGACTAGACTACGGAAATGCAGTCCTCTCAGGCATAGCAAAATCTCATCTTGCTCCCCTCAAAACAACTCTCAATGCGGCAGCCAGAATGGTCTCCGGAATCAAGAAATTTGATCACATCTCACCCGCACTCAGAGAACTAAAGTGGCTCCCAGTTGAAATGCGGGCGAACTTCAAAACAGCCTGCCTCACACACAAAGCCTTGCACACCGGCAAACCGGAATATCTGGCTTCCAAACTCAAAAAAGCCGGTCAGACCAGGAACCTCAGAAGTTCAGACACTCTGCTTCTCATCCCGCTGAAAACACGCAAACAAAAAACCGCGTCCCGGTCCTTCGCCGGGAACGCACCCAAAGTCTGGAACTCTATTCCCCCTCACATCAGAACTATTCCATCTTTTGCAAAATTCAAAAATCAGCTCAAAGTCTTGTTCCTCGACCGCTCCCTAGTGAACCGATAGGTACAGCCGGAACGCTGAAGCAGACTCCTCGCTACGCTTCGACTCTGTGTCCTCAATGACTTCTACCCCCGCCGCGCCCCTGACCCCGTTCATGTCACGCCTCCCCAAAAGTGGAGCTCTACTCAGGACAGTAACTTCCCTCTAAGACTAGGTTTTGGTGTGTCATCTGCTGCAGAACTGTTTCAAGACGTCATTTGACGTATCATACAGCGTGTTGTGAACGCATTCAATTACAGTGATGACATATTGCTTTTTGGAGCTGCACAAAAAGAGCACGATAAAGCTCTCATACAAGAATGCCCTTTGCTTGCTGAAGCAGTTTGACTTTGAATGCAGACAAGTGTGAATTCCATAAGACAAATCTAAAATTCTTTGGCCATATCTTTTCTGATGAGGGTATGACACCCGATCCTGCTAAACTACATGCGCTCTCCAATGCTGATCCCTACAAGATGTTTCAATGGTGCGTTTATTTCTTGGGACGGCCAGTTACTGTTCCAGATGCGTACAAGACGTTGCCACTGTAAGTGCTCCGTTGAGAGACCTGGTGAAAAAGAATGTTTCATTTCATTGGTCACATGAATGTGAGAAACGTTTTAAGAAAATCAAAGAAGCCATTGAGGATACTACTGAAAAGGCATACTTCAATCCGAAGCTTCATACAGATGTTGTTGTTAGTGCTAGCCCAGTCGGGTTAGGCGCTATCCTTGCACAGCAGAGATCACCCGGATGCTCGAAGGCATATTGTGGCATATGCAAGTAGATGTTTGTCCCAAACAGAGTGTGCTTACAACCTGAAAAAGAAAGCTTAGCTGTGGTAGGGGCTTTTGAACATTTCCATATATTCCTGTACGGAAAACCTCCTACGATGGTAACTGATCATCAAGCTTTACTGACTATATTTGGCAATCCAAAGGCCCAAATGACTCCTCGCATGCAACAATGGAGACTACGGTTAAAAGAGTATAATTATACCATTGTGCATCGTCCAGGGAAGGATCAGAACCCTGCTGACTACTTTTCCAGAGGGTCTATACAAGGTCCTGGTACTCCATCCAAGACGGCTGAGGCCTATATCAACTTCATTGTAAGGTCAAGCACACCAGCTGCCATTGCATTAGCTCAGATTATCACTGCCACGAGCCATGATAGTGACATGTTAAAGTGAAAGGATATCATTATACATCAGTCCTGGAACCTGCACACTCGACCGCTCACTAGTGATGGTGAATATAAAAAATACAGAAATGTTAAAGATGAAGTGTCCATAACTCAGGAAGAGGTTATACTACAAGAGTCGAGAATTCGGATTCCAGAGGGTCTGCCACAGAACATAATTGAAGTGGCCCATGAAGGACATCGTGGAACCGTTGCCACAAAATAAGCTCTCTGAGACCGAGTCTGGTTTCCTTCTCTTGATGACAATGTTGAAAAGGAATTAAAGGCCTGTGATCTATGCAACTGCCTTCCTACAGAAACTACTCACCACATGTTGAACATGTCAGATCTCTCAAAGCATACATGGGAGAGAATTGCCATTGACTTTTGTGGTCCACTCGACAATGAACTAGGCCTGGACGGAGTTCACTGAGTTCTGCTATGCGGAACTCCGCGAAGTGCCGAAAAACCTCCTCCGCGCTCTGCGGAGTTCTGCAGACGGCGGAGTGAGGTAAGTCGCACTGCTCATGCTGATTTTTAGCACCAAGAGTTTGTCCCGCGCTTTAAAATCAGGGCGAACAGCACCGAACGCAGCGCAAAAGGGCGCTGCTTCTTTTTGCCGCTCGAGTAGATGTTCCACTCGAGCGGCAGCTTCCTCAATGCGAGCAGCAGGTTTCTCAACACGAGCGGTATCGACCTGCCGTGACCGCCCGCATTGAGAAATCTCACTGGGAGGTTGTCTAGCGTATGATTTTACACACTTGTGCTTGTCAACTTAACGTTAGCGAGCGGTTAGAGAGGAAAAAACTCCACTCTGTGCCGCTTCTTGGAGTTTTTCAGAACTCTGCACTCTACGCAGATCGCGGAGTGGGCAAAACTCCTTGAACTCCGCCGGCAGAGCAGAGTTCACCGCCCACCCCTACAATGGACATCACCTGCTAGTAATTATGGACGAATACTCATGATTTCCATTAATTGAAGATCTTTCATCTACTACTCAAGAATGAGTCATTAAAAGATTAGATGGCATCCTTGCAACATGGGGTGTTCCAGCTATAGTGAAGTCTGACAATGACCCGCCTTTCAACAGTTGAGAGTTTAAAGATTTCTTGGAGCATTTGAATATTACGCATTGGAAGAGCTCACCTTTGTGGCCACAGGCCAACGGATTTGTTGATTGGTTTATGAGTACACTAAAGAAAGCAGTGCAGCGTGCTACTCTGGAGAAGCTCGAGTTGAAAACTGTGTTGAATTCTACCTTGAGAGCTTATCGTTCAGCACCGCACTCGACCACAGGTGAACGCCCCGCGACATTAACGTTCGGGAGAGCAATGAACACCACGTTGCCTCAATGGACCAATCAGAGAAAGAAAGAAGATAAAGCAACGCACGAGAAAGACTTGGTGAACAAACAAAAGATGAAAACATGCTGACCAAGGACGATGTGCGAAGAACATCGTCTTTAAGAAAGGAGATTGAGTGCTCGCAAGACAGATGCGGAGAAGAAAATCTGATGCTCCGTTTGATGCAGAAACTTCTCCAGTGGTGTCTACCAAGGGACACATGGTGACTGCCCAGTGCCCTGGCAAGTCTATCACCAAAGTCTCTTCTCATTTTAGGCATTTAAGCAATCATTCATCAGATCGAACTGTTAAAGGAGGGACTGTGTCTGAAAGATCAGTGACTGCTGCTGCTTCTACACGCTAACGCGGATCCTGGACATTGGTGATGACCGTTCCCAGTTTCCAAGAACAAGATCAGGTCGAACAATTAAAGCACCAAAAAGATTGATTGAAGAGATTGAACTGTATATATATATTTTGTAAAAAAATAATTTATTTAACGGGGGAATGTAGTGTCTTGCGAGTTAGCAATGACGGAACCCTTTTGGCTCCTGTTGCACTCCGTAGTGCTGTGATGTCAGTGTTAGAGCGGAATGCAATGAAGGCGGGTTTAAAATGTTCCATTCGCAGTTACACCCACATGAATAAAGACGTGTAATACAAAGGTCTGTGTGTGGTGTTGTCATTGGGGGGTACCCAGGCTGGAGAGGATGCTACACTGACCATGAATGTTAGGGATTCCCCAAAGTATACTTGATTTAACAGTTTGGGACCTTTTAAAAATAATTGCTGCCCCGCCCCTCTCTTGAGGGCGCGATGATTCCTCATAAGAAAGTAGTTGGGAGGCACTAACTCATCTAGGATGGAATCGATGATGTGGTCTAATCTTGTTTCTGTGAGACAGCAGAGATTTACATGAAGAGACTAGCAGTCTGAATCCTTTGTTTCACCGCAGACCTGTCTTTCTAAAGTCAAAGGTTATGTCCTTTTCTGACTCGAATTGATGGAAAATCCAGAGCCTTGGGGGGCTGAGCAAGGAAGAGCTGCTAAAGAGGCTTGCAACAGCAGCCCTCACAGAAACCCTCACAGCGACCTTCACAGAAACCCTCACAGTAACCTTCAAAGAAACCCTCAGAGTAACCCTCACAGCAACCCTCACAGTAACCCTCACAGCAACCTTCACAGAAACCCTACAGTAACATTCACAGTAACCCTCACAGCAACCTTCACAGTAACCCTCACAGTAACCTGTATGGAAACCCTCACAGTAACCTTCACAGTAACCCTCACAGTAACCCTCAGAGTAACCCTCACAGCAACCCTCACAGTAACCTGTATGGAAACCCTCACAGTAACCTTCACAGTAACCCTCACAGTAACCCTCAGAGTAACCCTCACAGCAATCCTCACAGTAACCCTCACAGCAACCTTCACAGAAACACTACAGTAACATTCACAGTAACCCTCACCGTAACCCTCACAGCAACCTTCACAGTAACCCTCACAGTAACCTTTACGGAAACCCTCACAGTAACCTTCACAGTAACCCTCACAGTAACCCTCACAGCAACCCTCGCAGTAACCTTCACAGTATCCCTCACAGCAACCCTCACAGTTAATGCTCACAGCAACCCTCACAGTAACCCTGACAGTAGCCTTCACAGTAACCCCCACAGCAACCCTCACAGTAACTCTCACAGTACCCCTCACAGTAAACGTCACAGTAACCCTCACAGCAACCCTCACAGTGACCTTCACAGTAACCCTCGCAGTAACCCTCACAGAAACCCTCAGAGTAACCCTCACAGTAAGCTTCACAGTAACCATCACAGTAACCCTCACAGCAACCCTCACAGTAACCCTCACAGCAACCCTCACAGCAACCTCACAGTAACCCTGACAGTAGCCCTCATAGTAACCCTCACAGCAACCCCCTCAGTAACCCTCACAGCAACCTCACAGTTACCCTCAGAGTAACCCTCATAGCAACCTCCGCAGTAATCCTCACAGTTACCCTCACAGTAACCCTCACAGCAACCACAGTTACCCTCACAGTAACCTTCACAGTAACCCTCATACCAACCCTCACAGTTACCCACACAGTAACCCTCACAGTTACCCTCACAGTAACGCTCAAAGTAACCCTCACAGTAACCTTCACAGTAACCCTTATAGCAACCCTCACAGTTAAATTCACAGTAATCCTCATAGTAACCCTCATTGCAACATCCGCAGTAACCCTCACAGTTACCCTCACAGTAACCCTCACAGCAACCCTCACAATAACCCTGACAGTAACCCTCGCAGTGAACAACCCTCACAGTAACCCTCCATTTTTCAAGGTAAGTTCAGTCTAAAGGGAAAACAAAGCTCTGAGCACATCTATGATGGTATCTATAGAACTATTAGACCAACAAAAGATAACAACTTTAGAGACAAAATTCTTGAAAAATTGCACCTTACTCCTCCTGCTCCGATAACTAGAAACTCATCAGCCTCTTTCTGGGCTAATTTTACTCTACTTGATCAATCATGTTTTATGCAAAGCCTGTAAACTGGATTCCTCCAATGATCCTATCCCTGTAGGTTTCCTTCCTCTTTAAAAGATATTTTGACATCTCAAGCTCTTCTGTCCTGCCAGTCAGCCGCACCAGCTTCCTTTCAAGCAGATATGGTTCTTCCTCTTTTAAAGAAACCTTCTCTGGATTCCAGCGGTGGCCGCTAATTCGAGCAGGCGTCGGGATGTATGGACCAGACACGCAATCAAGCCCACTCACTCACGCACACATTCACAAGCATGCATACATTCACCCATCGTAAGGAAATGCCTCTTTTCGCATCATCACCCCCAAAGTTTGGGCTGATGCTGCTGGGTTTTTGACTCTGAGAGTTCACTGAGGCCGCAAACCAGACCTCAGTGCCAGGGCTCTGACCCTCAAAGGTGTATGTTCAATTGGAGTATATGCAATTGACATAAGTTAACTGTGTTAGAAGTGCCTACGTAGGGTGCCAGGGTCTGTAAGTTAAAGTGAACCCCATGGGCTGCAGCACTTGTTGTGTCACCATGAGTGTGACAAAGTAAAGCATGTCTCCCTACCTGCCAGTGCAGGCTGGTGGAGCAGTTTTAAATGCTAACTCGGCTTTGCCATTTAAACTAATAAAAAAGTACAGACCTCCCTTTTTAATATATATATATTCAGCATTTCTGTTTACATCGGCTTGTGTACAACAGTGTCGCATCACTACAGCACAAACGAAGGGGGTGACGGCAGCATTGACAACCAAAGTCTACACACGAAACGTGGGTAGAGTAGCACCAGTCCCTGTGGGAGTGTGTCGATCAGTGCAGGTGAGGGGGGACAGGTGCACGTCACTCCCCGGGGGGGGTGCTAAGGGTTAGTGTGTTGCGCTAAGAGGTACTGATGCAGTGGGTCCCAAATGTCTATTGGCCTCTTTGCCTGCGGTAGTAAAGTTGCATAGATATCAGAGGGGCATATGTACAAGCCTCTATCGCCACCACAACGTCACTTTTTCTGACGTGGTGGAGATAGGGGCTTCGCCTTATGTCTAAGGCAGCGTTAAACCACGTAAATAAAGCCATAGCGTGAAAGGGGTGGGCAGTGGGTGTTGCGGTGGGCGTTCCACCGCAACACCCATTGATTTTGACGCTGCCCCCTATGTACAAGGGTCACCCGTCACTTCCCTGCCGAGGGCTATCTGTGTGCACTGGGGACGTCTTTAACATACCCAAGTAGAGCAACCAGAGGGGTCAAAGTGAGGGAGAGGGACGTCATATTGAGGGGCTCTTGGGTCAGCTTGTTCCAGTACCCCCAGATGAGAGGGCAGTCCCGTGCCAAGTATAGAAAATCAGTGTTTGGGGCACCGCAGCTCCAGCAGTTAGTGTCGGCAGACAAACCATGTCTGGTCAGAGATGTAGGTGTATAGCATGTCCTGTGTGTGAATTTGAGGTGTAATAGGCGACATTTACCCTTAGATGAGACCCTGTTGGTGTGCTCACAGCAGGACGCCCACCTGTGGGCCGGATGTCGCACCCCAGTTCTGTTTCCCATCGCACTTTAGTGGTGAGAGCTGCAGGGGGCTACAGGTGGGGCGCAGTGGTGGATTCTAGCGATGAGCCCTGTGTGTTAGGCTGGGATTAGTCGTGGTCATAGCCAGGAGTGGCCCCTCGGTGGCTCCTCTGTGAACGGCGGGTAGATGGCGCGTAACAAGCTACGAAGTCTATTACAAGTCAAATCTAGTCTCGTCTAGCCTCCAGAGTGTGTAAAGCGCATGGCTGCCCACACAGGGCTTCCCAGCGCTAAGCACATAGGGAGAAAGAGGGAAAGTGATTACTCGAATAGAAAAGTGCTTAACAGCTTTCTAAAGGAGAGCTCGGATTCTGCTGTCCTTATCTGGAGAGGAAGTGCGCCCCATGGCTCCGGTACATTAACGGCAAAGGAACGTCCGTCAGCTCTAGATTTTTAAATCTGGGGACAACAAGACTTTGCCGGGTACAAGATCGCAAATGTCTTGAAGGCTGCATTGAACCCACCAGCAACTCCTCAAACGAAAGGGACTTTCCACTGGGGAACAGGCCCCCCCCCTCCCTCAGGCCCCTATGGTGCAGTTATAGGATTACACCGAGTTCAGAGTCATCAGCAGCCTGAAGTGCTCAGCAAGGGGAGTGCGAGGCGAGTACAGGACAGGTCGGTGTAGCCAGTACGTATGGCTAGTCGAGGCCAGGCCCGGGGTCTGGGGCCCACAACAGGACCCCTACCTTGAGTGGAAGAGACGCAATCAATCCCGCCTCTAGGGGGCAGATTTACAAGCCCCGTGCGCCACTTTTGCGCCGCCGTTGCGTCACTTCTGTGACGCAACGGCGGCGTAAAGCCAGCGCCATGCTGCGGGGTATTTACAACGTGACGCATCTAGGGAGATGCATCACGTTGTAAAGCGTCAGGTTTCATGTGGGCGTTCCGGCGCAGGGTGGGCATTCCAGTGCAGGAACGCCTCGGAAAAGTGCCTGAGTGAAATCTACAAGATTTCACTCAGTCACTTTCCCAACCCCGCTGCGTCAAAACCTTGCGCCTGCTTGAAGCAGGCGTAAGGCGTGACGCACCATGTTGAGGATAGACCAGGTTGGAACAGTGCTGGAGTTGCGTCGCGCCCGCGAAACAACTCCAGCACTCCGCCAACCTTACGCCGGCAGATGCGACACGCATCTGGTTATCTTTGCACCATGATGCGCCGCATTGTAAATGCGGCGCATCTGTGGTGGCGCAAGGGTAAACTTGCGTCACGCATCTTTCCTGGCGCATCCCTGCTGATTTGCAGGGATGCGCCAGGAATTGTAAATCTGCCCCTAGATTTCCAAGAGCCGATGGGCGGGTATCATGGGCCAGTAATGTGCAACCTGTGCCTTCACGTAATGCCAGGGGCAGAAAAGCCACCCTCCCCATATGTTCTCATCAGATTTCTCCAAGCAATTCTAGGCTGGCCGCCATCCCAGGCCAATCTGGTCATTAGTGTCGTAAAATGTGAAGAGTGCCCTCGTCAGCGGTATCGTTAGGTTCTGGAAGAGGTACAGTAGTCTTGGGAGGGGTGCCATGTCCATTAGCGCCACCCTCCCCGCCAACGATAGGGGAAGCTTCATCCATCAGCCTAGCTGCTGTTCCAATTTAGAGACACATTTCCATAGTTTTCTCGGAGCAGTGTCTCGTTGTTGAGATGAAAACACATACCCAGGTATCGGCTCCGTCTGCCATTGTAGCGGATAATCCATGTCTGGGCATTCAGGGGCATATTATCAAGCCCCTATCGCCACCACAACGTCACTTTTTGTGACGTTGTGGTGGCGATAGGTCAGCTCCTATTATCAAGGCAGCGTTAAGCCAGTTAACGTGGCTTAAAGCCACGTTAATTGGCTTAACGCTGCCTTGATAATAGTGCCCCTTTCACGCTAAATTTAGCGTGAAAGGGCGTGCAGTGGGTGTTGCGGTGGGCGTTCCACCGCAACACCCATTCACTTTGACGCTGCCACCTATTATCAAGAGAGGCGATAATAGGTGGCAGTGCCGAACTTAAGACCAGGAAAATCCTGGTCTTAAGGTGGCGATACGAGGAGAAATGCTTCATTTCTCCTCGTATTTTGCTTTTCTATGTGTGCTGCCTTGTGCAGCACACATGGAAAGCCAAAATGCCAAGGTTTGTTTATGTACAGGAAGGTGTCCCTTCCTGTACATAAACAAACCTCCCTGCTCGCAGACACCCTTGCACTCTGGTGCAAGGGTGCCTGCGTTGGCGTTAAGTCGTGAGACTTAGCGCCATCGCAGGGAAACGCCAGGCTGCACCATATCCTTGGTAATATGGTGCAGCCTGGAGCTGCTCGAAGTGGCGATGAAAGGCGTTAAGCCAAGGATGCTAACGCCTCTCATCGCCACTTCCTGCTAATATGCCCCTCAGTCTTCTCCCTCAGTGGCCTAATAATAGACTTATCCCAGTTGATCTGCTGACCCGACTGACTTCCAAAGATGACAACCTCCCCTACTACTGGAGTCAGATTTTTGTCAGGATCTTTCAGTATCAACAGGATGCCGTCTGCGTAGGAGGATATGAGTAGCCTGCATTTGTGGAACGGTATTCCTCTGTGGGAGTGATGTTGCCTAATTGTGCACGCCAGTGGTTCCATCGCCAATGCAAACAGGATCGGGGGAAAGGGGCATCCTTGTCACGACCCCCTAGTGATTGCAACTGGGGAGGATAGGAGACCGTTAACGCTGATCCCAGCCTGAGGATCTGTGTAAAGAAGCGTGACCCACCGCACCTGTTGCCTCCCCATACCCATCCGCTCCAGCACCATCAAGAGAGGGGACCATTCTATGGAATCGAAGGCCTTGGCCGCATCTAGAAATCCCGCCATCACTGCCATCAAAGTAAGAGGGTACAGCCTGTCCAATCTCAGTCTTAAAAACCTCGTCCAGTAATTCCTCCGGGTGAAACCACCCGGATCTGATACCCCAGGTCAATTCAGGAACTTGTATCATGATGGCCACTGGTACATGATTGGATAATGTCTGTGGCATATGTCCAATCTTGTTCACCCAGCCCAGCACATCGTGAGTGCCTAGCCAGTAGTCCAGTCTCAAATGGGAGTCACATACTGCGGAGCAGAAGGTAAAGGCTTGTGCTTCGGGGACGCGGGACCGGAACAGACCCACTAGCCCCCACTGGGACATTACACTCTCCAGGGCTGTCCGGGGGTGTGCGTATTGTCTCGCTCCTGCCCCAGTAGTATCTACCCCAGACCACATGGAGAGGTTGAAGTCCCCATCCAACAGTAATGTGCAGTGCT
The DNA here is from genome assembly GCA_963921515.1 of Calotriton arnoldi. Classification (NCBI taxonomy): domain Eukaryota; kingdom Metazoa; phylum Chordata; class Amphibia; order Caudata; family Salamandridae; genus Calotriton; species Calotriton arnoldi. The sequence continues at coordinate 228,992 of CAWUFW010013354.1, read as the reverse complement.
CGTCTGAAAGAAGCTGTCACCCTAGGGTTCCGTAAAAGTCAAGGTCGTCAATATTTGGGCTGTACACATTAACCATTGTAACACGATGATCTGCTATCTGTGTACGGGGTATAAGATAACGTCTCTGTTCATCCACCAGCAGACCAAGAGGTCGCACCGGAACCCCTCTCCGGATTAAGATGGCATCTCCCCTGGCATAAGTAGAATACGTAGAGACGAATCTGTGTGAACTCCACCTGGTGGCGCACGCAGGAGGAGGTAGTCTCGCTAGATGGGTCTCTTGGAGAAAGGCTACATTACTTTGTGATGAGTGAGATAGGAAAGTATAATCCGCGCCTTCCAGGAGTCATTCACGCCCACACGCTCCATGTTAGGAACTTAAGAGTGTCGTGGGATCTGGCATGGTCTATATTGATTGGAATAAATGCCCAACTCCACCCCAGTGAGTGATAATAGAGCAAAGGTATGAGTGATGATTGTGAATCAGTCGAGCAAACTGTGTAACACACGGTGCCAAAACTCCTGTCACCCTTCCCTCCCCCAACCACATTGATGGATATGGAATGGAGAAGGAATACCCCTTATGAAACTGTACCATATCAAAAAGGTGATAACAGAAAGATGCACATTTCCAGTTTCCTCGTAACGTCTCATTCGCGTTGGAGGTGCTAGCCGTAGGTCAGCAGTAGTGCGCCTGATGATCAGTCTAGTTGTAAGGTGGAGTCGGCAGTGTTTATTCATGATAGTGGTTTGGGCCTGTCGCATCTAGGACATCGCCCCTCCCATTTACGCTCAGGTCTTGTATGCCATCCTAAGGGCTCACCCGATCCAGGCCCAATATCCCCCCAGGTCACGGTGCTCCCAGGAGCGATTCCCGGCATCTATTACTCCACATCATCCACTGAGTGATCTCCGAGGATGGAGGGGACCGATGACTCAGGAGCTCTGGCAAGCGAGGGAGCTGCCTCACAAATGTAGACACCTGCTCGGGCTGTTGAACACATGGGGCTTATCCTTGTATGTAATGTGCAATCGGGCCGGGCAGAGCAGAGCATATGGACATCTGTAGTTGCGGAGTTTCTTTTTTAGAGGAATGAACTTGCACCTAGCCTCCTGAACAGCTTGAGTAAAGTGTGAGTTGAAGGCCAGAGCGGTGCTTTCTTGGACCAGGCGGAGGATAGTGTCGCTGTCTCAGTAATTGAGAAGTCTGACGGTGAGTGGCTGTGGTGGGGCTCGGGGCACCGGTCGCGGTGCAAGGGAACTGTGCGCTCTCCACCATGAACACCTGGGAGAGGTGCTCATGTATGACGAGGGTCATCAGTAGGTGTTCAATGTACTCCTGAGTCTTTGACATATTGGCGGCTTCAAGTACACCTACAACACGCAGGTTACTCCTCCGCGACCGAGCCTCCATGTCTTTGTTTGTGGCTTCGACTCGCTCGAGATCTGCTTTCAGCACACTATGACGTTTCCCCTGTTGTGTAACATCTTCTATGTCGGAGATCCTCCTTTATGCCCTATCCAGTCGGTGTGATGGCGGTCTAGGCGCTCTTTCATGTCGTCCATACACTGAGTTAGGGAGTTAATTTTATTATTGAGGGAAGCGAGGCTGCCCCACATTTACATCCAGATCCTCTTGGGCAGCCAGTATTCCTGGGACATCATTTCCATAAGAGGAGGCAGCAGTTTGTGTGTGATCTTTGGTAGCGTGTTTGATCCCTTCAAAAGCAAGTTGCGTTTGGCACCCATTGGACTTGCCCATGTTGAGCGGTATATTCAGGAGATCACCAGACGGTATTAGCAGTGTGTGTGTGCCTCAGCAGACAGAGCCACACCAGGCAAGGCCTTTCCTTGCAGTGTGCCCGGCCCTAGCTGCACGGCCCGTGGGTGCAGGCTGAACTTAGACTCGCTGTGCCATCTCTCTCCCAGCAAATTAGTCTAGGAGGCCGCAAGGCCCAAGGGCAGCTCATGGGTCTCCCTCGCACACTACCCAGCAATCAGCAGGCACCGCTTCAGGCATTGACAGTCCCGCAGGAGCCCTCAATTAAGCTAGGCAGGCCTGCATATCTAGTTCTTCCCTGGGGGCGCCGATCACCAGCGTGCCTTCATCAGCTCCGCAGTCACAGCGGGCCCGCAGTTGCTCCTCCGCTTGCCATGTCCGGTCTATCCGTAGTCTTCACGCCCTCGCAAGTGCCAGGGGTCTTGGTCGGCAAGGCCAGCTGTGCATTAAACTGCTGTGTGGGAAGTGGGCACTGGGAGGGTCAGGGGGGATGCCACTGTACCGTCTGTCGCTGTGTCCCGGCGAAGCTTGTCCTTGCCCGCCATCCCCGGCGGCACAAGGTATGGGACCGTTCCTGTCCCAGGCGGCTGCGCCAGGCGCTTCACCGTCTATGTCTTGCTGAGCCACTCACTTCCTCTGGCTCTATTGTCCCCTTCGCGCCCCCAGGCAGGACCTGCTGTGACCTGCCGTAGAGTGTTTCACTTCTCACGAGCTCTGGCACACATTTCATCGAGTCTCAGGTGCCAATAATTAGATTTGTGGATGAATTTGATGAATAGTGGCTTCGGCCTCTGGAGCTCATATTTTAGGTAGCCATATTGTTGTGCACCCTCTAGCGCGCCCCCACACCCCCCATTAGACTTGACTTGGTGCCCAAGTCCAATTAGATGTAACTTTTGAGTAAAAGTAAACTTTAGAAAGTTGCCACGTTGTTGCCCAAATTTTCCAGTGGCCATTTGCAGATGCAGTGAGAATGACTCCCAAGAAAGGACACAATAGAGATCTGCAGTTGAAAGAGGTGTTACCTCTCCGTGGCAGGAAGACCAAACAGGGTGTGAGCGCAAAAGGCAAGCTTCAGAGGGGAAGGGGCCTTTGATGGGGCAAATGGTGGACAGACGCAAGAGGGGTTGCTCTTTTGTGCTGGCAGATAGGTTGGCATCGAGGACTGAGAGGGAGAAACAGTTGCCAAAACAGTTTCCCCCTGGGTTTGTAGCCCTCAGGTAGCCACACCTCTAGGGTGGGCTACCAAGCTCCACACAGCATGGGAATGGTTCTGCCATCTTGGGAGTGGGAACAATAATGCACTCTGGGATAGATAGGTGCTGCACATTGTAGGAAGTCATCTTTAGGCAGGAGGGGACCTCAGGCTCTATTACATACAGTGCCCTGGGGGCGCAACAGGTGTACACACCCACTTTGTGCACCCCCAGGTCACTTTGGTATTACAGATGGGGCTGCTGACGTTTGTGCGACCCCTTTTGTAATACTGATAGCGCTGGCACACATATGCGCTACGGCTATTGTGAGAGGGCGTTACCTGATTTGCATGGGGGCGTGGCCCCATGCAAATGAGGGAATCTCTTTACCCTTGCGCCCGTGCCGTATTATGGATGTGGGTGCAAAGGTAAAGGAGCCATCAGGAGGTGCACTGAAAGTGTGCCACAAAAAAGTGGTGCACTGTCAGTGCACCACCAGAGCGCAGCCCCCAGGAGGGTGAATGAGGGTCCCATGGACCTGCAGACACTCTCCTGCAGGTGGGTGCAGTCACTCACCTCACCTGCCTGCAAGGGGATCTCTCTTCTCTCTTGTAAGTGCAAGTGGGTTGCCGCTTGCACAGTGAAACGTGAAGTAGCTTGTATACAGCTGCTCCGTAATTCACTTGAATGTGCTGACCTCAAGGCAGCTCAAGTTTGTGGCTGCCCTGAGGGCAGCGCATTCACCATAATGGGGTGCACTTCCCTCTTTGCACCCAGCACACCTTTTGAAAGGACTGCTGTGGCGCAAACATGGAAAGTGCGCCTTGTGTGTATTATGGCTCCTGGTTGCCCATAGTCCCGCGAGGGCAAGTTGTGGGCATAAAGGTTGCACCCCTGGTAACCAGATCTCAGATCCATCTGTACCGGAGAGAAGAACAAAGAAGGACTGCCCTGCTGGTCCCTGGATCTGGCAAAGAGAGGCTGCAGCAAAGACTGGACTGCACCTGCTGCTCCTGGGCTAGCAAAGAGAGGACTGTGCCTGTGATACCTGCTTGAGGAAAAGCTGTGCCCCAGCCCCATACAGAAGGTGTGAACTCCAAGAGTCAGTTGGCTGACTTCCTGTTACAGCACCAGGGCCACAAAAGCTCAAGAAGCCGCCTTGGCACAGTTCACAGCCACAACTGCTTGTTTAATGCTACTCGCTGAAGTGCAGTCCGGGAGACTGAACCCTGACACTCAAAAGCTGCACCGGAGTCTGCTGGATGTGGGAGACTCATCAAGCTGTAGTTGGGTCGCCCAAGATGGACACAGTTAAAGGGAACCGCTGGTTTTGCTCTGATCACAGACCGGTAGATCAGAGACCGGTAGATCAGAGACCGGTAGATCAGTGGCCGGTAGATCAGAGACCGGTAGATCAGTGGCAATTGGTTTTTGGCTAGACTTCACCTGGACTTCGAGGGACATTGACCTCTGTGGCATGGTGTTCATGGACCGAGGAGTAGCCCCAGGAAGACCCCTGTCGACTGGATCAGCATCCACAGCATCCTCAGCATCCGGTATCCCTTGCATCAGGACCACTCCGTTGATGTCTATGGCGGTTCATCCATAGACCCCGGACCTGGACTGAAGACGGCTTTGACTGCAAGGTAACTGTCCTGCCAAGACTTACTGGCCCTTACAACTTTCTCCCTGCCGGAGTTGGTCACCCAAAGGGGGACGGAGTAACCAAACAGAACTTTACAAAAGTTTTCCATAGTTTTCAAAGTAACCGCTAGTTGCAGTAGTTGCCAATGCTTGTTTGAGTTTAGAGTGAAAAAGCTGTGATTTATGATTTGCCTAATAATTTGTATATCCGGAAACCTCCAGTGGATTTTATTCCTTTTGTGTTTAAAAATTCATAAAAATAGTATCTATTTTTATACATTGGTGTTGGATTGGATATACGTTGTATTTCTTTAGTTTGGCGTTTCTTTCCTATTCAGTTGTTTTGGTTCTTCTGAATGCTTTACACTTGTTTCTTTGATAAAGTCCGACTGCTCAAAGCCGCAGCTACTGAGGGTTGAGCTAAAGATTTTACAAACGAGCCTGACTGGACCCAAGATAGGCTTGTGAGTTTAGTACACGGTGAGGTCACACAGCCACACCATATAATAAACCACATGTCTTCACACACACCATTCTCAGGCATATAAACATGCTCACACACCCAGTCACAGCACGCACTCACAAATACACATACATTCATACATACACACACGCAAGCATGCACAAAACATAAAAAAAAAAAAAAAACTTACCAGGCCGCAGCGGTGAGCTCGGGTGCTGGGAGGGAAGCCTTGGTGGTTCCTGGATGATTGGGAGTACCGCCTCCTTTCATTGGCTGACCTTGTTATGGGTCAGCCAATGACAGGAGGTGGCAGTCTCTTACTTGTCACAGCGTGGGATGGGGTCAGTAAGACTGTTGACCCCATGCCACTCTGTGACAGCCCTGGGCACTTCAGGGCTTACAACTGAAGCGTCCAGGTCCAAACCTATCAGTGACACTCACCCTCGTCATGAGGGGAGACCTCCAAGTACTTTGCCGGGCTGAGGAGGTCACGACCACAGGGCTGTGGCATCTTCAGTCTTGCAAAGCCCAGCTCAGGCAGCCAGGCGCCTGACTGACTTGAACATGAAGAGTGTCTGTCAGGCTGACCTTCGCTCAGCCTGACAGACACTCTTCCAATTTGGAAAAAGGTGGGGGTGGGGCACCTCTGCCCTTAAGGGCCACAACTACTGCAATTTGCTATTACTGTTAACTACCCCCTCACTCTCTTACCTCTGCCTCAGTGAAGATTCTCCAAGCCTTTGTCACTAATGATCGCTCCAATTTTCTTGAAAATAAAATGATTCTGGAAGATGATGAACTGAGGCATTGAATCTATTAGCTTAACCTCGCCGCGGAGGCCGACAGTGTCAATGCTCTGCTCTCTTAGATCTGTCAACCGTCTCTGACACTGACTCTTGTCTTAAATGAACTCAGTATAGCCGGCTTTGTGGAATCGTGCTGCACTGGTTCAGCTCCACAGAGTATCTCTCGGTCCCTTTCCTTCTCCCTCGATGTTTGTATACCGCGACATTCCCGCTTCAATATTCAGGGAACCAACCCATGTGGATGGATGGCCAGTGTTAAAAGTAAACACTTAAAAAACTACGGGGCATATTTACAAGAAATGACGCCGCTACGCATCAAAATTTCTTGCGCCTGCGTGAAAAATCCATACTACGCCATGGATGCACCGTATTTACAATACGGGGCTCCATGGCGCAAGGTCCCAAGGATGTGTCAGAAATTCTGATGTATCCGAGGGAAGGCTGTCGTGTTAAGCCACTTACTGGTTCCAGATTGTATTACTGCAATAGTGTTTGCTTGGGGATGAAATCTTGGCTGTTACGGCCTTTACGGAAGAGAGCCCCTGACATGGTAACTCTGACACCTCATTCTCCATCATGAAATCCCTACACTGGCTGCCATTACAGGCCCCCATCTCCCTCAAAGCTCTCTGTGCATTGGTTTCTTCATGGAATCACTCCCGGCTTCCATACCAAACGACGACCCAGAAGACCCCTGCACTTTTCCTCTAAATACCATGATTTTCCAAATCTTTGCCCTTCACCTTAAGATTGATTCCAGTTCACTTCCAGTTCAGAAAAGAGTTAAAATGTTTCTTTTTGACAAGTTCTCAACCTAAGTGACAACTTCTTGCAACCTTCCTGATTTCTCTTTCTGTCAAGAATTCCTCTGCATGGTAGTGCGCTTTATAATTATTTTTATAGCCTCACAGAATCATGGCACGACACCAGCATTTTCGCATGATACGCATCAGCCTATACCAGCTAAAAAGGAAGTGAGCTGCAGGCACAAACTTAACATTTCCTAGCTAGCGTGAAGGAACATTTCAATTCTATTAAGGACACGGAGACGAAGATTATGATTTTAAGCTTTAACTTTTTTTACTTTTCTCATGGCAGCCATAAAAAAACAACAGCTCCAATGAACTTCATGTTATGTCACAAAACATGTGACCAAAATCAACCAATGATATAGTCCATGACTGTATGTAATGCGGCGGCGTCCTCCAGAAGTCCTCTTTCTTTGTGCAAACGGTTTCGTAAGAAACTCTTCCTTATTGTCCCTTTGAACGTCATTAGCTGGAAAAAACAGAAAACAGATTAGCATTTCATCTGCACTTGGTAACGTCCTGTGTAAAATACTCATAATCTTAAACAGAACCATTGCAACACAAGTTAACAACAATCTCATTAGAATGTTAAACCAGGATACATACTTCTGCTGACGTTAATCATCGTCCTCTTTCCAATTCAGGTGGGACTCTGCAAAGAAGTAAGGGTGGGGCAATCTTCACCTCCGTGCCCTCAATCAAATTTAAATTTTCGTTCACGCTCGCTAGGAACTTTTTCATTTTATGTCAGGACCAGAGGCTCGATTATGCTTGTTTAAAGCTTACGTACCACCACCGAAGCCAATTGAGAAATTGTCTTGAAGTAAAATCTCTTAAACATGGAATCAGAAAACCTGTCTGCTGTCCATAAGATGTCTTCCAACCTAGCTCCTAAAATGTGGGCCAGTGGTTCTCAACCTTTTGACTTCTGGGGACCTCCCACTTCATCATTACTGGAACTCGGGGACCCCCACTGAATCCTTAATGGAATCCGAGGACCCCCTGCTGAGTCCTTACTGGAAACCGGGGACCCCGGCCTAAGCATTTTTAATGATTTGAACCGCAAACAATACACAAAAAATACAGAAAAAAACATTAATCGAACAAATACACATATGGTGACATATTTTATTTAATTCACAAACATATATAAATTTAAAACAACTAGATTTTAATTTTAATAGAAAGGTTGAAGCTTTTCTAAAATAACTGAGGGTATAAATATGAGAGGGGGACACAGAGCTGATTAAGGTCCAACACCGAGGCTCCTAAACGGTATCTGTAAGACAAAGAGGTGCTGCTCCTGAAGAAAGTGGATGAGGGTTGGGAGAAAGTAAGTCAAAAGGAGGGGGTTCTAGTGATGTGTACTTGTTGCCCTCACACACCTGATTGGGTGTCATGCTTCATCATAGGGCGTGCTTCTTGTTGGGCTGGCGCTGCAATGCCCTACTGACCTGTGAGAGGGCTCTTTAGCGGAGATCTTTTGTTTTCACGCGGTATCTGTCGAAGTGTGTGTGAGGGTGTAATATGTGTAGGGTGGAGTGAAAGCTCAGTGAATTAAAACTGCCTAAGGGGTGTCCGGAGTGCCTTTTAATATAACGGTCCCTTTGACAGAGTTAAAACAGAAAGATGATGTTGTATGGGTTCAATGAGGATAGCCTTAATGTACTTTTTATGGGGTCTTAAATGGGGTCGACATGTTTCACGCCTATCGGCCCTAACGGATCCTTGGCGTTTCTTCAGGACCAATGTGATTCCTACCCTACACCTAGAGGGAGGATGCGTGGTTATTATCATAAGTAATTGGAATACCTCTATATTGTTTCTACCCAACCCTTTGTAATCAATTATTCAGGCTCCATGGGTCGTAATCAGAGCAGTGCTTGCTGCTGCAAGAAGAGTGGTCCAGTGCAGAGAGCGCTTGCGACCTACCCCAACTCTGCTCACCCGTAAGTGCACTTCCACTAAGGCTTTTCTGGTTCACTATTGCAGCCCGAAGTATTATCAACTCCTTCCCGTTGTTAACCTACGGGAAGGGCAAACCTCATAGGTAGTGAAAACACACACAGGTATTCCTCCCTACCTGGGCGCACGTGCGCTAGTGTGCACACAGACCTGCGATAGCAGGTGGGACACATGGTTCCCAGCACCAGGGGTGCAAGTGCGCGCTTCCAAGTCTGCAACAGCAGACTGGACACGAGTTTAACTAAATGGGTGTCAGTGCGCACACACAAGCCTGCGATGACAGGTGGCACACGCAATAACAGGCACTGTTGGTGCGGGTGTTCACCTACAGAGGCCTGCAATGGCAGGCTGCTCATGACTTTACTCGTGATAGATGCCCGTATGCACCCTCTGATTGGCAGTGACAGACAATGCACATATTTCAGTACATCGAGTCAATGCCACTCACCCACACGGGTAGGAAGGACGCATGCACTTTTATCCTGTATTTACAGTGGGAAAGTGCCCAGAGGCCACACAAGAGAATCAGCAAAATTGAGGCAGAAATAGCAAAAGGTTTAGGGAAAATCTACCTGACAAGTATCAGGTCCAACAGTATGGAAGCGCTGTCCTTCCTGAGACCAATGACCACCTGTTGAGACTTCCACACATGTGGCCCCCCACGCCCCTGCGGCTGCAGTCCAATCCCATCACCATCTCCGGTGTGGGTCCAGAAATCACTCAGCCGTTCCACACCTCCATGTGGTTCAGTCACCAGACCATCTCTGTTCTGGCCTCTTCCGTTAAGGTTACCTCCTCCAAATAAGGTACTCCCTTTGAAGGTGAGCACGTTGCAGTCGTTGCAGCGCCCTGTAATGCAATGGTCCTGGGATGATAGCTTCCAAAGATTATGATAATAGTCCTACTATCCACGCCAGTTTGAGCTGGGAGGTCCAATCTGACGTTATAAGAGTCATGAATTCCTTCCTGATTGCCTTGATCTTGACCATGGGCAGTTCCACGGTTGCTGTTTGTGAACTGATGGTGAAATCAAGGACATCCATCTTGTGTTTCGGTATTAGATCCGATCTGGAGGTGTTGATAATGAATCCCAAGTCGCACCATCTGTGTTTGATACAGAGAGTGTCCTTGTCCTGAGCCATGAGAATCATAGTGTCTAGTTAGATCATCAATCTGCAGCCTCGCGACTGCCACCAAGCCACCACTGGTTAGAGGAGCTTCGAGAAGCACCACAGGACAGACGGCAGACCGAAGGGGAGTACCCTGAATTTCCAGATTTGGAACCTCCGTAGAAACCGAAGAAACCTCTGGTGAGGAGGAAAAGTCGACATTGACAGATATGCATCCTTCAAATCTAGCCAGGTAAGCCAGTCCCCTTGCTTGAGAAGATGGATGCCGTCCATCTCAACGTGCCTGTATGTCAACCAATTGCTGTGTTCCCTTAAATTGATCACTGGATGGACCCCTTTTTTCTTCTTGTTTACAATGAATATATTTCTCGGAAACCTCCTTGGGTGGAGGAAAGATTTCTCTATAGCCCCTTTGCATTCTAAATGTTCAATCTCCAGATCTATTAAGGCAGCGACTCATTCTGAAAAAGAAATGGGCAGCGGTCTTCTCTGTTGCCTCAGGGTACCCACCCCAGAATTCTATATGTAACCCTTGTACTGTCTGAATGAGCACTGCGTCAGAAGATATCTTGTTCCATTTGTGCAGGCACTCAGCTGCTCTGCCCTCTAGTTTTTCAAGGCAAGAAAACCTGGTCACATCTGCGGAGTTCCTTTTTCCTCTGCCACCACCTTTGTTGTACCCTCGACTGAACTTGTTCTTAGAGCAAAAGAAGGGGTAATATCCCTTCTGATCGTTCCAGTTAGAAAGCCTGGAACCTTGGCTCCCGCAGGAACCTTGATGGAAGAAGCAGTTGGGTGAACGGCCCCTCCAAAAACCCAAGGACTGAAAAACTTTTAAAGTGAAGATTACACTTTATCGAGGGCCATGAAGGCCTCAACAAATTTTTTCAAGTTCTTAATAGAGGTCTTGCCAAATAATTGCCTTTTGCCTCCGGACCTGCTTCCGTGGAGGCCAACTCCCCCAGTTTAGGATCTAAGAATAGGAGCAGAGAACGTCTCTGTTCTGTGGAAAGCACGCAATTGCCGTTTTTAAGAGGCAAATCGCCTCTGGGCCCAACCGGAGAGGATTTCAGGGCCTAGCATGCTCCCAATCATTTGGCGTCTTTCGCCATCTCCTTGATGTTAGTGATCGGAGAAGCAATGTCAAGAAGCTCCTCCTGACACCAGCACCAGGACTGATCTGCACCAGTCTTGGGGTCCTTATTGAGCTTTCCCATCAACAAGACCATGTTGGCATCTAGTTCAGGTGTGGCAGCGACCTTGCCCTCAATGGCGGGTCTTGGGCATTCTGACCCTAACTTATTCTGGACTTCTTTTTCCAAGGGGTGCCTCAGGTATTGTTTGAGATAATACGCCACCTTGGAGGAGAGCTCCTACTGTGAAGAGTGACCATGCCGGATGTCTTCGGGATCAAAAAGGTCCTTGTCCTGATCCAATTGGGGTTTATGACCCTATTGGTCTTCAATCTCTTTTAGGCCTTACCTCCCTCATCCCACCCCCCACCAGGGGTATCTTCCATAGAGAAAAGGCTGCTGGGACTGGCCCCCACTTGGAAAACATCCATTTGGGAAGTCAGTAGTAAGTGGCAATGCTTTCCAAATGATTCTGCCAGTTCTTTGGAGGATTTGCAACCCTGGACCCCAATAGTGGTCTCACCTACACCTGAACGGTGTGTCTGAAGCAGGGTGCCCACAGGACCTTTAGGGCTCTTGGCATGGGCATTCTGCAACTTCTGCAATGCTAAGGCCATGGCGTTCTCCACTGACGTGGAAACTGCCAGGCCAATCATTTCCACCAAATCAGGGTCAATAGACCACCCCTTTTCCACCTCCGCCTTTCTACCATAAACGTGGTCGTCCACCATCCTCAAAGGATTAGGTAACCTAACCACCTACATCCCAAAGAGATACACGGGGAGAATAAGCCTAAAGACTACGTCCATGAAGAACCTAACTTGTTCCTACACAAGGGTTATATGGGTCAATTTTGTTTGAAAAGGAGACCAGCACCCGATGATCCAAAATGGCTGATACACTCTCCCAGACCTGACTAATCGATCCTCCATGAGGGAAGAAGATGCGCAGCCACTCACGATGCTCTCCACGGGGCAAAGCACAATGCCACTACTCCGCTCTCTCTCTCCCCAGACCGTGTGACTTACTGTTGCTAATGCTAGCACCCCCGCTGTGGGGAGAGTGGATTTGGCGCCTTCACCGTCCTGCTCCTGACGGGACAGCGCACAGTATTCCCTCAGGACAGCACTTCATCCAATTCAAAACTACTACTTTTCAACCCTTCCAAAAAATACCAGCGGAATTTATAACTTTCTCCAAAATATTCCAGGACTGGAGTTAGAATAGCAAATAAACCTCCTGGAATATTTGGGGGAAAGTTGCTCTGTCCACAAATATTCTAGGGCTGAAGTTTGAATAGTAAATGTAGCCTTCCAGTGCCCGCCACGCCCACTGCTGCCAGGAGTCAAAGCCCTCCCCCAGTGCTTTGGGGCTCTAATCTGGCTGAAATCGGGGTTGCGTGGCAGGGAAGGTGCCCGCGATAATGCAAACATTCCGAATGCACCTAGTATTTGAAGGGTACTGTTATTCAATAATAAAGTAAAAAAACAAAGTAACTTATCTGAAGTCGTTGTTTAGGTCTCGCCTAGGCAGCGCTTGCGTTGTCTGTTCGAGACATGCTGTATTCAGGTATTGGGCTTGAAGCTCCGCCCGTTTCCTGTCCATCTTTTCAATTGAATCCTGTTATTGTCCATTCTAAATGGATGCTTTTGATTTGTGAACAGGCTTAGTAGTCCCTCCTAAGTACCGCCTTGTGTGCTTTTGTAACCTCCCATGAGGACTGGCCCTTTTACTTGTGTTACTCAGTATGTTTCATTTACAGTCTGTGACCACTATTTTCTTCAATGATTTTCTCCTATTGCAGGCACGGCATGCTTTCCTGCAACGATATCCGCTTTTCACTCTCTGCTGACTGTCTGCTCCTCACCTCTTATATATTTTTATTAGTAATGGCTCATCATCGCGTCCTGCATTGGGCGCCATGCGGTAGTTGCTTTTTCTTTAAGCTACCACGCGCCTTTCTTTACTTTTGCACAGTGCGGCACTGACTCCTGCACACGCTACTCTGCTTCACTGCCGGCTGCCCAGCTCCATACTTTTTAATTACTTGCTTTATGCCACTACATGCCCGAAATTGAGATTCTCCCTCCCCGCTTCACGGCCGTCGCAGCGATTTCATCGCACTGGATCGGATCCACGAGAGCCATGTGCGTGTGCGGTACCTTAAAGTGTTTTTTTTTATAAAGCACCCCATGCCGCGCTTTTACTTTAATGGCTATTACTTTTAAATATGGTCCCTCCCTTCCTGCACGGACGCCACGCGAAGTTGGCGCTGTGTTAATTTAAAAAATCTGCGGACGCCATTGTTCCCCCTTCCTCCCCAATCTACCTCAACTCCGGTTGCACCCCAACACCTGCCTTCACCACTTTCAGGTCCACAGTCGCAGCCTGGCCATGGACGAGGGGGATCCGTGAATCCCCCCAGGCTGGGAGAGCAGGCTCAGCTGCTGCACGGAGGGTTGATTCCTGGCACTCACACACAAGGAGATCTCAGCACTGCCTGCAGTACAGTGGCGCAAGGTACGGAATCCAGTAGCGGCCCTTGGTGGGAGTGCTGCCGAACGGTGACGTGGGGCGGGGAGGGGCAGGGTGGGGGGTAGTAAAGTACGGAATACGGCCGTATAGAGGTAAGTAGACATATAAATAAATAAAACGAATTTCGTTGCGCACGCTGCATCGCCAAATGCGACCCCCGACTTTGTGCTGCACCTGTTAAAGTTTTTGAAGGCCTCCACTGTCGGGCACTGCGTGTGAAAGAGAATGTGTGAGGGCCAGGAAGTAAAAGCATTAAGTGTGTGAGTTTGCAAGCATGGGTATGACTGTGAGAATGAAAAGTAGTACTGTGTGCTTGTATGAAACTAAACGTGATTCAGAGAGCCTGAAATGGGCTTTTAAGTGTGTGAGGGGGCATGTGTGTGTGTGAAAGGGGCAAATGTATTTAGACTGCATGTAGGGAATGTGTGTTAACAGTTCATCTCCATCTTTTCTAGAGATAATTTGTTATTTTTATGATGTTCTCTGATGATTTTGTGAAATTTCGTTTATCTTTTACGAAAATGCCAGCTTTGTGCACAAATGATGGAGCAGGTTTACCATTCAGAAGACAAATGCAGTGGTGGGGGAGCTGAGCCAAGGGTCTGGCTGGGCTCGAAGAGAACTTGCATGAGCCGAGCCCTGGAACTGTTTGAATGTAAATCATCCAACAAACATCACTTAAAATAGGATAAAGTCTCTTCAAAATAAAAAAAGCATATTTTTTGTAATAAGGTACAGCTTTGGCATTAATAGGTCGCATTATACAATATTGAGGTAAAATGAAGAAAAAGGGAGATTTGTAAAACAAAATATTTGCGTAAGATCACAGAGCTTGGTTAAGTGGAGAAGCCGGGATGTGTCCCAGGTTTTCTTGTTTCACTTTGTCTATATATCAGCCACTAAATGAGTATCTATTTCTCTCTCCTTTTTACATCAAATGTTAATGTTTTGTTTTTAACTTTGTGCATACGGGCACGGCGAGTGCAGCGGGCAGAAGACACGGGACATTTCACCTCATTTTGGGCTCGAAGTTCCAAGAGAACTTGGAGTTGATCCAGAGCCCAGCATCTGGCTCGAGCCTGGCTCGACCTGCAAGTGGCTCACACACCTCTAGGCAAATGTACTTTAAAAATAGCTCCTCATGAGGCCAACTCTAACTTTATTAATAGGGCAGAGGCCAAGGGTTGGCAGCAGAAAGTGGGCGCAGTCGCAAAGAGCAAAGTCTGAACGTAATCATTTTTTAAAACTCTGCTCCAAAGAATTTGAGAACAAGACAAATGTGATAATAACTTTATTCTGCCTCACCTAACTCATCACAAGATGCTGCATTTCGAAATATCACCTGGTACAGAGATCTTTGCGTATCCAGTAAATTCCCGGGTGCAATGGCACTTTAATAACTGGCGGTTAATGCACTTGCTGGAAATATCTGTGTGCATTCTTCTAATCAAAGGTTTGAATGAACATAAAACTGCATAGAGGATCAATGTGCCTGCTGTGACGCACAGCATGAGACAGGCAGATCACAGATTTGTTTTTTACATAGAGAGCTCTGCTGGTTACTGTTTTTGCTGCAGAGATCATTGTGTTACCTGCAGGTCACAAGTTAATATATATATAGTTTAGTGATTCGTGATCCTGCATCAAAGATACGCATCAAATGTTAGGAAACTTGCTGTTTTTTTCCTCAATATTTTATTATTGTAAGGTTGCTAAAAAAAAGGCTACTTTGGTAAATATTAAGGAATTATTGGTAAGTACTATATAAATGGTTAGACATTCTTACAATGCATGCATATTTTTTTCATACAAAACTTAGAAAGGTAAAAAATATAGCCCCGCCCCTTGCCGCGCCTCAAGCTCCACCCCCAGTCCACTGCTTATTTTTGGGGGGTACCTGCACTTATTTTTTTCCATTTAAAGCACTGGTGAAAACCCTATCAGAAAACACTGCTAAGTTAAATAAACACCAATAGCCTGGAAATTCGTTGCAATAAAACATGTTTTTGTGTGTTTATGCTTCTAATTTCATTATCTATCGCACGTTTTTCAGCGTTAGAAGGTTTACAGGAATTACTTTAGTTTCGGAAAGGGCGAGAGTTTACAGCTCCACATATATTGTTATTGCGTATAATTTATTTTTAAGAGTGATGCATCACCCCTTTAAAGAAAATACTAATTTGCTAGCGGTTGTTCTCTTCAGTTTTTGGGGTGCCGGGCCCCCGGAGTCTGCAGGACTCTATATTTCGAGCCTTGGGGGTTTTTTTTCTTACAAACTATTGTTATCTAAAGGTTCATCTGGTTCTTCCAACTGAGCTAAAACCACAACTCCCAGAATGCATAGGTTCGGTTGTAAAATGAAACTGCAGGACTGAAGACATGAGCCTGCGGAAATAGAGACGCAATTCAACCAGACAGAATAACCAGTTAGGTGCGTGGGGGATAAAATAGTTTATATGTAGCTTTTAAAATGGTTAAACAATCCAGGAAGGGTTTACAGTTGTAATAGCATTATTGGCCGTACTTAGGGACTGATATATTGTTGAGTCTGAACCAAGATCTTCACCAGGGCCACTGGAATTATGCGGCAGTGACAGACCAAAGTATGCGGCAGGATTGATTGAATTATACCACACGAAAATGAAAAATTCTTATGAGGCATAAAATGGCCCAATCTGTAGCAGTGTTGCATTGTGGAGTCATTATTTTAGCAGCTGTTGGTCCTGTTTGGGCAAAGTTCAACACAATAGTGTCAGTTTACCGCACAGCTGAAAGGTATCCCGTTAACCCTTGCAAGGGATCAGTGACTGTGCGGAGCTTGAGTCCTCTTTAGTGACGTTTGATAGGTTTGCGCTAGAAACATTGTGCTTTTTTTGTGTGGAGTCTGCAGTTTATGCGGCAGCTACAGCTGGAAAACGCCGCAGCCACGGAAGCCCTAAAATTCTCTCTTTTTCGCCTCTGTGACTTGCAGTCAGGATTTTGCTTTAAAAGCAACACAAAAATACAGTAATAACTTTTTTATGTAGCGCTGCATACCACACATTTGCATATCTAAAAACATGTAAATACCGTGTGTTAATGCTTTCCATTCTAAGAGAGCTCAGATGCCTTCACATCACCGCACGTTTCAGCGACGAACGTTCAACTCACTGAACCTTCTTTCCAACTTAAAATAAAGTACCACAATACAATGTATAACGAGGCATGCCACTCACTCTGACGTCTCACGGGCAACTTGAGAGGTGTGGAAAAACTCAACCTGAATTCTTTTGCCACCTCTAGTTGTGGTGTTATAACTTATATTACTACCTAACTCGGATCTACCTAATGGAGCGGCCTCTGCGCTTCAGCAGTTCAAACTCAGAACCCTCCGGCAGCAGGCGGCTCTCGGCAGCAGTCCCTGAACCCTCTGAGCTGTCCTCTTGTTTAAACCCACCCCAAGTACAGTGGCTTCGCTGTGACGTCTTTGTGACGTCAGTTCAAGCCCCTGTGTTCATGACTTCAAGCCCCTGTGAAACTCCTCGTCCCGGTATTGTGTAAACGTCTGCAATTGGCCGATTTAATGCCTGTGAACGTGGTGTTTTGTAACTAGCTGGTGTGAAGTACAAGAGGGGACAACAATGACGTGTTTTATATAGTGGTCTCTGCCACGGCCTTCCGGCCTCACAGCACAGTGACTCAGGTGCTATTGAACTACAACCCAGCAATGTTTATGTTTATGGGATTTATAAAGCGCATGACTACCCATAGGCATCTCAGCGCTAGATTGATACAGGAGGAGACTGTTTAGCACTTGGGTTTAAGGAAAGAGCCACGTTTTCAGTCTTTTTTTAAATGCCACTTCATTGTCAATTAGTCGGAGTTCCGGGTCCATACTATTCCAAAGTTTTGGCACCAGATGGGCAAATGACCTTACACCCCATCTGGCTCTCTTAATATTGGTGGAGTTCATCAGGAAGTTGGAACTTGACCTGAGTTGTCGACAGGGGGAATAGTGTGAGACCAATTTTTGAATCAGGGCGGGTCCTCTCCCATACATGGCTCTGTGGGCTAGGCTTAAGGACTTAAATTGAATTCTGGCTTGGACCGGAAGCCAGTGAAGCTCTCTGAGTGCAGGTCTAGCTGAGTGGTGTCTTGGTATGTTCAGCAGCAGTCGGGTAGCTGCATTTTGTACGACCTGCAATCTGTTCGTGACATATTTAGGGGAGCCCAGGAAGAGGGAGTTGCCGTAGTCCAGCCTTGATACCACCAAGGCCTGGACTACGGTTTTCCTAGACTCCTCTGGAAGCAGGGACATTATTTTTTTTATCATGCGAAGTATCCCAAAACAGATGCCTGATAATTTTTTGGCCTGAACCTCCATTGTCAGGTTCTGGTCCAGCCACATACCTAAATTTTTTATGGCTGCTTTTGGAGGAGGAGGCGATCCCCAGTTAGAAGGCCAGGAAATCTCTGCGCGGGGGCTAAAATTGTTGCCTAGGATCATAAGCTCCGTTTTGACCCCATTAAGTTTGAGGCTACAGTCCGCCATCCAAGATCCGATTTTTTCCAGGCAGGGGACGAGTTGTCTATGATCCGAGTCAGGCGAGTCTGAGATTGAAAACACTAGTTGAGTGTCCTCGGCATATGACACGATGGAGAGACCAAATTCCTGTGTTATATGTGCCAGGGGGCTAAGATAAATGTTAAAAAGTGTTGGACTCAGGGAGGAACCCTGGGGGACTCCCCAAGGGGCTGAGAGGGAGTCTGACTTAAATCCAGCCTCCATACATTGGAAGGATCTATCCCTCAGGAATGACGCAATCCATTGGTTGGCTACTCCTCTGATTCCAACATTCTCCAGTCTATGGATTAGCACAGTATGGTCTACCGTATCAAACGCTGCGCTTAAATCCAGGAGTACTACGGCCGCGGTTCTCCCTTGGTCTAAGATGGATTTGAGTTTCTCAGTGACCACCAGCAGGGCTGATTCGGTGCTGTGGTTTGGTCGAAAACCCATCTGTGTCTGGTGTATAATGTTATTGTTTTCGAGGATACTAGAGATCGTGCTATTCGCATGTTTCTCAGCAATCTTGCCTAAGATAGGCAATAGGGATATTGGGCGATAATTGGCCAAATCTGCGGGGTCAAGATGTGTTTTTTTTAGCAAGGGTTTAATGATGGCGTGTTTCCACTCTTTAGGCACCTTGCCCTTTTCAAAGGAAAGATTGATAAGATTGGATAATTGGTTAAGAACAGCGTTCCCCCTTGGGCTAGAATATGTGGTGGGGCTGGATCAAGTGGGGAGCCAGATTTAATTTTCTGCAGTATGGAGCATCCCTGATCTACATTCATTTTCGGGAAGGACAGGAGGGCAGGTGTGGGGGGGTGGAGCAGTTCCAAATGTTCACTCTTACTTGAGGGGTATAAAATACTATGGGGGCCCTCTATGGTACCTGGTATCAAGGGGCCCTCTATGGTACCTGGCATCGAGGGGGAATTGGGGTGGAGGGAGTTGTAGATGTTTTCCACTTTACTCTAGAATAATGAGGCTAGCCCATTGCATCTTTCGTTGGAATATTGGGAACTGTTTGTTCCTGGGACTAGTGTGGTGAGTGATTTGACAATTTTAAAAAGCTCCTTAGAAGAATTAGAGGACCTTGCAATTTTTCCTTCAAAGAAGGATGCTTGAGCTTTCCTAATGCTCTTGTGGTAGAGCTGTATTGCTAGTTTATAAGCTTTTTTGAGCTCTGGGTCATATGATTTCCTCCAATTACGTTCTAATTTTTTACAGCTCTTTTTTTGAGCAACCAGCGCGGAGCAGAACCAGGAGGATCTATTCGAGTTTTTATACGTTAGAGGACCTGGCTTCCTAAAGTTCCGATCTATGGAACTATTTATCCAGGTGCGCCAGTTATCGTGAGCCTCTTCCAGATCCTTAGTGTCTGGTGGAGTGGAGGAATCCAGATCTTTAATCCACTCCTCCGGAACTTTCCTGGGCCATTTGCGCCCCATTACTTTAGGTTCCTGTCTTTGCTCAACTATATGAGGTTTACGGAGGCGCAGCGGAATCATGGCATGATCTGTCCATGGTACCCGCATGGGCGCAAGCACCTCCAGTCTGGGGTCATTTGAAAAAATAGGGTCTAAGAGGTGACCTTTTTCGTGAGTGGCTGACGGTGTCAGTTGTAAAAGCTGTAGGGCCTCCAAGTCAGCTAGGCATCTCCTGGCTAACAAGTCATTGGGATCATCCAAATGGATATTGAGGTCCCCTAACACTGTAAGGGCACTTTTCCCTATTATCATGCTCGCCAGCATGTCAGGGGCCGAGTCTAAAAATTGTGTACAAGCCCCTGGAGGTCTGTAAATCAGACCACCTGAGAAGGAGCTTGAAGGCGAAAGTGACAGACTAAAAGCGAATGCCTCGGATTTTGCGATGTTAAGAGGGGAAATAGTACACCCTAACTGTGTTTTGCAAATGATGGCAATACCCCCTCCTATCGCTCCCACTCTGTCCCGGCGGCAAATATCATAGCCCTGGGGTAGGGCTTCTAAAATTTCCGGGGTTGAACTTTCTGAAGCCAGGTTTCAGTTAAAAACAGGGCCTTCAATTCCTCTTCTTCTATTTGAAGTCTAATCTCCACTGCATGCTTGGGAAGGGATCTGCAGTTAATTAGCCCCATCTTCCAGGCTTTGCAGTGACCCGTCCTGTTATCCAATCCTAGTGCAGTGGGCACCCTTGTCCCTCCCGAAAACCCACAGACCGAACAGATCAAGGGCGGCTCTGCACTCAGAGCATGCCTACACAATGGGTGAATGGCTACGTTCATAGCTAAAAGCTCCGAGTTAGTGTAACTGATGGGTTTTTCAGGGAGGGTGGAAATTTGGGCAGGGTTCCTGGCCCCGGTTGGGCGCGGACGGGCGCAGACGGGCTTGCCTTAGGCGCACCTTCGGCGCGCCAGTGGCGCGCCCGCTGCGCGCGTCCGCTTCGCGTCGGCGCCATCCCAGTTTTAAGTGCATCCTGAGCCAAAGCTAAAGTGAGCACTAGAGCGCCGACTTCCAAGATGGCTGTGACCTAATGGCCACCCGGAAGTGAGGATGTTCGGCGTGGATACCTCCCTCCACAACAATCAGCTATGGGAGCTGTGGTGGACCGGGGAGTCTAAATCCAATACACAACGCAATTAAGGTATTTCAGATTTGATTTACAAAGTTAAAAACTGTAAAAAGTGCGCAAGGTCGCGCTGTGCAAAATGCGCTAGCAGCAGTATTCAGAGGATCAATAATGGTTAAAAAACAGTTAAGAACAGCGTGGCGGTTCCCCTCAGCCCAGCGTGTGCTTGTAGCTGCCTCTACCTGATCAACTGCGAGTCGGCGCCATCCCAGTTTTAAGTGCAGCCTGAGCCAAAGCTAAAGTGAGCACTAGAGCGCCGACTTCCAAGATGGCTGAGACCTAATGGCCACCCGGAAGTGAGGATGTTCGGCGTGGATACCTCCCTCCACAACAATCAGCTATGGGAGCTGTGGTGGACCGGGGAGTCTAAATCCAATACACAACGCAATTAAGGTATTTCAGATTTGATTTACAAAGCAATGCACCTGTTATCGACTTTGGAAGGATAAGTGTCTAATTTGCCCCGCTCTGGATTCACATTTGCAGGCTGCACAAGGATCTCAGCAGCAGATGCATAAACCTGTTGGGCTATTACTTCATTAGTTTAGAGTTATCACTGTATAAGAGGTGGCTGGGGTGGAAATGTGCCTGTAGTTTAAATGTTAAACAGCCTTTTTATTATGGTCTGGCGTGACAGGGCAGCTATCGCCAGAAAATGATGTGTGCCTCAAGAGAGAGGGGCTTTCCCTCCGCCCACATGTTAGGAGCCAGGAGTACATGCTTTGATTGGGCAGAAGTTGTATGTTTCCACCAAAAAAGTGCTTGTCCTCATGCAGCAGTGATCACTTTGTTTATTTAGGCAGCTGTCAACTCTGAGTCAGTGCTCAGACACATGCTTGTCATGTCACCCTGTTTGTAAAAACAGGCTCCATATCAGGCCAGAGGATAACCCCGGGGAATACAAGCAAGGAAAGAAACAACAGCTTCCGTTTAATCTAGCCACATAAAAATGATAAGAGCATGTGAGACGCCGCTCTACTCTACTATGCCCCACTCTACTGTCTGCTAATGCTCTCTACCCCGCTCTCCTATACACAACTGCACTCTTTGCCACTGCACTCTAGACAACTCCAGGACAGGCCGCTGCACTGTACTTTGCACCACTCCACTCTATGCCACTCCATGCTACTCTGCTATGCAAAACTGCACTCTATGGCACTGCACACAACGCCAATCCACTCTACTCTATACCACTTCACTCTACTCTATGCCACTACACTCTATGCTACCACCACTCTAGGCCACTCTTTTACAATCTGTACCACTCCACTCCCGTCTATACCACTCCATGCTACTCTACTATGCAAAACTGCACTCTACGCCAATCTACTCTACTCTTTACCATTCCACTCTATACCACTTCACCCTACTCTATGCCACTCCACTCCACTCCACGCTACACCACTCTAAGCCACTCTTTTACAATCTGCACCACTCCACTCTATGCCACTCCATGCTACTCTGCTATGCAAAACTGCACTCTACGCCAATCTACTCTACTCTTTACCATTCCACTCTATACCACTTCACCCTACTCTATGCCACTACACTCTACGCTACACCACTCTAAGCCACTCTTTTACAATCTGCACCACTCCACTATATGCCACTCCATGCCACTCCATGCTACTCTGCTATGCAAAACTGCACTCTATGGCACTGCACTCGACGCCAATCCACTCTACTCTTTACCACTTCACTCTACTCTACGCCACTACACTCTATTCTACCACCACTCTAAGCCACTATTTTACAATCTGTGCCACTCCAGTCCCATCTATACCACTCCATGCTACTCTACTATGCAAAACTGCACTCTACGCCAATCTACTCTACTCTTTACCATTCCACTCTATACCACTTCACTCTACTCTACGCCACTACACTCTACGCTGCACCACTTTAAGCCACTCTTTTACAATCTGCACCACTCCACTCTATGCCACTCCATGCTACTCTACTATGCAAAACTGCACTCTACGCCAATATACTCTACTCTTTACCATTTCACTCTAAACCAATTCACTCTACTCTATGCCACTACACTCTACGCTGCACCACTCTAAGCCACTCTTTTACAATCTGCACCACTCCACTCTATGCCACTCCATGATACTCTACTATGCAAAACTGCACTCTACGCCAATCTACTTCTACTCTTTACCACTCCACTCTATACCACTTCACTCTACTCTACGCCACTCCACTCTATGCTACACCACTCTAAGCCACTCTTTTACAATCTGCACCACTCCACTCTATGCCACTTCACTCTAATGAACTAGCCCCCCGACTCCTGCCTCCTCAGCAAAAGCTTGGGAGTCACCATGAACAATGATCTCTCGCTCAAAACACACGTTGGATCTGTGGTTTCCGCCTGTTTCCTTCAGCTGCGTAAAATCAGGAAAATAAGTAGACTCCTCACCCAAGCAGCTTTGATACAGGTGGTGAAAGCCTTGGTATATCACGCCTCGACTTCGCTAATGCTATCTACCTCGGCATACCACTCTACCTCTCTAAAAGCTCCAGATGGTGCAAAATCAAGCGGCCAGACTGATCTATAGGCAACCCAGGTGGCAACATGCTTCCCCCTCTTAAAGAAGCTGCACTGGCTCCCCATTCCCCAACGCTGCGCCTTCAAAATTGGCTGCCTGCTGTTCAAGTCCCTGCATGGCCAAAGCCCTAAATTCATGGATAGCCTTATCTCCCGTTACTCTCCCTCTCGCAACCTGCGATCGGCTCATCTTCTACTTCTGAACGTCCCTGCATTTAAACTCAAGCGCCAAGGGGCTGTAGGTTTGCCACTCTAGCCCCAAAATTGTGGAACTCTATCCCTCTGGAAATCAGATCCAGCACCAACCTAATGAGTTTCAGAAAGTCTCTTAAAACTTGGCTGTTTACCCAGGCCTACGAATGAACCACTAGGCTCGCCTTCCTAGATAGCGCCATGAAACCAATTGGTGTACGAGCGCTTTACAAAACCCTTTTAACATTAACATAACTCTACTCTACGCCACTACACTCTACGCTACACCACTCTAAGCCACTCTTTTACAATCTGCACCACTCCACTCTATGCCACTCCATGCTACTCTACTATGCAAAACTGCACTTTACGCCAATCTACTCTACTCTTTACCATTCCACTCTATACCAATTCCCTCTACTCTATGCCACTACACTCTACGCTGCACCACTCTAAGCCACTCTTTTACAATATGCGCCACTCCACTCTATGCTACTCCATGCTACTGTACTATGCAAAACTACACTCTACGCCAATCTACTCTACTCTTTACCATTCCACTCTATACCACTTCACTCTACTCTATGCCACTCCACTCCACGCTACACCACTCTAAGCCACTCTTTTACAATATGCACCACTCCACTCTATGCCACTCCATGCTACTCTGCTATGCAAAACTGCACTCTATGGCACTGAACTCGACGCCAATCCACTCTACTCTATAGAATTTCACTCTACTCTACGCCACTACACTTTATTCTACCACCACTCTAAGCCACTCTTTTACAATCTGTGCCACTCCACTCCCATCTATACCACTCCATGCTACTCTACTATGCAAAACTGCACTCTACGCCAATCTACTCTACTCTTTACCATTCCGCACTATACCACTTCACTCTACTCAACGCTACACCACTCTAAGCCACTCTTTTACAATCTGCACCACTCCACTCTATGCTACTCCATGCTACTCTCCTATGCAAAACTACACTCTACGCCAATCTACTCTACTATTTACCATTCCACTCTATACCACTTCACTCTACTCTATGCCACTACACTCTACGCTACACCACTCTAAGCCACTCTTTTACAATCTGCACCACTCCACTCTATGCCACTCCATGCTACTCTACTATGCAAAACTGCACTCTACGCCAATCTACTCTACTCTTTACCATTCCACTCTATACCAATTCACTCTACTCTATGCCACTACACTCTACGCTGCACCACTCTAAGCCACTCTTTACAATCTGCACCACTCCACTCTATGCCACTCCATGATACTCTACTATGCAAAACTGCACTCTACGCCAATCTACTCTACTCTTTACCACTCCACTCTATACCACTTCACTCTACTTCTACGCCACTCCACTCTATGCTACACCACTCTAAGCCACTCTTTTACAATCTGCACCACTCCACTCTATGCCACTTCACTCTAATGAACTAGCCCCCCGACTCCTGCCTCCTCAGCAAAAAGCTTGGGAGTCACCATGAACAATGATCTCTCGCTCAAAACACACGTTGGATCTGTGGTTTCCGCCTGTTTCCTTCAGCTGCGTAAAATCAGGAAAATAAGTAGACTCCTCACCCAAGCAGCTTTGATACAGGTGGTGATAGCCTTGGTATATCACGCCTCGACTTCGCTAATGCTATCTACCTCGGCATACCACTCTACCTCTCTAAAAAGCTCCAGATGGTGCAAAATCAAGTGGCCAGACTGATCTATAGGCAACCCAGGTGGCAACATGCTTCCCCCCTCTTAAAGAAGCTGCACTGGCTCCCCATTCCCCAACGCTGCACCTTCAAAATTGGCTGCCTGCTGTTCAAGTCCCTGCATGGCCAAAGCCCTAAATTCATGGATAGCCTTATCTCCCGTTACTCTCCCTCTCGCAACCTGCGATCGGCTCATCTTCTACTTCTGAACGTCCCTGCATTTAAACTCAAGCGCCAAGGGGGCTGTAGGTTTGCCACTCTAGCCCCAAAATTGTGGAACTCTATCCCTCTGGAAATCAGATCCAGCACCAACCTAATGAGTTTCAGAAAGTCTCTTAAAACTTGGCTGTTTACCCAGGCCTACGAATGAACCACTAGGCTCGCCTTCCTAGATAGCGCCATGAAACCAATTGGTGTACGAGCGCTTTACAAAACCCTTTTAACATTAACATAACTCTACTCTACGCCACTACACTCTACGCTACACCACTCTAAGCCACTCTTTTACAATCTGCACCACTCCACTCTATGCCACTCCATGCTACTCTACTATGCAAAACTGCACTTTACGCCAATCTACTCTACTCTTTACCATTCCACTCTATACCAATTCCCTCTACTCTACGCCACTACACTCTACGCTGCACCACTCTAAGCCACTCTTTTACAATATGCACCACTCCACTCTATGCCACTCCATGCTACTCTGCTATCCAAAACTGCACTCTATGGCACTGAACTCGACGCCAATCCACTCTACTCTATAGAATTTCACTCTACTCTACGCCACTACACTTTATTCTACCACCACTCTAAGCCACTCTTTTACAATCTGTGCCACTCCACTCCCATCTATACCACTCCATGCTACTCTACTATGCAAAACTGCACTCTACGCCAATCTACTCTACTCTTTACCATTCCGCACTATACCACTTCACTCTACTCAACGCTACACCACTCTAAGCCACTCTTTTACAATCTGCACCACTCCACTCTATGCTACTCCATGCTACTCTCCTATGCAAAACTACACTCTACGCCAATCTACTCTACTATTTACCATTCCACTCTATACCACTTCACTCTACTCTATGCCACTACACTCTACGCTACACCACTCTAAGCCACTCTTTTACAATCTGCACCACTCCACTCTATGCCACTCCATGCTACTGTACTATGCAAAACTACACTCTACGCCAATCTACTCTACTCTTTACCATTCCACTCTATACCACTTCACTCTACTCTATGCCACTCCACTCCACGCTACACCACTCTAAGCCACTCTTTTACAATATGCACCACTCCACTCTATGCCACTCCATGCTACTCTGCTATGCAAAACTGCACTCTATGGCACTGAACTCGACGCCAATCCACTCTACTCTATAGAATTTCACTCTACTCTACGCCACTACACTTTATTCTACCACCACTCTAAGCCACTCTTTTACAATCTGTGCCACTCCACTCCCATCTATACCACTCCATGCTACTCTACTATGCAAAACTGCACTCTACACCAATCTACTCTACTCTTTACCATTCCGCACTATACCACTTCACTCTACTCAACGCTACACCACTCTAAGCCACTCTTTTACAATCTGCACCACTCCACTCTATGCTACTCCATGCTACTCTCCTATGCAAAACTACACTCTACGCCAATCTACTCTACTATTTACCATTCCACTCTATACCACTTCACTCTACTCTATGCCACTACACTCTACGCTACACCACTCTAAGCCACTCTTTTACAATCTGCACCACTCCACTCTATGCCACTCCATGCTACTCTACTATGCAAAACTGCACTCTACGCCAATCTACTCTACTCTTTACCATTCCACTCTATACCAATTCACTCTACTCTATGCCACTACACTCTACGCTGCACCACTCTAAGCCACTCTTTTACAATCTGCACCACTCCACTCTATGCCACTCCATGATACTCTACTATGCAAAACTGCACTCTACGCCAATCTACTCTACTCTTTACCACTCCACTCTATACCACTTCACTCTACTCTACGCCACTCCACTCTATGCTACACCACTCTAAGCCACTCTTTAAAATCTGCACCACTCCACTCTATGCCACTTCACTCTAATGAACTAGCCCCCCCCGACTCCTGCCTCCTCAGCAAAAAGCTTGGGAGTCACCATGAACAATGATCTCTCGCTCAAAACACACGTTGGATCTGTGGTTTCCGCCTGTTTCCTTCAGCTGCGTAAAATCAGGAAAATAAGTAGACTCCTCACCCAAGCAGCTTTGATACAGGTGGTGATAGCCTTGGTATATCACGCCTCGACTTCGCTAATGCTATCTACCTCGGCATACCACTCTACCTCTCTAAAAAGCTCCAGATGGTGCAAAATCAAGTGGCCAGACTGATCTATAGGCAACCCAGGTGGCAACATGCTTCCCCCCTCTTAAAGAAGCTGCACTGGCTCCCCATTCCCCAACGCTGCGCCTTCAAAATTGGCTGCCTGCTGTTCAAGTCCCTGCATGGCCAAAGCCCTAAATTCATGGATAGCCTTATCTCCCGTTACTCTCCCTCTCGCAACCTGCGATCGGCTCATCTTCTACTTCTGAACGTCCCTGCATTTAAACTCAAGCGCCAAGGGGGCTGTAGGTTTGCCACTCTAGCCCCAAAATTGTGGAACTCTATCCCTCTGGAAATCAGATCCAGCACCAACCTAATGAGTTTCAGAAAGTCTCTTAAAACTTGGCTGTTTACCCAGGCCTACGAATGAACCACTAGGCTCGCCTTCCTAGATAGCGCCATGAAACCAATTGGTGTACGAGCGCTTTACAAAACCCTTTTAACATTAACATAACTCTACTCTACGCCACTACACTCTACGCTACACCACTCTAAGCCACTCTTTTACAATCTGCACCACTCCACTCTATGCCACTCCATGCTACTCTACTATGCAAAACTGCACTTTACGCCAATCTACTCTACTCTTTACCATTCCACTCTATACCAATTCCCTCTACTCTACGCCACTACAGTCTACGCTGCACCACTCTAAGCCACTCTTTTACAATCTGCGCCACTCCACTCTATGCTACTCCATGCTACTGTACTATGCAAAACTACACTCTACGCCAATCTACTCTACTCTTTACCATTCCACTCTATACCACTTCACTCTACTCTATGCCACTCCACTCCATGCTACACCACTCTAAGCCACTCTTTTACAATATGCACCACTCCACTCTATGCCACTCCATGCTACTCTGCTATGCAAAACTGCACTCTACGCCAATCTACTCTACTCTTTACCACTCCACTCTATACCAATTCACTCTACTCTACTACACTCTACGCTGCACCACTCTAAGCCACTCTTTTACAATCTGCACCACTCCACTCTATGCCACTCCATGATACTCTACTATGCAAAACTGCACTCTACGCCAATCTACTCTACTCTTTACCACTCCACTCTATACCACTTCACTCTACTCTACGCCACTCCACTCTATGCTACACCACTCTAAGCCACTCTTTTACAATCTGCACCACTCCACTCTATGCCACTTCACTCTAATGAACTAGCCCCCCCCCGACTCCTGCCTCCTCAGCAAAAAGCTTGGGAGTCACCATGAACAATGATCTCTCGCTCAAAACACACGTTGGATCTGTGGTTTCCGCCTGTTTCCTTCAGCTGCGTAAAATCAGGAAAATAAGTAGACTCCTCACCCAAGCAGCTTTGATACAGGTGGTGATAGCCTTGGTATATCACGCCTCGACTTCGCTAATGCTATCTACCTCGGCATACCACTCTACCTCTCTAAAAAGCTCCAGATGGTGCAAAATCAAGCGGCCAGACTGATCTATAGGCAACCCAGGTGGCAACATGCTTCCCCCCTCTTAAAGAAGCTGCACTGGCTCCCCATTCCCCAACGCTGCGCCTTCAAAATTGGCTGCCTGCTGTTCAAGTCCCTGCATGGCCAAAGCCCTAAATTCATGGATAGCCTTATCTCCCGTTACTCTCCCTCTCGCAACCTGCGATCGGCTCATCTTCTACTTCTGAACGTCCCTGCATTTAAACTCAAGCGCCAAGGGGGCTGTAGGTTTGCCACTCTAGCCCCAAAATTGTGGAACTCTATCCCTCTGGAAATCAGATCCAGCACCAACCTAATGAGTTTCAGAAAGTCTCTTAAAACTTGGTTGTTTACCCAGGCCTACGAATGAACCACTAGGCTCGCCTTCCTAGATAGCGCCATGAAACCAATTGGTGTACGAGCGCTTTACAAAACCCTTTTAACATTAACATAACTCTACTCTACGCCACTACACTCTACGCTACACCACTCTAAGCCACTCTTTTACAATCTGCACCACTCCACTCTATGCCACTCCATGCTACTCTACTATGCAAAACTGCACTTTACGCCAATCTACTCTACTCTTTACCATTCCACTCTATACCAATTCCCTCTACTCTACGCCACTACACTCTACGCTGCACCACTCTAAGCCACTCTTTTACAATCTGCGCCACTCCACTCTATGCTACTCCATGCTACTGTACTATGCAAAACTACACTCTACGCCAATCTACTCTACTCTTTACCATTCCACTCTATACCACTTCACTCTACTCTATGCCACTCCACGCTACACCACTCTAAGCCACTCTTTTACAATATGCACCACTCCACTCTATGCCACTCCATGCTACTCTGCTATGCAAAACTGCACTCTATGGCACTGAACTCGACGCCAATCCACTCTACTCTATAGAATTTCACTCTACTCTACGCCACTACACTTTATTCTACCACCACTCTAAGCCACTCTTTTACAATCTGTGCCACTCCACTCCCATCTATACCACTCCATGCTACTCTACTATGCAAAACTGCACTCTACGCCAATCTACTCTACTCTTTACCATTCCGCACTATACCACTTCACTCTACTCAACGCTACACTACTCTAAGCCACTCTTTTACAATCTGCACCACTCCACTCTATGCTACTCCATGCTACTCTCCTATGCAAAACTACACTCTACGCCAATCTACTCTACTATTTACCATTCCACTCTATACCACTTCACTCTACTCTATGCCACTACACTCTACGCTACACCACTCTAAGCCACTCTTTTACAATCTGCACCACTCCACTCTATGCCACTCCATGCTACTCTACTATGCAAAACTGCACTCTACGCCAATCTACTCTACTCTTTACCATTCCACTCTATACCAATTCACTCTACTCTACGCCACTACACTCTACGCTACACCACTCTAAGCCACTCTTTTACAATCTGCACAACTCCACTCCATGCCACTCCATGCTACTCTACTATGCAAAACTGCACTCTACGCCAATCTACTCTACTCTTTACCATTCCACTCTATACCACTTCACTCTACTCTACGCCACTACACTCTACGCTGCACCACTCTAAGCCACTCTTTTACAATCTGCACCACTCCACTATATGCCACTCCATGCTACTCTGCTATGCAAAACTGCACTCTATGGCACTGCACACAATGCCAATCCACTCTACTCAATACCACTTCACTCTACTCTATGCCACTACACTCTATGCTACCACCACTCTAAGCCACTCTTTAACAATCTGTGCCACTCCACTCCCATCTATACCACTCCATGCTACTCTACTATGCAAAACTACACTCTACGCCAATCTACTCTATTCTTTACCATTCCACTCTATACCACTTCACTCTACTCTACGCCACTACACTCCAGGCCACACCACTCTAAGCCACTCTTTTACAATCTGCACGACTCCACTCTATGCCACTCCATTCTACTCTACTATGCAAAACTGCACTCTACGCCAATCTACTCTACTCTTTACCATTCCACTCTATACCACTTCACTCTACTCTACGCCACTCCACTCCACGCTACACCACTCTAAGCCACTCTTTTACAATCTGCACCACTCCACTCTATGCCACTCCATGCTACTCTGCTATGCAAAACTGCACTCTACGCCACTACACTCTACGCTACACCACTCTAAGCCACTCTTTTACAATCTGCACCACTCCACTCTATGCCACTCCATGCTACTCTACTATGCAAAACTGCACTCTACGCCAATCTACTCTACTCTTTACCATTCCACTCTATACCAATTCACTCTACTCTACGCCACTACACTCTACGCTACACCACTCTAAGCCACTCTTTTACAATCTGCGCCACTCCATTCTATGCTACTTCATGCTACTCTACTATGAAAACTACACTCTATGCCAATCTACTCTACTCTTTACCATTCCACTCTATACCACTTCACTCTACTCTATGCCACTCCACTCCACGCTACACCACTCTAAGCCACTCTTTTACAATCTGCACCACTCCACTCTATGCCACTCCATGCTACTCTGCTATGCAAAACTGCACTGTATGGTACTGAACTCGACGCCAATCCACTCTACTCTATAGAATTTCACTCTTCTCTACGCCACTACACTCTATTCTACCACCACTGTAAGCCACTCTTTTACAATCTGTGCCACTCCACTCCCATCTATACCACTCCATGCTACCCTACTATGCAACACTGCACTCTACGCCAATCTACTCTACTCTTTACCATTCCACTCTATACCACTTCACTCTACTCTACGCCACTACACTCCACGCTTCACCACTCTAAGCCACTCTTTTACAATCTTCTTCACTCCACCCTATGCCACTCCATGCTACTCTACTATGCAAAACTGCACTCTACGCCAATCTACTCTACTCTTTACCATTCCACTTTATACCAATTAACTCTACTCTACACCACTACACTCCTACGCTGCACCACTCTAAGCCACTCTTTTACAATCTGCACCACTCCACTCTATGCCACTCCATGTTACTCTACTATGCAAAACTGCACTCTACGCCAATCTACTCTACTCTTTACTATTCCACTCTATACCACTTCACTCTACTCTTCGCCACTACACTCTACGCTGCACCACTCTAAGCCACTCTTTTACAATCTGCATCACTCCACCCTATGCCACTCCATGCTACTCTACTATGCAAAACTGCACTCTACGCCAATCTACTCTATTCTTTACCATTCCACTCTATACCAATTAACTCTACTCTACGCCACTACACTCTACGCTGCACCACTCTAAGCCACTCTTTTACAATCTGCACCACTCCACTCTATGCCACTCCATGCTACTCTGCTATGCAAAACTGCACTCTATGGCACTGCACTCGACACCAATCCACTCTACTCTATACAACTTAACTCAGTTCTATGCCACTACACTCTATTCTACCACCACTCTAAGCCACTCTTTTACAATCTTTGCCACTCCACTCCCATCTATATTACTCCATGCTACTCTACTATGCAAAACTGCACTCTACGCCAATCTACTCTACTCTTTACCATTCCACTCTATACCACTTCACTCTACTCTACGCCACTCCACTCCACGCTTCACCACTCTAAGCCACTCTTTTACAGTCTGCACCACTTCACTCTATGCCACTTCATGGTACTCTACTATGCAAAACTGCACTGTACGCCAATCTACTCTACTCTTTACCATTCCACTCTACCAATTCACTCTATTCTATGCCACTACACTCTACGCTGCACCACTCTAAGCCACCCTTTTACAATCTGCACCACTCCACTCTATGCTACTCCATGATACTCTACTATGCAAAACTGCACTCTACGCCAATCTACTCTACTCTTTACTATTCCACTCTATACCTCTTCACTCTAGTCTACGCCACTACACTCTACGCTACACCACTCTAAGCCACTCTTTTGCAATCTGCACGACTCCACTCTATGCCACTCCATGCTACTCTACTATGCAAAACTGCCCTCTACGCCAATCTACTCTACTCTTTACCATTCCACTCTTTACCAATTCACTCTACTCTACGCCACTACACTCTACGCTGCGCCACTCTAAGCCACTCTTTCACAATCTGCACCACTCCACTCTATGCCACTCCATGGTACTCTGCTATGTAGAACTGCACTCTATGGCATTGCACTCGATGCCAATCTACTCTACTCTTTACCACTCCACTCTATACCACTTCACTCTACTCTACGCCACTACACAATATGCTACCACCACTCTAAGCCACCCTTTTACCATCTGTACCACTCCACTCCCATCTATACCACTCCATGCTACTCTACTATGCAAAACTGCACTCTACGCCAATCTACTCTACTCTTTACCATTTCACTCTATACCACTTCACTCTACTCTACGCCACTACACTCTATGCTACACCACTCTAAGCCACTCTTTTACAATCGGCACGACTCCACTCTATGCCACTCCATGCTACTCTACTATGCAAAACTGCACTCTACGCCAATCTACTCTACTCTTTACCATTCCACTCTATACCACTTCACTCTACTCTACGCCACTACACTCTACGCTGCACCACTCTAAGCCACTCTTTTACAATCTGCACCACTCCACTCTATGCCACTCCATGCTACTCTGCTATGCAAAACTGCACTCTATGGCACTGCACTTGACGCCAATCCACACTACTGCATACAACTTCACTCTATTCTACGCCACTACACTCTATTCTACCACCACTCTAAGCCACTCTTTTACAATCTTTGCCACTCTACTCCCATCTATACCACTCCATACTACTCTACTATGCAAAACTGCACTCTACGCCAATCTACTCTACTCTTTACCATTCCACTCTATACCACTTCACTCTACTCTACCCCACTCCACTGCACGCTACACCACTCTAAGCCACTCTTTCACAATCTGCACCACTCCACCCTATGCCACTCCATGCTACTCTACTATGCAAAACTGCACTCTACGCCAATCTACTCTACTCTTTAACATTCCACTCTATACCAATTAACTCTACTCTATGCCACTACACTCTACGCTACACCACTCTAAGCCACTCTTTTACAATCTGCACCACTCCACTCTATGCCACTCCATGCTACTCTACTATGCAAAACTGCACTCTACGCCAATCTACTCTACTCTTTACCATTCCACTCTATACCAATTCACTCCACTCTACGCCACTACACTCTACGCTACACCACTCTAAGCCACCCTTTTACAATCTGCACCACTCCACTCTATGCTACTCCATGATACTCTACTATGCAAAACTGCACTCTACGCCAATCTACTCTACTCTTTACTATTCCACTCTATACCTCTTCACTCTAGTCTACGCCACTACACTCTACGCTACACCACTCTAAGCCACTCTTTTGCAATCTGCATGACTCCACTCTATGCCACTCCATGCTACTCTACTATGCAAAACTGCCCTCTATGCCAATCTACTCTACTCTTTACCATTCCACTCTTTACCAATTCACTCTACTCTACGCCACTACACTCTACGCTGCGCCACTCTAAGCCACTCTTTCACAATCTGCACCACTCCACTCTATGCCACTCCATGGTACTCTGCTATGTAGAACTGCACTCTATGGCATTGCACTCGATGCCAATCTACTCTACTCTTTACCACTCCACTCTATACCACTTCACTCTACTCTACGCCACTACACAATATGCTACCACCACTCTAAGCCACCCTTTTACCATCTGTACCACTCCACTCCCATCTATACCACTCCATGCTACTCTACTATGCAAAATTGCACTCTACGCCAATCTACTCTACTCTTTACCATTTCACTCTATACCACTTCACTCTACTCTACGCCACTACACTCTATGCTACACCACTCTAAGCCACTCTTTTACAATCGGCACGACTCCACTCTATGCCACTCCATGCTACTCTACTATGCAAAACTGCACTCTACGCCAATCTACTCTACTCTTTACCATTCCACTCTATACCACTTCACTCTACTCTACGCCACTACACTCTACGCTGCACCACTCTAAGCCACTCTTTTACAATCTGCACCACTCCACTCTATGCCACTCCATGCTACTCTACTATGCAAAACTGCCCTCTACGCCAATCTACTCTACTCTTTACCATTCCACTCTTTACCAATTCACTCTACTCTACGCCACTACACTCTACGCTGCGCCACTCTAAGCCACTCTTTCACAATCTGCACCACTCCACTCTATGCCACTCCATGGTACTCTGCTATGTAGAACTGCACTCTATGGCATTGCACTCGATGCCAATCTACTCTACTCTTTACCACTCCACTCTATACCACTTCACTCTACTCTACGCCACTACACAATATGCTACCACCACTCTAAGCCACCCTTTTACCATCTGTACCACTCCACTCCCATCTATACCACTCCATGCTACTCTACTATGCAAAACTGCACTCTACGCCAATCTACTCTACTCTTTACCATTTCACTCTATACCACTTCACTCTACTCTACGCCACTACACTCTATGCTACACCACTCTAAGCCACTCTTTTACAATCGGCACGACTCCACTCTATGCCACTCCATGCTACTCTACTATGCAAAACTGCACTCTACGCCAATCTACTCTACTCTTTACCATTCCACTCTATACCACTTCACTCTACTCTACGCCACTACACTCTACGCTGCACCACTCTAAGCCACTCTTTTACAATCTGCACCACTCCACTCTATGCCACTCCATGCTACTCTGCTATGCAAAACTGCACTCTATGGCACTGCACTTGACGCCAATCCACACTACTGTATACAACTTCACTCTATTCTACGCCACTACACTCTATTCTACCACCACTCTAAGCCACTCTTTTACAATCTTTGCCACTCTACTCCCATCTATACCACTCCATACTACTCTACTATGCAAAACTGCACTCTACGCCAATCTACTCTACTCTTTACCATTCCACTCTATACCACTTCACTCTACTCTACGCCACTCCACTCCACGCTACACCACTCTAAGCCACTCTTTCACAATCTGCACCACTCCACCCTATGCCACTCCATGCTACTCTACTATGCAAAACTGCACTCTACGCCAATCTACTCTACTCTTTACCATTCCACTCTATACCAATTAACTCTACTCTACGCCACTACACTCTACTCTGCACCACTCTAAGCCACTCTTTTACAATCTGCACCACTCCACTTTATGCCACTCCATGCTACTCTACTATGCAAAACTGCACTCTACACCAATCTACTCTACTCTTTACCATTCCACTCTATACCACTTCACTCTACTCTTCGCCACTACACTCTACGCTGCACCACTCTAAGCCACTCTTTTACAATCTGCACCACTCCACTCTATGCCACTCCATGCTACTCTGCAATGAAAAACTGCACTCTATGGCACTGCCCTCGACACCAATCCACTCTACTCTATACAACTTCACTCAGTTCTATGCCACTACACTCTATTCTACCACCACTCTAAGCCACTCTTTTACAATCTTTGCCACTCCACTCCCATCTATACCACTCCATGCTACTCTACTATGCAAAACTGCACTCTACGCCAATCTACTCTACTTTTTACCATTCCACTCTATACCACTTCACTCTACTCTATGCCACTCCACTCCACGCTACACCACTCTAAGCCACTCTTTTACAATCTGCACCACTCCACTCTATGCTACTCCATGCTACTCTACTATGCAAAACTACACTCTACGCCAATCTACTCTACTCTTTACCATTCCACTCTATACCACTTCACTCTACTCTATGCCACTACACTCTACGCTACACCACTCTAAGCCACTCTTTTACAATCTGCACCACTCCACTCTATGCCACTCCATGCTACTCTACTATGCAAAACTGCACTCTACGCCAATCTACTCTACTCTTTACCATTCCACTCTATACCAATTCACTCCACTCTACGCCACTACACTCTACGCTTCACCACTCTAAGCCACTCTTTTACAATCTGCACAACTCCACTCCATGCCACTCCATGCTACTCTACTATGCAAAACTGCACTCTACACCAATCTACTCTACTCTTTACCATTCCACTCTATACCACTTCACTCTACTCTATGCCACTACACTCTACGCTGCACCACTCTAAGCCACTCTTTTACAATCTGCACCACTCCACTATATGCCACTCCATGCTACTCTGCTATGCAAAACTGCACTCTATGGCACTGCACATGACGCCAATCCACTCTACTCAATACCACTTCACTCTACTCTATGCCACTACACTCTATGCTACCACCACTCTAAGCCACTCTTTAACAATCTGTGCCACTCCACTCCCATCTATACCACTCCATGCTACTCTACTATGCAAAACTACACTCTACGCCAATCTACTCTATTCTTTACCATTCCACTCTATACCACTTCACTCTACTCTACGCCACTACACTCCAGGCTACACCATTCTAAGCCACTCTTTTACAATATGCACGACTCCACTCTATGCCACTCCATTCTACTCTAGTATGCAAAACTGCACTCTACGCCAATCTACTCTACTCTTTACCATTCCACTCTATACCACTTCACTCTACTCTACGCCACTACACTCTACACTACACCACTCCAAGCCACTCTTTTACAATCTGCACCACTCCACTCTATGCCACTCCATGCTACTCTACTATGCAAAACTGCACTCTATGCCAATCTACTCTACTCTTTACCATTCCACTCTATACCACTTCACTCTACTCTACGCCACTACACTCTACACTACACCACTCCAAGCCACTCTTTTACAATCTGCACCACTCCACTCTATGCCACTCCATGCTACTCTGCTATGCAAAACTTCACTCTACGCCACTACACTCTACGCTACACCACTCTAAGCCACTCTTTTACAATCTGCACCACTCCACTCTATGCCACTCCATGCTACTCTACTATGCAAAACTGCACTCTACGCCAATCTACTCTACTCTTTACCATTCCACTCTATACCAATTCACTCTACTCTACGCTACTACACTCTACGCTACACCACTCTAAGCCACTCTTTTACAATCTGCGCCACTCCATTCTATGCTACTCCATGCTACTCTACTATGCAAAACTACACTCTATGCCAATCTACTCTACTCTTTACCATTCCACTCTATACTACTTCACTCTACTCTATGCTACTCCACTCCACGCTACACCACTCTAAGCCACTCTTTTACAATCTGCACCACTCCACTCTATGCCACTCCATGCTACTCTGCTATGCAAAACTGCACTGTATGGCACTGAACTCGACGCCAATCCACTCTACTCTATAGAATTTCACTCTACTCTACGCCACTACTCTCTATTCTACCACCACTGTAAGCCACTCTTTTACAATCTGTGCCACTCCACTCCCATCTATACCACTCCATGCTACTCTACTATGCAAAACTGCACTCTACGCCAATCTACTCTACTCTTTACCATTCCACTCTATACCACTTCACTCTACTCTACGCCACTCCACTCCACGCTTCACCACTCTAAGCCACTCTTTTACAATCTGCATCACTCCACCCTATGCCACTCCATGCTACTCTACTATGCAAAACTGCACTCTATGCCAATCTACTCTACTCTTTACCATTCCACTCTATACCAATTAACTCTACTCTACGCCACTACACTCTACGCTGCACCACTCTAAGCCACTCTTTTACAATCTGCACCACTCCACTCTATGCCACTCCATGCTACTCTGCTATGCAAAACTGCACTCTATGGCACTGCACTCGACACCAATCCACTCTACTCTATACAACTTCACTCAGTTCTATGCCACTACACTCTATTCTACCACCACTCTAAGCCACTCTTTTACAATCTTTGCCACTCCACTCCCATCTATACCACTCCATGCTACTCTACTATGCAATACTGCACTCTACGCCAATCTACTCTACTCTTTACCATTCCACTCTATACCACTTCACTCTACTGTACGCCACTACACTCTACGCTACACCACTCTAAGCCACTCTTTTACAGTCTGCACCACTCCACTCTATGCCACTCCATGTTACTCTACTATGCAAAACTGCACTCTACGCCAATCTACTCTACTCTTTACCATTCCACTCTATACCACTTCACTCTACTCTTCGCCACTACACTCTACGCTGCACCACTCTAAGCCACTCTTTTACAATCTGCATCACTCCACCCTATGCCACTCCATGCTACTCTACTATGCAAAACTGCACTCTATGCCAATCTACTCTACTCTTTACCATTCCACTCTATACCAATTAACTCTACTCTACGCCACTACACTCTACGCTGCACCACTCTAAGCCACTC
The DNA here is from genome assembly GCA_963921515.1 of Calotriton arnoldi. Lineage (NCBI taxonomy): Eukaryota > Metazoa > Chordata > Amphibia > Caudata > Salamandridae > Calotriton > Calotriton arnoldi. The sequence goes on along the minus strand of CAWUFW010013354.1, from coordinate 189,629 downwards.
TTTTACAATCTGCACCACTCCACTCTATGCCACTCCATGCTACTCTGCTATGCAAAACTGCACTCTATGGCACTGCACTCGACACCAATCCACTCTACTCTATACAACTTCACTCAGTTCTATGCCACTACACTCTATTCTACCACCACTCTAAGCCACTCTTTTACAATCTTTGCCACTCCACTCCCATCTATACCACTCCATGCTACTCTACTATGCAATACTGCACTCTACGCCAATCTACTCTACTCTTTACCATTCCACTCTATACCACTTCACTCTACTGTACGCCACTACACTCTACGCTACACAACTCTAAGCCACTCTTTTACAGTCTGCACCACTCCACTCTATGCCACTCCATGGTACTCTACTATGCAAAACTGCACTCTACGCCAATCTACTCTACTCTTTACCATTCCACTCTACCAATTCACTCTATTCTATGCCACTACACTCTACGCTGCACCACTCTAAGCCACTCTTTTACAATCTGCACCACTCCACTCTATGCTACTCCATGATACTCTACTATGCAAAACTGCACTCTACGCCAATCTACTCTACTCTTTACTATTCCACTCTATACCTCTTCACTCTAGTCTACCCCACTACACTCTACCCTACACCACTCTAAGCCACTCTTTTGCAATCTGCACGACTCCACTCTATGCCACTCCATGCTACTCTACTATGCAAAACTGCCCTCTACGCCAATCTACTCTACTCTTTACCATTCCACTCTTTACCAATTCATTCTACCCTACGCCACTACACTCTACGCTGCGCCACTCTAAGCCACTCTTTCACAATCTGCACCACTCCACTCTATGCCACTCCATGCTACTCTGCTATGTAGAACTGCACTCTATGGCATTGCTCTCGATACCAATCTACTCTACTCTTTACCACTCCACTCTATACTACTTCACTCTACTCTACGCCACTACACAATATGCTACCACCACTCTAAGCCACCCTTTTACCATCTGTACCACTCCACTCCCATCTATACCACTCCATGCTACTCTACTATGCAAAACTGCACTCTACGCCAATCTACTCTACTCTTTACCATTTCACTCTATACCACTTCACTCTACTCTACGCCACTACACTCTATGCTTCACCACTCTAAGCCACTCTTTTACAATCGGCACGACTCCACTCTATGCCACTCCATGCTACTCTACTATGCAAAACTGCACTCTACGCCAATTTACTCTACTCTTTACCACTTCACTCTACTCTACGCCACTACACTCTACGCTGAACCACTCTAAGCCACTCTTTTACAATGTGCACCACTCCACTCTATGCCACTCCATGCTACTCTGCTATGCAAAACTGCACTGTATGGCACTGCACTCGACGCCAATCCACACTACTGTATACAACTTCACTCTAAATATACAAGCAAAAACTCTACCTAGGTACTATAAGAAAAGCTGTACGTCAACTGTTAATAGACCACTCTGGCTAAACCCAAATGACCAAATTCTTCACCACAAGCAAGTTGAATTAAACATCCTTTTACCATCTGTACCACTCCACTCCCATCTATACCACTCCATGCTACTCTACTATGCAAAACTGCACTCTACGCCATTCTACTCTACTCTTTACCATTCCACTCTATACCACTTCACTCTACTCTACGCCACTACACTCTACGCTAAACCACTCTAAGCCACTCTTTTACAATCTGTACCTCTTCACTCTACTGCAATATGCACAGCGGCACTCTATACCACTATACACAACTTTACTCTACACCACTGCGCTCTACATCACATAATTACTATACACATAATTCCATTGCACACCATGCCACATATTTACACTACACAAATCCACTCCACACCACACAAATCCACGCCATACAATTACTCAACTAACAATTCAAATCCAACCCACATAATTCTACTCAACCACATACAACCACTCCATAACACAAGGGTAAAAGGCATTGCCATTTACAGCACCTATAGCTCTAATTTAAAAAAAAATGCATTTCTACTGCTTGTTTGTTATGGCTGATGTGGGAAAAGTAAAGAAAGTTAAAGCATAAAAGCAGATTCGAGACTCCGGCCCTGACACAGAGTTACTGGTCAGCGGGATCGGCAGGGAGTTTGCAAACAGGCTGTTCTAACTGGCTGCCGTGAGCCAATCAATGATCGTAACAGATGGCCGTACTCTGATAGGTTAAAAGGATGACTGTAGTGAGTACCTTTCTCATTGGCCGCTAGCAGCCAATCTACATAAAATATAATGGGGTAACCCAGTGTCCCTCAGAACCTGGGCGTCAAACGATTATACTACAAATGGTTCTGTTGGGTGAACTCAATTTCTTTTACAATTACAACATTAATTATGCAGAAAGAAATGGAAACACACATATGTGAGGTCAATCGACGAAGATATATTGTAAGCTTCTGAGTGATATATATTTCTTCTTCAATTACAGTCTGTCGAAAACAAGGATCATCGTTGATAAAGGCAAGAAGATTGACTTTTTTAGGTGAATAGGTGATTTAAAGGTGACAAGGTGTTATAGGTGAAGGTAATATATACAGTGCTTTACAAAACAATATATAAAATGTTGACATCAATACACATCCGTTCCGAGACATATAAATCTCCAATGAGCCTCCTTTTGATTTTGGCGTTTGGCACGGGATGGAGAACATAGGATATGGATTGTGGGGTACGTCGACGTTTCGATGGTATAGGATGGTATCAAATACCAATTGTCCTCCGCTAAGGACAATTGGTATTTGATACCAGCCCTATGGTAGGTCCTTTGACTTTCGGCCTTCACACTAGAGCTAATGCTAATTTGTGTTTACCTTGATAGGCTGTCCTCGCTATGTCCTGAAGAAGACCCGCTGTGACTTCACAATCACGCGCCATCTTAGGTCGAAACGTCGACGTACCCCACAATCCATATCCTATGTTCTCCATCCCGTGCCACACGCCAAAATCAAAAGGAGGCTCATTGGAGATTTATATGTCTCGGAACGGATGTGTATTGATGTCAACATTTTATATACTGTTTTGTAAAGCACTGTATATATTACCTTCACTATAACACCTTGTCACCTTTAGATCACCTAAAAAAGTCACTCTTCTTGCCTTTATCAACGATGATCCTTGTTTTCGACAGCCTGTAATTGAAGAAGAAGTATATATCACTCAGGAGCTTACAATATATCTAGGCCGATTGACCTCACATATGTGTGTTTCCATTTCTTTCTGCATAATTAATGTTGTAATTGTAAAATAAATTGAGTTCACCCAACAGAACCATTTGTAGCATAATGGCTAGCAGCCAATCAACATCTCTTGTGGTGGCCGCACCTCCCAGCACCACTGCTTGTGCTCCTGGGGGGTGTGGGCAGCTGAACACTCATTGTTTTTTCTGTGACGTGGGAGCAAGCCCTGTTTATTCCTAGTTCATCTGCAGAGGTGATTTGTGACCCCCTCCTCCCCGCTTGATGTGTTTTGTATTCAGCAAAACTACTTTTCAATGTATATGACACTTTGAATTAATTAAAACTTGTTTGGATGCAAATATTATCATTAAAAAATGTACTTTTTTTTAACAGAAGAGTCAGCATTTAGAAGGCGCCCAGATACTTTCCATCTCTTTGTAAATTGGAAGTCAGTCCTCATTAAGAGGAAGTTTCAAAGCGCCTTCTAGCCAGGCACTGATATCATGAATATTTATCCGCCTCGGATTATGAGGCTGTCTCTTCTCAGAAGGGGGGCTGCCTCCGGGACACAACTGCCTCCCGTGAAGGTTATTATGAACTATTTCTGGGTTAATAAAGAGAAGGACTGCCACAATTCAGACTCACACTGTGCATCAAGGGTGCGCTGGCACCCATGTATTTTTCAAACTCCCAATTTCCTGAAAGAACATTTCTAAACAATTTGGTGACCATCGGAATAATATCAGAGGTGGGCAGAGGGTGGGGTCAGTGTTGGGGAGCAGGGGAGCACACCTGCGCCCCCTCTTACCCTGGTGTATAAGTCCCCAAACCAAAGGGCGTCTGACGGCTGAGCCTGGCTGTCTGCAGAGGAGAGTAAACTAAAGCGCCTAGAGGGTTAGCTAAAGGGGGGGGGAGCAAGGAGGGTCAACCAAGTGGGGGGGGGAGCGAGAATCAAGGGGCGCAAGAAACCTCACGACATAAGGGTGTAGGTGTGCATGTGATATTTCTGTAGCAGGAAGGCTGCTGAAAGGCAGCGGAGCGCTGTAGGGGGCCCAAGGCAGCTGAACGTGTAAAGTGGAGCAGCGCTGGGGTGGTCCTGGTGGGCACAGGGCCGTTGTTCCATATCCTGGGTGCTTAGAAGGAGAATGCCTGCTGGCTTGTTTTGTCTTTTTTACGCTTCTTAGTTTGTAGTCTGAACGAGTTCTGGCTGCGGGTGCCAAGGACCACCAGAGATGGTGAGCTTGTCTGCAGGATGAGCAGGGGTGCCAGGGACCACCAGAGATGGTGAGCTTGTCTGCAGGGGTGCCAGGGACCACCAGAGATGGTGAGCTTGTCTGCAGGATGAGCAGGGGTGCCAAGGGCCACCAGAGATGGTGAGCTTGTCTGCAGGATGAGCAGGGGTGCCAGGGACCACCAGAGATGGTGAGCTTGTCTGCAGGATGAGCAGGGGTGCCAAGGGCCACCAGAGATGGTGAGCTTGTCTTCAGGATGAGCAGGGGTGCCAGGGACCACCAGAGATGGTGAGCTTGTCTGCAGGGGTGCCAGGGACCACCAGAGATGGTGAGCTTGTCTGCAGGATGAGCAGGGGTGCCAGGGACCACCAGAGATGGTGAGCTTGTCTGCAGGATGAGCAGGGGTGACAAGGGTCACCAGAGATGGTGAGCTTGTCTGCAGGATGAGCAGGGTGCCAAGGGCCACCAGAGATGGTGAGCTTGTCTGCAGGGGTGCCAAGGACCACCAGAGATGGTGAGCTTGTCTGCAGGATGAGCAGGGGTGCCAAGGACCACCAGAGATGGTGAGCTTGTCTGCAGGATGAGCAGGGGTGCCAAGGGCCACCAGAGACGGTGAGCTTGTCTGCAGGGGTGCCAAGGACCACCAGAGATGGTGAGCTTGTCTGCAGGATGAGCAGGGGTGCTAAGGACCACCAGAGATGGTGAGCTTGTCTGCAGGATGAGCAGGGGTGCCAAGGGCCACCAGAGACGGTGAGCTTGTCTGCAGGATGAGCAGGGGTGCCAAGGACCACCAGAGATGGTGAGCTTGTCTGCAGGATGAGCAGGGGTGCCAAAGACCACCAGAGATGGTGAGCTTGTCTGCAGGATGAGCAGGGGTGCCAAGGACCACCAGAGACGGTGAGCTTGTCTGCAGGATGAGCAGGGGTGCCAGGGGCCACCAGAGACAGTGAGCTTGTCTGCAGGATGAGCAGGGGTGCCAAGGACCACCAGAGACGGTGAGCTTGTCTGCAGGATGAGCAGGGGTGCCAAGGACCACCAGAGACGGTGAGCTTGTCTGCAGGATGAGCAGGGGTGCCAAGGGCCACCAGAGATGGTGAGCTTGTCTGCAGGGGTGCCAAGGACCACCAGAGATGGTGAGCTTGTCTGCAGGATGAGCAGGGGTGCCAAGGACCACCAGAGATGGTGAGCTTGTCTGCAGGATGAGCAGGGGTGCCAAGGGCCACCAGAGATGGTGAGCTTGTCTGCAGGGGTGCCAAGGACCACCAGAGATGGTGAGCTTGTCTGCAGGATGAGCAGGGGTGCTAAGGACCACCAGAGATGGTGAGCTTGTCTGCAGGATGAGCAGGGGTGCCAAGGGCCACCAGAGACGGTGAGCTTGTCTGCAGGATGAGCAGGGGTGCCAGGGGCCACCAGAGACGGTGAGCTTGTCTGAAGGACGAGCAGGGGTGCCAGGGACCACCAGAGATGGTGAGCTTGTCTGCAGGATGAGCAGGGGTGCCAAAGACCACCAGAGATGGTGAGCTTGTCTGCAGGATGAGCAGGGGTGCCAGGGACTACCAGAGATGGTGAGCTTGTCTGCAGGATGAGCAGGGGTGCCAAAGACCACCAGAGATGGTGAGCTTGTCTGCAGGATGAGCAGGGGTGCCAGGGACCACCAGAGATGGTGAGCTTGTCTGCAGGATGAGCAGGGGTGCCAAGGACCACCAGAGATGGTGAGCTTGTCTGCAGGATGAGCAGGGGTGCCAAGGACCACCAGAGACGGTGAGCTTGTCTGCAGGATGAGCAGGGGTGCCAGGGGCCACCAGAGACAGTGAGCTTGTCTGCAGGATGAGCAGGGGTGCCAAGGACCACCAGAGACGGTGAGCTTGTCTGCAGGATGAGCAGGGGTGCCAAGGACCACCAGAGACGGTGAGCTTGTCTGCAGGATGAGCAGGGGTGCCAAAGACCACCAGAGACGGTGAGCTTGTCTGCAGGATGAGCAGGGGTGCCAAGGACCACCAGAGATGGTGAGCTTGAGCAGGGGTGCCAAGGACCACCAGAGATGGTGAGCTTGTCTGCAGGATGAGCAGGGGTGCAGGTCGTGATGGTTTTGTAAATCATGCCGCTGGGTTTGAGGACGGTGCGGGACGGCAAGAGGAGCCAACAGAGTTCCATCAGGATGTTGGTGATATGATCATATTGTTTCAGGCCTGGGATGAGATTGCTGGGGTATGTAGGAGGCCCTTACGGGGAGCCTCAGTGGAGTCTGGAAGTCCACGGAGCAGGGCGTTACTGCCATCCAGATGTGAGGGTACAAGGGCTTGAACACCAGTTCTGAAGTCACTTCTGGCACAAATGGTATAATTTGCTTTGTTTTGTGGCACTGTGTTCCTTAAAGGTGAGGTTGGTGTGAATCCAGGTGACTTGAAGTTCAAAGAAAGTTGTGGTTCGAAGCCGTCAATGTTCATGTCATAGCGCTATGTTCTCTAATTATCGCCACATTGTCACCATCTGTTTCTAACTATATGACACGTCGGGTGATATGGATTTCCCTGTACCCCAAAAAATTGGAAATTATGTATATATTTATTTTGTTTGTTTGTTCCCACAGAATATAACATTGTACACTGTGAAGAGCCCGTTTTTAATATATCCATGATGATAGATCACTCATCTGCACTGAATGAAATTTAGAACTTTGCGCCCTGATGAAGGATGGTGTAAAGTACATGGTACCCCCGAAACGCGCGTCGGCGCATCTTCGTTGTTTTTGTATTCTGTACATTGTGCGTAATCTGTAATTGTGTTCCTGATTGGAGTCTATTGTGATACTGTTTCTTGTTTTTTTTCCTATTATATGTTTTTTCATGTTTTTCTTTTGTTTTCTGTAGAGACATGTACTGAAATTGTATGGTTCTCTCCTCATTAGACTAAGGCTCCCATGCATCGTATGAATTTCATACAGAATTATTGAATGTCATTTTTATTGTATATATTTATGTGATGAGAAAATTGAGAATACTTACAAAAAAAGAAAAAAATTATATTTTTGATAATAAATGAAGCAAACCATATTTCTGTGGGACATTGTTTACTCTTGATTCTTTACAGAACTGTATAAATAACTAGATAAGGGGTAGATTAGCGTTTATTGTTATAGCGCTATGTTTGACCTGTTTCTTGTTTGCTGTTCTTAGCAAATAACAGGAATTCTGTCATGGTTGGGTCGAGCTCCAGGAAGGCGCTGGACACCCAGGTCTGGGTGGAGATCAGGCCGTGTCTGTGACGTTGGACGTCTGAAGCACGTAAAGTTGGGCTTCATCTGCATATCAGTGAATCCCGAAGCTGTTATCTGTGAGTAGAGGACCGAGCGGCTCCATGTAGAGGTTGAAGATGACAGGAGATAGTATCAACCCTGAGCGACTCCACATGCGATGGGCATCTTCTGGGAGCTGGAGGTGCCCACGTGAACAAACTGGTGTCAGCTGGAAAGGTAGGCGAGGAACAGTGAAGGACAGCACCAGTGACTCCCGTTCAAGACTCCGGGGCATGTATGAAGGTGGGGTGGTCCACTGGGTTGGACGCAGCTGAGAGGTCCAGCACTATCAGGAGGCTGGGCTCATCTTCATCAGGCGTCGAGAGGGCACTGTCTATGATGTGTAAGGTAGAGTGGCCTCCTCACTCGAACTCGGTCGTTTACTACGATAGGAGTACTCTCCTGAACCCGATACATAACCAAATGTTCGTAATTGGAACATAAACGTTCTAGAGCGACACGCTATATGTGATTGATTATATGCTCTGCCTGGAACTTGGCGGATTTGTTTTAGATTTTATATGTGCCCTGAGGAAGTCGATGGGTGATACTCCCAGGACGAAACACGTGTTGGCTACATTTGGCTACATTTCGGCTATATCAAATAAATAAAGAGGAATCATATCACACAAGACCTGGACTGATATTGAGTGAACTGACTAACTGATGTGAAAAGCCTTTTTTTGCTCGGGAACGGGACTTTACTTTGTGATTTGCCCTTTGTGTACCAGCGGTATCAAAGGATTTTGGATTCGTGGGTGGCCGTCTCTCAACTGTTCCCTTGAGCATTTTCTTGGATATTACTTGTATATATGTTATCTGACTACTATAATGGTGTTGCGCGAGCTTTAACCTAGCCACACCTCAGAGTTAAACTGTTATCTGTGAGTAGAGGACCGAGCGGCTCCATGTAGAGGTTGAAGATGACAGGAGATAGTATCAACCCTGAGCGACTCCAAATGCGATGGGCATCTTCTGGGAGCTGGAGGTGCCCACGTGAACAAACTGGTGTCAGCTGGAAAGGTAGGCGAGGAACAGTGAAGGACAGCACCAGTGACTCCCGTTCAAGACTCCGGGGCATGTATGAAGGTGGGGTGGTCCACTGGGTTGGACGCAGCTGAGAGGTCCAGCACTATCAGGAGGCTGGGCTCATCTTCATCAGGCGTCGAGAGGGCACTGTCTATGATGTGTAAGGTAGAGTGGCCTCCATGCTGCAGCGCGATTTGGAGCCAAATGAATGGTAGGTGAGGGGTGGTCTGGTCGTTGATGAGGTCGTCAGGGTCTAGAGTAGGTTTCTTTAGGAGTGGGAGGATATGGTCTGTCTTGTGAGCGTCTGGGTAGATTCCTTGAGTGAGGAAGGCATTGGCAATGTTGAGCAGGGGTGAGAGAGTGTCCCGAGAGAGAGCGTTGATGAAGGATGAGGGTAAGACATCATCTTCATAGGAAGTGGCTTTGAGGGAGTTGAGTATGTCAGCCAGCTCTTGGAGTGAGAGGAAGTGGTGTAGCTAGACACTTTGTCGCCCGTGGCGGTCACTGCCTTTGCCGCCCAGCGGCAAACGCATGTAAGACTGGGTGGGGGGGAGAAGCCACCCCCAAAAATCGCACTGCCCGGGGTGGACCGACCCCCCACAATCTCTTGCTACGCCACTGGCGAGAGGGATTTGAAGACTGACCCCTACAGCAAGGGGTGAGTGTCAAAGATGAAGCAGGCTGTGTGTCGCTGATGTGTTGTTAGATCTTCTGTATTGCTTCACTGAACAAGGGTTTGATGACATTGCACTTGTCTCTGGAGTGTGGGATAGGAGGGTCAGGCAGGGCCAGGCAGGGGCTTGAGCAGTGCGCGATAGTCTTGAATGAGTAGAATAAACTGAGTGCCAATGAATTTGCTGTCAGAAATATCTGCTACTTACACCAGTTCTAAGAAGTCAGAAGACAGAGACAGCAAGAGACATTTAAAATATACTATATATAGGCTGTCCGGAAATCGGTTAAAACCGACTGTACCCGACAGTACCCTACAGGATGAAAATCAGCTGACCCGGTTTAAACCGAGTGTCACTGATTTTCATAGTTGTTGCACCACTTGGCCACTTGATGGAGCCAAAGCATTACAAGCCAAGCTCCTATTTAGGCCATTTAGGCCCGAGAACGAGCATTAAGAGCCCTTTGTAGCCCGGTTTGGATTACATCGAAAAGTGCCGCATCGTCAGCGTACTGAAGCAATGGAAGATGTTCAGATGCCAATTTCGGGGTGGGGGGGGACCTGTGACCCAGAAGCACTTGCTGAAGGTCATCAGCATACAGTTTACAAAGAGCAGGTGCCAGGCACACCCCTCTGTCAGACCCTCGTTGGTGCCTACTTTCTTGGACAACTTGGAGCCATCACCAAGTTTTATCCTGACCTAGTTACCCGTGTACAGGGGTCGAATGGCAGTAAAAGGGTTTCAAGTTTTTTCCACTCATTCAACCTCCGCCAAAGAGTGCTCCGATTAACCTTATCAAAAGCCACACTATGGTCCAGAAAACAGACATACAGTTATGCCTTCTGGGCAATAGCATTTTTTGTGCCGGGGTGCAGCGGTCTGTCGGCGCAGACGGGCCTCGCATCCTCGGATAAGTCCTGTCCGTCGTGCTGGGTCCTTCAGGGGTAGGGGCGGTTTTGTTGCCCTTTTCTGCAGACATGGGGCCCGGTGACGACTGTGTACTTCTATGCGCTGTTTGGAGCATGATAGCAGCAGTCTGATGCAGCACTGAGGTCTACAACGCGTCCGCTGCCAGGCGCTAGTTCAGAATATAGTGCCTCGAGGCAACAGCCTTAATCTTCAGAGCAGCGTAACCCTTAGCGAAGTTGAATACTACATTTAGTGGTTAACCTGTCTTTTTATAGCATTCGAAGACTATTTTATGCCAATTTTAGTATTCTGTAGTATTCTTTTTGGGAAGGCTACTGCATGAAGACTACTGATATGTGAGTGATACTTCTTGAACACTAACAGAATACTAAGCAAATACTTATTTGCTAATCGTATAGTCTTCATTTACAATGCAGAACATTTAGTGAATACAAACAATTTGAATACTACTGGACTACTATTAACATTCTACTCAAGCTGCATGCTGAATCGTAGCAGATTGTGAACCTTAGTTATTAAATATTAAAAAGATGTATGTCCAAAGCATTTTGTGTCCAAACTGTTAAAGCTAAACCGAAAGGTATGGCTAGGTTAATAATATATCACAATATTTCCTCTCCCTTAAATTCTCTGCATATACTCATAGCGCTTTTGGTGTCTACATGGTAGAATAAAGAGTGATGCAAATAAGCAACATAACATCATAGGACAGCCTAAATCAACAAAGAAAAAAAGAAAGTCCTGTTCCACTGAAATTCTAAGTTTTTTTCTAAAGGCACTGCTATGTTTCTCTTACTTGGCATCTAGGTCTCGGTTTTATAAAGTACCTACGAATCTCTCTCCAACCCCCTCTTTAATAGGTCACTCTCGCTCTCTCTTTCTCTCTGTCACTCTGTTACTCTCCCTCCCACTCACTCCCATCTACTCCATGGTGGCCTTTGTACAGCAGCCGATGGAAAACAATGTCGAAATTCGTAGAAGAGAAATGGAGGATCAGTAAATCTGAATTGTCTTCTCCCTGTCATAGTTTACAAAAATCTTTCACCACTCCCTTTCCTTTATCCCACCATTTTCACCACACAAAGCATACACCCATGTCCTATATGACATGTCTTACTCCCTCACCCTGCTCTGCCCTGTATCCTTCATCTACATAGCACTTCCTATCCCAATATCCATCTCCCCTGCACTGCACAGTCCTTTCAGGTCTTTCACTTTTCCTTATTCATTGATGTCCAACTTTTCTCTCTCCCCTTGTGCCCTACTTTTCCATCATCAATCTTTTCTTATACTTTCACTCGAGTCAGCAGAGGCGACGCTAGACCATGTGCCCTGCGTTTGCCGCCACCTCGAGTCAGGCATCTGAAGATGGGCTTTAAGTTGCTCTCTCTCTCTTATACATATTATTACATCTTCAAGTTCTAGTGAAAAGAATTCTGCCTCAACATCAGAATGCCCCAATTCAGCATTCATATATATGTATGATACTCGGCGCCGAAGCCTATATGAAGTGTGGTTCAAACACACGCGAAAGCAATTGCGATCTTCCCTATGTAAAGTCGAAATGACTCCCAGCATGCACCGCGCTTTTGTGTTTTGCACCTATATTTGGCCTTAAGCAGCGCAGTGGCCTCTCCGTGGCCCCTATTTACGTCCAATCTTCTTCTTGCTCGGTGGATCTTATCACGAATTTGACATTTTCCGAGCATGGCAGCGGCGGGCAGCGCAGTAATCGAGTCGCCCTCCATGCGCGTGACCCACAATATTTAATGAACACGAGATCAGTCCTTCCGGCAGGGCTTTAAGTGGGGGGGGTCTGTGGGGGTCTGAGCACCCCCAGTTTTTTTGGGGGGCCTCGAAATGGGTCTCTAGGGGGCAAGTAATGCGGATTGCGAGAGAGGTTTCAGCGCAATGAACTTAATTGCTTGTCCAACAAGGGCCTCTCTTCTTGTAGAGACCATTTCTTCATGCTTATGGGTAAAACTCAATGGTCCTCCATTTGAAACATTTGACGCAAAGCTGTATGTAAAGAGTTGGCTGGCAAAAGGTAGAAGGTCTGCTGAAGAAAATTGTTGTGAGAAACCCCAGCAAACTAGACACAGTGAATATCTTCAAGGGTTTTGGGAAATCCTGCAATAGATTTCTAAGTAATGTAAATATTTTTTACTTGTTTTTTAAAGTGTTTGGTATTTTATGGCTTATACTTAATAAATATACCTTTTTGCCTATTTTATTATCCTTTGCTGGATGCGACTTCATGATTTTCTTAAGCACACAATGCTAGTTATCTTGATTTAGACCACGCCCCTACTCGGATAGGCCACACCCCTTTAAGAAATTTGCCACGCCCCTTTTAGAGCACCCCCAGTTTTTTTTTCCCACTTAAAGCCCTGCCTTCCGGCATCCTGTACTGTTAGAGCCCCGATGCTCCCCTTGTGAAAAATAAAAAGGAGACATGCATATACCGCTACGTAGCACGAGATGCAATTACACTCCGCAGTGGAAGAGTTGACAAAAACAAGGTAAGGGTGCAGGGAAGAAATCAGAAACCTGCCTATATGTGGCAAAGGTGAACAGGTACCATCATATTCATCCTTCATTGCTGAGGCTAAAACATATGCATTACAGTACAACGTACACTTTCAGAATAGAATATTCTCCCAAATGTAATTCAACTCACCAGAGCGGCTGTCACCTTGCAGGCTGGCAGTACCTCCAATCCTGTTGAGCGCGCGCAGAATGGCTGTGCATGATTGGGCAATGGACTTGCAGCACGTGGCTGCAGTGCACTGGGTCCCCGGGCTGTCAATCGCGCTACCAATGACGGCCCAGGCGAAGCTTCGGGACGGTCCTGATGCCAAAGGTCCCGAAAAACCTCGTTGTGCCATTTGCATGCTGTTGCGCCCTAGCTGGTATTCCTGGAACGTCTGCTCGTTATTGTATCAACTCTCTCACTCAAATCAGAAGCGCAAACTCGCCAATTGGACACCCAGGCAATTCATCAATTGCTCCTCCACCTTTCAGCAGGCGCTCGCTAGTTTTGCGTCAAGCAATCACTGAGTCGGCAGTTAAACCAAAAAAATCTGAGTTAGAATGTTTTTTTTCCGTGCCCTTCTGTAAATGTAAGTAAGTCCGTTTTTATATAGCGCAGCTACTCACCCTTACGGGTCTCAAGGCGCTGGGGGCCGTAGTGAGCTATTGCCCAGAGTCACATGGTGCTGAGCTGAGCTGCCGCCGGAGCCGGGGATCGAACCGTGAAGCCTGTGCTCCGAAGTCAGCTGCCCTGGCCGCTGCACACACCTCTCCACTGTAAGATGCTGCATGGTCAGGCGGAACATTTGTCTTGGTGCAGTGCAGTTCTTTCACAACACAGAGTTACTTTAAGCAGTTTTCCGTCCATGAGCGTTTCGTTTGATCCCCCAGCGCAGACATAAAATGGCTGAGAATTGGCCTGGTTTCGGTTTCGGTTACAGCCTCGGCTTTCTGCCACTCCCCTGCCACGCGCACACATTGGGCCCGCAGGCAGATTCAGGGTGGTGGCAGAAAGCCGAGGCTGTAACCGAAACCAGGCCAATGAGCACTTGCTATGAAGTTACCTACTTATGGCCGGCTGCTTTGCCTCCATGGGCATTGCCTCAAAGTCAAAACCACCTTATCTTAAAGCAAACGGGAAATGGTTAAGTACACAACAAGACACCTGGGGGCATATTATCAAGGGCCATATCGCCGCTTTTCTGGCTTTAAAATCCAGAAAAGCGGCGATATTCACATCGCACTATTAACAAGCCACTTGGAAATTGTCGTTAACAAGGCTTCGCGGTATTTACAAGCCTGCAGCAGACCCGCTTAGCAACAAGAATAATCGCGCTAAGCCCCCTTATCGCAGGATTTTAACACCTGCTTAAAAGTTGACTAAGCCATCTACATAATGGGAGGTGGATTGCAGGGTTAAGGTCACAGGGGCGTATCAGCAAGGATTACATTATCTCCCACAACTTATCTCTGGTTTTCAAGCGATATTGGCGCTTTTCGCCGCTATTGCTGGATTTCATATCGCCTCGGTGATAAGCATTGATAATAATGCGCTATCTCGGCGTTGAAATCCAGCGATAGCCGGCGATACTAAAAATAGCGCAAAGCGCGCTTTGCGATATTTATCGCAAGTTGTTGTAAATATGCCCCCTAATTCCCCTATCCATCTTCCAGAACAAATTGCAAATAAAAATAACACTTTAATTGAAAGACTAACACGGAGAACCCTGCAGTGCCGTAAGGACTAAATAAAGATCGCACAAAAGAACTGGCAAAATGATCTCTTAAAAAAAAAAGTCTTTAAAGCCGAGAAACTAGGTCATCTAGATTCAGAATGAAAACATTCTTTTAAGCTCCAATCACTGCCCATTGGCTGCACAAGGTAGAAAGCAACAGAATAAAATCATCCTTCAGGAAGTCGAAAAGTTGAAGGCTGACATGCAGAGGGATTAAAGATCTAGGCAAACACCAGGAAGCTAAAGACTTCCAATGACTTGCTCTCCAGTGCCAAGAGGCCCAGTATTGGATAGTGTGTGCTATGTCTGATTTAATATGCCTTATCTTCAAAGTCAGATAAACGGCATTGCCTGCCAGTGAAGGCTGATAGTTTCTGTAAAAATAGAAACAGCCAATGATCCAAATCAGAAACCTGAGGGGAGATAACCGATCAGATGTATTAGCACTTAGACTCATGCACGCACTCTGCGCCGCCTGTCATTAGAGATACTTGGAAACATGTCAGCGCTCATTTGGGCAAGCTCTCTGTGACGAGATTGATTGGTGCGCGGGCAGGTACTCCGACGATTGTTCCGTGGGAGTGGAAACGAGTCCTGGGTGTGTAAAGTCCATCTGATAACCCCAGAATGACCACTCTGTAGTGGGCTGGCCCCACGTGTTCAAGTGACAAAGTAGACGTAGCCGAGATGATTTTATGTAGTTTATTAAGTCCTTAAGTAGAGTAGATACAGAGCTACAGCAAGCCCCACCAGGAGCAGCCTCCTAGCTGCTCAGCCCATCTTCCAACTGACCACACACACACCAGGCACCCAAGCATTCCACTCACACTAACATTCTACACGGAACACTCACACTGGCTGAGCAGCTAGGTACAGGATGAAAGGGAACATATTAACATGACCTGAGGATACTACATACTCTTATGTAAAGCACAGGAAATGCCAGCGACTATAACCACAATTGATGTCAGTATTTTTATCAGTGACGGTTCATTTAATCTGCCATCTACCTGCACAGAGACCTGCCACCGAAGTGGGAAGTGTGACATGTTTCTCTGTGTCACGGAAGCACAATGTTTCCAGTCGTGCTACTGCCTTTTGCATGCACTCTGGGACTTATAGTTAAACCCCACAGCTTGAAAGATGGTGTCCTGCTGAAATAGGGCTATACGTTCCTTCTATCTGTTCTGGATCTTCCCAAACAAAGACTAGTGACCTTTGCTCTCCTCCGGGGTCATAGGGCCAATGAATATAGGACTGAAAAATGCTGCCGATGTCCAAAGTGATTGGTAATTACCCGTTGAATTTTTTTATTGTCAATTTATCATTGCACACATCTTCCATTCTAGGGGAAGGCTTGATCGTGCTGCTGGAGTCAGTGAAAGGTTAATAGGCTGCGGTGTGTGAGGTTTGACACCCTCCTTCGTGTGCACTGAGCTTCCCCCTGGAGTGGATGCGTGCTGGGCAATATTGCTCTGTACATAATGTGTGTTTTAAATAAATATTCCAGTGTATCATGAACCTCCTATTGTTATTTACAAAGGGTGGCCCTAAATTCGGAAATAGGATGTATGCTACAATAAAGGTCGCATGGCACTGCAACAAAATAGCTCAATTCGCCCCCTGCCCCCTTACCAAAAAACACGTAGCTCGTTACAAGAACGGGGGAAAATTCCGTGGCGTAAATGTCAAATGTGGCGTGTGACCTTGAGTTCGGTGCCTTTGTGGTACGAGTGCTGTAGTGTTACGTGTTTTCAAGCTGAGCAGTATTCCTCATTTAAAAAATATTTACGCAATTTTTATTCAACACTGACTGACACTCTCTCACTCTCACTGACAGACTCACTCTCACACTGACAGACTCTCACTGACACTCACTCACTCTCACTGACACTCACTCACTCTCACTGACAGACTCACTCTCACTGACTGACAGACTCGCTCTCACTGACTGACAGACTCGCTCTCACTGACTGACAGACTCGCTCTCACTGACAGACTCGCTCTCACTGACAGACTCGCTCTGACTGACTGACTCACTCTGACTGACTGACTCACTCTGACTCACTCTCACTGACTGACTCACTCTCACTGACTGACTCACTCTCTCTCACTGACTCACTCTCTCTCACTGACTCTCTCTCACTGACTCTCTCTCACTGACTGACCCTCTCTCCCTCTCTCACTGACTGTCCCTCTCTCACTGACTGTCCCTCTCTCACTGACTGTCCCTCTCTGGCTAAAAGACTCACTCTGGCTAAAAGACTCACTCTGGCTGACTCTCTCACTGGCTGACTCTCTCACTGGCTGACTCTCTCACTCTGACTGACTCTCTAACTCTGACTGACTCTCTCTCTGACTGACTCTCTCTCTCTGACTGACTCTCACTCTCTGACTGACTCTCACTCTCTGACTCACTCTCTGACTCTCACTCTCTGACTCTCACTCTCACTGTCTGACTCTCACTCTCTCACTCTCTGACTGACTCTCACTCTCTGACTGACTCTCACTGTCTGACTCTCACTCTCTGACTGACTCTCACTCTCTGACTGACTCTCACTCTCTGACTGACTCTCACTCTCTGACTGACTCTCTCTCTCTGACTGACTCTCTCTCTCTCTGACTGACTCACTCACTCTCACTCACTCACTCTCACTCACTCACTCTCACTCACTCACTCTCACTCACTCTCTGACTCACTCTCTGACTGACTCTCTCTCTCTCACTCACTCACTCACACTCTCTCTCACTCTCTCTCTCTCACTCTCTGACTTACTCTCACTCTCTCACTCTCTGACTGACTCTCACTCTCTGACCTTCACCCTCCTGTTATTTATGCCCCCCCATAACAAAAAAAAACACAACAAGCAACCATTGGGACAGGCAGCTACAAGTTTCCAGCATTGAAAGGACAAACAAAACTCAAGACATTATTTTTAATACTTTTTTAATATGGTCGTTCAGTTGTACATAATGCTTTTTTGGTCATATCTAAGGTAACAAAAATGCTTCTGACACTTCTTTATTATAACTTTTCAGAATGCTGCAGACTTCTGTACAGCACAGCTTAAAGACATAGGTAAAGTCAATATCTCTGGCTAAACACTTATAAGTTCCCAAAGGCGAGACCTATTGGCTATGCCAATGCTTGTTTGTGCGATACAAAAGGGGATGATGGACGGAACGTTTGAGCCAATCAAACACTCACCCCCAGTCAACTGATCTGGGTTTAATCCATCATCATTCTTTAGCTCACTCCACCACCCCAGTTCAGACATGGCCATATGCAAATCAGTCTGACCCTGTGCCTCATGGGAACAGTCCAGCCCGAACTGCCAAGCCATGTCTTCCCTGGACCAGAAACAAGCATCCTAGGACCGGTTTCTGGCATTCCAGCCGTCATCAGCCAGGCTTGCTTGAATCCAGTGGCAAAGTGAGCAAGGGACCCACGTCTGGGCATACCCCCGCCAACTTAGGGCGAACAAAGCGATACAAAAGTGGATGATGGACGGGACGTTTGAGCCAATCAAACACTCACCCCCAGTCAACTGATCTGGGTTTAATCCATCATCATTCTTTAGCTCACTCCACCACCCCAGTTCAGACATGGCCATATGCAAATCAGTCTGACCCTGTGCCTCATGGGAACAGTCCAGCCCGAACTGCCAAGCCATGTCTTCCCTGGACCAGAAACAAGCATCCTAGGACCGGTTTCTGGCATTCCAGCCGTCATCAGCCAGGCTTGCTTGAATCCAGTGGCAAAGTGAGCAAGGGACCCACGTCTGGGCATACCCCGCCAACTTAGGGCGAACAAAGCGATACAAAAGGGGATGATGGACGGAACGTTTGAGCCAATCAAACACTCACCCCCAGTCAACTGATCTGGGTTTAATCCATCATCATTCTTTAGCTCACTCCACCACCCCAGTTCAGACATGGCCATATGCAAATCAGTCTGACCCTGTGCCTCATGGGAACAGTCCAGCCCGAACTGCCAAGCCATGTCTTCCCTGGACCAGAAACAAGCATCCTAGGACCGGTTTCTGGCATTCCAGCCATCATCAGCCAGGCTTGCTTGAATCCAGTGGCAAAGTGAGCAAGGGACCCACGTCTGGGCATACCCCCGCCAACTTAGGGCGAACAAAGCGATACAAAAGGGGATGATGGACGGAACGTTTGAGCCAATCAAACACTCACCCCCAGTCAACTGATCTGGGTTTAATCCATCATCATTCTTTAGCTCACTCCACCACCCCAGTTCAGACATGGCCATATGCAAATCAGTCTGACCCTGTGCCTCATGGGAACAGTCCAGCCCGAACTGCCAAGCCATGTCTTCCCTGGACCAGAAACAAGCATCCTAGGACCGGTTTCTGGCATTCCAGCCGTCATCAGCCAGGCTTGCTTGAATCCAGTGGCAAAGTGAGCAAGGGACCCACGTCTGGGCATACCCCGCCAACTTAGGGCGAACAAAGCGATACAAAAGGGGATGATGGACGGAACGTTTGAGCCAATCAAACACTCACCCCCAGTCAACTGATCTGGGTTTAATCCATCATCATTCTTTAGCTCACTCCACCACCCCAGTTCAGACATGGCCATATGCAAATCAGTCTGACCCTGTGCCTCATGGGAACAGTCCAGCCCGAACTGCCAAGCCATGTCTTCCCTGGACCAGAAACAAGCATCCTAGGACCGGTTTCTGGCATTCCAGCCGTCATCAGCCAGGCTTGCTTGAATCCAGTGGCAAAGTGAGCAAGGGACCCACGTCTGGGCATACCCCCGCCAACTTAGGGGCGAACAAAGCGATACAAAAGGGGATGATGGACGGAACGTTTGAGCCAATCAAACACTCACCCCCAGTCAACTGATCTGGGTTTAATCCATCATCATTCTTTAGCTCACTCCACCACCCCAGTTCAGACATGGCCATATGCAAATCAGTCTGACCCTGTGCCTCATGGGAACAGTCCAGCCCGAACTGCCAAGCCATGTCTTCCCTGGACCAGAAACAAGCATCCTAGGACCGGTTTCTGGCATTCCAGCCGTCATCAGCCAGGCTTGCTTGAATCCAGTGGCAAAGTGAGCAAGGGACCCACGTCTGGGCATACCCCCGCCAACTTAGGGCGAACAAAGCGATACAAAAGGGGATGATGGACGGAACGTTTGAGCCAATCAAACACTCACCCCCAGTCAACTGATCTGGGTTTAATCCATCATCATTCTTTAGCTCACTCCACCACCCCAGTTCAGACATGGCCATATGCAAATCAGTCTGACCCTGTGCCTCATGGGAACAGTCCAGCCCGAACTGCCAAGCCATGTCTTCCCTGGACCAGAAACAAGCATCCTAGGACCGGTTTCTGGCATTCCAGCCGTCATCAGCCAGGCTTGCTTGAATCCAGTGGCAAAGTGAGCAAGGGACCCACGTCTGGGCATACCCCCGCCAACTTAGGGCGAACAAAGCGATACAAAAGGGGGCAGTTCGGGCTGGACTGTTCCCATGAGGCACAGGGTCAGACTGATTTGCATATGGCCATGTCTGAACTGGGGTGGTGGAGTGAGCTAAAGAATGATGATGGATTAAACCCAGATCAGTTGACTGGGGGTGAGTGTTTGATTGGCTCAAGCGTTCCGTCCATCATCCCCTTTTGTATCGCAATGCTTGTTTGTGCAGCCACTGCCGCCTCCACCTGCCCTGTGTGGTCATCTTGTTGTCCCTGACTCCACCACCTTCCCTCCTTTCTTTGTGAATGTCATTAGTCTCTCTGTAGCACTCCAGGGTATTGTGCTTCCAGTGCCAATGCAGACTGCCCTGCAGGGTCAGCTTGTTTTTCTGTTTTGTTTATTTCAGAAATTTGACTAATCATTGCTCTCACTAGTCATGTAGGGTGCTGCGTTACAGGGAAATGGTATGAATGCGCTGTATTTATCACAGTTAAATATTTACTCTTTCGTTTACAGGCATTAAAAAGAATAAGGCAGCTTAGATTTTTTTTTAATTCAGATCATTTGCCAGCCATGGCACACATGACGAGGAAATCGAGTAAGGACTGCAATTGCTGTATATTTTACTATGTAGACCGATCAGTTGTGCTGCAAAGTCATGTGGAAGTCACTTTTAATGCAACGGAGAAGACTTCAGAACTTTTATTAGGAGCCCGCTGTCACAGTGCCTTTGAAACATTTGACCTAGACGATGAAGGAAAACCTATCAAGAAGAAAATGATTTATAAAGGGATCTGATGTAGACATTTTTACTAATAATGTGGTTTACAATTGTTACGTTATAAGTTCAACCAATCTGCAAGTTTCTTCTATCAATAAAATGTCATCTCACAGTCCACCTGCATCTCGTTAAGAACATTTTACAAGTTAATGCCATAAAAGCCTTGTACAATGTGTTTAGCAAATTTTTTTTCTAAATTATAACATTAATAGAGTCTGGTGGAAAATCAACACAGGAGGAATTAGAACAGTTAAGCTTTTATCTGGCGACGAATTCAATTTTGCACAATTGTTCCTTCTGGGTAATATGAAAACAAACAAATGTTCCATACACATCATAAAATGTTTGCTCAATGTATGACTAATGAGTTTGTAACAGGCATATTATAATCATTGACTCATAAAACATGTAACAAATAAAATTTAGTCTGAAAGGCCCATAAGGCATCATTAAGAGAAGCCCTGTGCGAGCAATCAAATCAATCACATTACTATAAATTAATCAGAGTGAATGTGACTAGTGTTCAATTAACTTTCACTTTAAATTCTGCTAGTCTTACTCGAGTCTTCACAATCATTGCCGTTAGTCTTCAGATATTGCTCACAAAGATACCACTAATCTTCAATTAGCGGTCACAATAAATGAGACTATAGCCTTAATTTTGCCCTTGAATTAGCACAATAGTGTTCAATTAACATTCACTTTAAATTCTGCTAGTCTTACTTAACTCTTCACAATCATTGCCGTTAGTCTTCAGATATTGCTCACAAAGATACCACTAATCTTCAATTAGCGGTCACAATAAATGAGACTATAGCCTTAATTTTGCCCTTGAATTAGCACAATAGTGTTCAATTAACATTCACTTTAAATTCTGCTAGTCTTACTTAACTCTTCACAATCATTGCCGTTAGTATTCAGATATTGCTCACAAAGATACCACTAGTCTTCAAACAGTGCTCACAATCAATGAGACTAGCCTTCATTTTGCTCTTGAAATAGCACAAGAGCTGCAAATAAACCCTAACAGAATACTACTAAGCTTCAAATACTATCCTTCTGGAATACTGCTAAGCTTCAAATACTATCCTTCTGGAATACTGCTAAGCTTCAAATACTATCCTTCTGGAATACTACTAAGCTTCAAATACTATCCTTCTGGAATACTGCTAAGCTTCAAATACTATCCTTCTGGAATACTGCTAAGCTTCAAATACTATCCTTCTGGAATACTGCTAAGCTTCAAATACTATCCTTCTGGAATACTGCTAAGCTTCAAATACTATCCTTCTGGACTACTGCTAAGCTTCAAATACTATCCTTCTGGAATACTGCTAAGCTTCAAATACTATCCTTCTGGAATACTGCTAAGCTTCAAATACTATCCTTCTGGAATACTGCTAAGCTTCAAATACTATCCTTCTGGAATACTGCTAAGCTTCAAATACTATCCTTCTGGAATACTGCTAAGCTTCAAATACTATCCTTCTGGAATACTGCTAAGCTTCAAATACTATCCTTCTGGAATACTGCTAAGCTTCAAATACTATCCTTCTGGAATACTGCTAAGCTTCAAATACTATCCTTCTGGAATACTGCTAAGCTTCAAATACTATCCTTCTGGAATACTGCTAAGCTTCAAATACTATCCTTCTGGAATACTGCTAAGCTTCAAATACTATCCTTCTGGAATACTGCTAAGCTTCAAATACTATCCTTCTGGAATACTGCTAAGCTTCAAATACTATCCTTCTGGAATACTGCTAAGCTTCAAATACTATCCTTCTGGAATACTGCTAAGCTTCAAATACTATCCTTCTGGAATACTGCTAAGCTTCAAATACTATCCTTCTGGAATACTGCTAAGCTTCAAATACTATCCTTCTGGAATACTGCTAAGCTTCAAATACTATCCTTCTGGAATACTGCTAAGCTTCAAATACTATCCTTCTGGAATACTGCTAAGCTTCAAATACTATCCTTCTGGAATACTACTAAGCTTCAAATACTATCCTTCTGGAATACTACCAGTCTTCTATTAGCAATCAACTGAAGTGTTCATCATGTATCTGAAGGGTAGTCGAGTAGAACTAGTATTCCCTCATTTGCATATTTCGGCTTGTGGGCATACTACATAGTCCTCATGCATACTAAATAAATACTATATTTTAATAGTAAATGAACACCGCTGTAAACACTGGAATCACTGAGTGAAGATCTTCCATTTTGGTGAGGGAATCCCCTTGGCAACCTTGTGGGTCAGTGTCAGCCTAGTCACTCACTGGAGGGTACTCGGGGCGGGCACGACAGGGCTGCAGTCTTCACTTTCAGGGCAGCCAGGAGCACACAGCAGGGTTGGCAGTGCCACTGTCGTGCCATCCAGGGATCCGGGCAAGCAGCGGGTGTCACGGGTACCGATCAGTCACCCTTCCACACGTGCCACCGAGGCGATGACGGGGAAGGACCAGTCAGAGAGCTTGGGGGTTAATAGCTTTTCATTTTTATGGTTAAATGCATGGAGAGCCTCCGCAAGTTCTTCTAAACCAAGGTAGGCCCAGGGGTAACAAATCAGTGCCGGATTATTATGAATTTTTTAGGGGGGAGGGTTTTATATAGCGCAAACAAGAGGTATCAGAGCGCTTTACATGAGCACCAGTTGCGTTACAACCTCTTCTGACATTGGACACCCGTATTCTACACTTTGTGAATAATTGAAGATATACATTATTTATGTCTCGTCTCTCTGAGAAGTAACTGAGTGTCCCACTGTTTAGTGCAACACAGAGTGCAGGGGGCGAAGACAGACAAGAGAATGGGGAGCCGAGGTGTGAATGGCCAAAGGCCAGAGCAACACCAGGCCCCCTGCCTGGCTCACGTGGGGGGGAGAGGAGCTGTTGTGTTCTGGCGTCCGTCTTACTGCAGCCGCACCCGAGTACTTCACAGGTCTGTAAAAGACCATTTACTTAACGAGGCTTTCTTGTTTTTCACCCCTTCTTAGAGCCCCTGCATCTCCATTCTGCCGATTGCTGGAAGAATATCTCCCCCCACCCCCTGAAATTTGACTGTAGTTGCGCCTCTGGGAGCTATGTAAGTATATTTACGCCACAGGTCCTTATTACTGTTGAACTGGAGAGGTGTGGTGCAGCGGCCAGGGCAGCTGACTTCGGAGCACAGGGTTCACAGTTCGATCCCCGGCAGCTTAGCTCAGCACCATGTGACTCTGGGCAATAGCTCACTTAATTTCCACGACGGCCCCCAGCACCTTGAGACCCGTAAGGGTGAGTAGCTGCGCTATATAAAAACAGACTTACAACTCTATATGAATGTTTCACACTGGACACATATGGATTGAACATTCCCCTTTCATTAAGCTGAACATTCTCCAGCCAATAGGTTATGTGGCCTGCATCTGTATATACACCACATTTCTTTGCAATTTTATAAAGCGTGAAATTGGCCTAAGGGCATTCGAGCACCAAGTATTACTACTTTTTAGGGACGCTGGAGGTTATGTAATTTGCCCAGAATCACAGGATGATGAGGTGAAGCTGGTATTCGAACCTGGTTCTCCTGTTGTAAAGTGCAGCTTCAAAGTCTGCAGCTCTACTTGCTAGGAACAGCTCCCCCTTGCCTCTAGGAAAATCTTTAGGAACACAGACAGACTAAACAGTTGCTAAAAATGTGCCCTACTCAAAAGCCAAACACGACCAGGCACTACTGTTGCACAGAAACACCCTGCTTTGTCCCTCTGCACCATAGGTGTTTCGGTCTGTAGTGCGTACTATGTAACTGCTGGACCTATTCACTCCATTTCCAGAAGTAATACTCCCTGAAAATTATATTTTTAACCCAGTGGGCGAAAAATGCAGCATTTCGGAAGAGAGTGCCAGGCTTGGGTAGAATGAAGTATCCGCATATACAATTCTGAGGGCCTCAGATGAAGCATTCTGTAACGACAAGTATTGCGCACCATAATGTATCTTGTTTAAGAGTACGAGTTTCTTGGTGCACTCGATCTGTCTACGGCCTGCGATTCAGAGGTTCCAATCAAAGTCAGAGAGCTTGGGGGTTAATAGCTTTTCATTTTTATGGTTAAATGGATGGAGAGCCTCCGCAAGTTCTTCTAACCCAAGGTAGGCCCAGGAGTAACAAATCAGTGCCAGATTTTCTGTACTGTCACTGACCATGTAAATGAGTTCCATTTATAATTGATGTGTGTGAATTCTTGCTCCATAGTTTTTTCGGGGGGAGGGTTTTATATAGCGCAAACAAGACCCGTAGGTATCAGAGCGCTTTACATGAGCACCAGTTGCGTTACAACCTCTTCTGAGATTGGACACCCGTATTCTATACTATGATATGAATAATTCAAGATATACATTATGTCTCGTCTCTCTGAGAAGTAACTGAGTGTCCCACTGTTAAAAAGCATAATGGTTAAAAAGCATTTAGGGTACCAAGGATACAGATTTTTAAAGTTTTAAATCAAAAGCACTTAGAAACTGCAATTTGCCAGTTTTCGTGAATGTTCCTGTTAGAGTCCTGATGGCTAAAGGGTTTGCTTCAAGGTCAGCTATTGGAACAAACACATTTGCAAGACTTTCCAATCCTTAGTCAATTCAAGGCCAAGAGGACGAGGGAGAGAGTCCCAGAGCGAGGAATCTCAGCCACATTTTGACCATCTTTGAAACTCATTTTTCATGTGTGATTGGACCGAGAGTCTCATTTTGGGTGGCTGGTTAGACTTTTTGTTTGGTGTCATCAGGCTTTAAAGATAAAATGGATTCTTATGCTAGCCTATGCCTCAAATATGTGTTCTTCAATTTCACCAATTGGTTGGCAGCCTGTTTAGTGGCATCAACAGTACGCAACCGGTTTCTAAGTGGTTTTTTTTTTGTATTGATCTTGATCTTCGATCGCATATTGATAGTGATGTGAAAAAAAGTAGACTCTACTGCATTCTTAGGTTTATCCAGGAAAGCATGACTGCTGTAGTGGACAGAATGAAAAAACTAGAGTCAGGAAACACCCTTGTCTACCAAGTGTTCAGCATAATTGGTGTAGATGTGAAACATCTCCTCGAGAGTAGGCTGGGCGACACTTTTAGTGACTTTGGCACTGCAACATGTTCCCTGTTAGAATGCTTGCCACTTGGTAAGCAAAGAAGTGTTGAGGACCAATTCAGGAAATGTTATTTTACTGTGCATGAGAAATGGCTAGCAATGATGCATAGAAATGTCCCTTCACCAACCATGGCGTTTGAAGTCAATGAAGCCTCACTGTGGTACTCTGCACAAGTGTTAGAGCCCTTCCGTAAAGGGGAATTTTCTCCAGACTTTGAAAAGTACAGCTTCATTTTTGACCGCTTTAATACCTCTGAGGGCATATGCACCCAGTTCAACGCATATGTTGCAGAACCTTTCCCAGAGAATGTCAACCTTCAGGTGCACCAGTATTGGCATGGGAAGCTACATCAGTGGCCAGAGTTGGCAAATTGTGTACTGGCTGTTTTGGCATTGCCAGTCTCAAGTGCCAATGTCGAGAGGGCCTTTTCACAAATAAAAGTTTACATCGGAAGGAAAGAGAGAGCGCTAATGACCAAAGACTCATTGAAGAAATATTGTATGGTGTACTACAATAAGTTCGACTTGTAAAAATGTATTTGGACCTCATATACACTGTACGTACAGTGCCTATATACCATGCATCAATGAAGAAAGCAAGCAATAATAAAAGCAAAGCGTTCCATAAACACCGGTAAAACACTGTTTCAGTTGTTTTTTATGGCGCGAAAATGAGTAACCACTGAAAAGCACTGTTTTTTTGAGGTATTGAAATCACTGGAAAACACTGAAAAAACACCACAAGAATTTACCAAAAATAGAAACTGAAAACAGGAAAGCCTAACTATATAGAACACATTTCTAGATTTACAATGATGATGATGAGGCCACAAGAAGTTTAGGTGTTCCATAAGGTATAATGGGCACTGCCCCAGAACAGGCAGACGTGGTATGCCGGCCTGCTCGTCCCTGCACAATGGGCCCGATTCACAAAGGTAAACGTACACTTTTGTGTAACTTTACTACTTTTTGGTATTCGCAAAGGTAAGTTACTACTAGTAAAGTTAGACTGTTGGTCTAAGTTTACCTTTGTGAATACCGAAAAGTAGTAAAGTTACCTTTGTGAATCGGGCCCGTAGTATGTTTGGACTGGATTCAAATGTCTGAAACCTTTGCCCAAGATTTATTGACGAGTGGATGATTTGAGCTCGCGCACAGGGCGTTACGGCCTT
This sequence comes from Calotriton arnoldi, assembly GCA_963921515.1. Taxonomy (NCBI): domain Eukaryota; kingdom Metazoa; phylum Chordata; class Amphibia; order Caudata; family Salamandridae; genus Calotriton; species Calotriton arnoldi. The sequence goes on along the minus strand of CAWUFW010013354.1, from coordinate 162,462 downwards.
GCCTGATTCCCACTTCTACTGGTCCTGTCCTCCCAGTATTCAGTAATTCCACAGAATCCGATGATTAGAGACCAGGGTCCAAGTTAGCATCTTAACCACTTATGAAAATTTGCACCCGGTGCTACACACATATCAAGAGATGTCACTTCCTGTAATGTCACTTCCTGCGACAACTCTACTCGTGATGTCTTACAGCTGGACCCTCAACCCCATTGGAAGTTGATAGTCATGTGTGATGCCTACAAGTCTGCGTCTTTTCTCCCTCTTCCTGACCCCACAAACCCCTCCGCCTCTTCTGTCACCCTTTTAAAGTCCTCCGTGTGTCTCTTTTACTTGTAGTTGAACCCCAAAATCCCCTGTATCTTTTCTCCCTCCATTTCTCTGAGCCCCCAGCTCATATCTCTTCGTGCTCTCTTATTTCGCACCTTTAAAGCCCCACAACAGTGACTGTTCCCTTTCATCCCTGCAGCCCCCTGGTTACCCCTCCTCTTGAGCCCCTACAAGCCCTTGGGCATCTCCTTTCTTTCTTCTTACAACCACAGGGCCTGTGTTTTTTTACCCTTTTCTGTAACTCCTGCTAGCCCCTGGGCCTCCCCTCCCCCTCTTTCACACCTACAAGCCAACTTCTCCCCTCTCTTCACCTCCACTCCATTTTCTCCTCTCTTCATTCACTTCCTCAAGCCCCTCTCTCTCTCTTCTCTCTCCCCTTTCACCCTTCTGGCTCCACTCCTTTCACCCCGCTAGCTGCTGGCCCTCCTCCTCTCTCTTATTACCACAGGCCAGCCCCTAGCCCTGTTCACTTCTCTTCCTACCCTTGCTCCCCCAGACACCTCCCAGGAAGCGTTTGCTTTGAAATAAATTCATAAAGCATTGAAGTGCAGTACACCTATGTTTGTGGTTCTCAGATAATGCAGAATGTCAGTGTCACCAAATTCCAAGGCTGCCTAGCCTTGGTTCCTTCCCATGGTTCTTTCTTCCACGTCCTGTACTTCCTGTCTATTTATCTCATGAGTATCGAGGCTTTGTGGCCTTAGTTTCTTCCCATGGCTCTTTCTTTCAGGATACTGAACTTCCTGTCTCTTTATCTCATGAATATCGAAGCTGCCTGACCTTAGTTCCTTCCCATGGCTCTTTCTTCCACGTCCTGCACTTCCTGACTCTTTCTTCCATGTCATGCACTTACTGTCTCTTTATCGCATGAGTATCTAGGATACCAGGCCTTGGTTCCAACCCTTGGCTCTTCCTTCCATTTCCTGCACTTCCTGACTCTTTATCTCATGAGCATTTAAGATGCCTGGCCTTGGTTACACCCCCTAGCTCTTCCTTCCACATCCTGCACTTCCTGACTCTTTATCTCATGAGTATCGAAGCTGCCTGGCTTTGGTTCCTTCCCATGGCTCTTTCTTTCAGGATCCTGAACTTCCTGTCTCTTTATCTCATGAGTATCGAAGCTGTCTGGCCTTGCTTCCACCCCTAGCTCTTTCTTCCACGTCCTGCACTTCCTGTCTCTTTATCTCATGAGTATCGAGGCTGCCTGACCTTAGGTCCAGCCCTTGGCTCTTCCTTCCATGTCTTGCACTTCCTGACTCTTTATCTCATGAGTATCGAGGCTGCCTGGCCTTGGTTCCTTCCCGGGGCTCTTTCTTCCACGTCATGCACTTACGGTCTCTTTATCTCATGAGCATCTACACTGCCTGGCCTAGGTTCCACCCCGTGGCTCTTTCTTCCACGTCCTGTACTTCCTGTCTCTTTATCTCATGAGTATCGAGGCTGCCTGGCCTTGGTTCCACCCCGTGGCTCTTCCTTCCATGTCCTGCACTTCCTGTCTCTTTATCTCATGAGTATCGAGGCTGCCTGACCTTAGGTCCAGCCCTTGGCTCTTCCTTCCATGTCTTGCACTTCCTGACTCTTTATCTCATGAGTATCGAGGCTGCCTGGCCTTGGTTCCTTCCCGGGGCTCTTTCTTCCACGTCATGCACTTACGGTCTCTTTATCTCATGAGCATCTACACTGCCTGGCCTAGGTTCCACCCCGTGGCTCTTTCTTCCACGTCCTGTACTTCCTGTCTCTTTCTCTCATGAGTATTGAGGCTGCCTGGCCGTGGTTCCTTCCATTGGGTCTTTCTTCCATGTCCTGTACTTCCTGTCTCTTTATCTCATGAGTATCGAGGCTGCCTGGCCTTGGTTCCACCCCGTGGCTCTTCCTTCCATGTCCTGCACTTCCTGTCTCTTTATCTCATGAGTATCGAGGCTGCCTGGCCTTAGGTCCAGCCCTTGGCTCTTCCTTCCACGTCCTGCACTTCCTGACTTTATCTCATGAGTATCGAGGCTGCCTGGCCTTGGTTCCTTCCCGGGGCTCTTTCTTCCACGTCATGCACTTACGGTCTCTTTATCTCATGAGCATCTACGCTGCCTGGCCTAGGTTCCACCCCGTGGCTCTTTCTTCCACGTCCTGTACTTCCTGTCTCTTTCTCTCATGAGTATTGAGGCTGCCTGGCCTTGGTTCCACCCCGTGGCTCTCCCTTCCATGTCCTGCACTTCCTGTCTCTTTATCTCATGAGTATCGAGGCTGCCTGGCCTTGGTTCATCTCCGGTGGCTCTTTCTTCCATGTCCTGTACTTCCTGTCTCTTTATCTCATGAGAATCGAGGCTGCCTGGCCTTGGTTCCTTCCCGTGGCTCTTTCTTCCATGTCCTACACTTACTGTATCTTTATCTCATGAGTATCTAGGCTGCCTGGCCTTGGTTCCACCCCTTGGCTCTTTCTTCCACGTCCTGCACTTCCTGTCTGTTTGTCGCATGAGTATCGAGGCTGCCTGGCCTTGGTTCCACCCCATGACTCTTTCTTTCCTGTCTCTTTATCTCATGAGTATCGAGGCTGCCTGGCCTTGGTTCCCCCCGTGGCTCTTTCTTCCACGTCCTGTACTTCCTATCTCTTTATCTCATGAGTATCGGGGCTGCCTGGCCTTGGTTCCTTCCCATGGCTCTTTCTTCCACGTCATGTACTTCCTGACTCTTTATCTCATGAGTATCGAGGCAGCCTGGCCTTGGTTCCAACCTCTGGCTCTTTCTTCTAAGCCCTGCACTTCCTCTCACTTTATCTCATGAGTATCGAAGCTGCCTGGCCTTGTTTCCATCTTGTGGATCTTTCTTTCACGTCCTGCACTTCCTGTCTCTTTATCTCATGAGTATCGAGGCACCCTGGCCTTGGTTCCAACCTCTGGCTCTTTCTTCTAAGCCCTGCACTTCCTCTCACTTTATCTCATGAGTATAGAGGCTGCCTGGCCTTGGTTCCACCCCGTGGCTCTTTCTTTCATGGTCTGCACTTCCCGTCTCTTTGTCTCATGAGTATCAAGGCTGCCTGGCCTTAGTTCCACCCCGTGGCTCTTTCTTCCAGTCCTGCACTTCCTGTCTCTTTATCGCATGAGATTCGAGGCTGCCTGGCCTTCGTTCCACCCGATGACTCTTTTTTTCCTGTCTCTTTATCTCATGAGCACTGAGGCTGCCTGCCCTTGGTTCCACCCCATGACTCTTTCTTTCCTGTCTCTTTATCTTTTTTTAAATTTTTTTAAACTTTATTTACCATTTTCATTATTCAATCACAAAAATCTGATACATGTATTCAATGAAGCTTATGGTAGGCACAGTCCAGTACTTAATTCTTGGCTTTGAAATTCACATTTAACACACTTCGTCAGTAGTAATTAGCGTTTGAATTGTCACACATTTCAAAACCACATCACAAATACCATTAATCAATCTGGGCTTGGGGGGGTGGTCAACCCACCCCGGTGGGGGCTATCCCAGCAGGTGGCTGCGAGAGTGTGGTCTGGATTCAAGCTAGCCTGGCTGATGAGGGCTGTTAGCCCGAAACCGGTCCCAGGATGCTTGTTTCCGGTCCAGGGAAGACATGGCTTGGCAGTTCGGTCTGGACTGTTCCCATGAGGCACAGGGTCAAGACTGATTTGCATATAGCTGTGTCTGAACTGGGGTGGTGAAGTGAGCTAAAGAACGATGATGGATTCAACCCAGATCTGTGACTGGGGGTGAGTGTCTGAAAAGTTTCAGCGCTCCGTCCATCATCTCCTTGTGCTTGCCTCGATTCAACCTCTAGCAGATAATTCTTCAAAGGACTCCACATATCCTTGGGTCTGGATGTCACTGGTAGGGTAATTGCAAACAGGTCACAATTTGTGTTACAATAAATAAGACTATTTAGCCAGGCCTTTGTGGTGGGAATAATCTTATTACCCCAGTGAAGAGCTATTTCCCGTTTGGCTAGCAGTAACGCAATGGAAGTGAAGCGGTGCAACTGCTTTGGGATGTTACAGACATACCCCAGGAGGGCCACCTCTGGCAGGGGATGAAGGTCAAGGCGAGTCATGAGAGCGAGAATTGCGTACACTGCTCTCCAATACCCACCTATTATCACACAATTCCGGTCAAGTGGACAAAGTCCACGTGGTTTGCCCCACATTTGGGGCGCACATGTGGTCGAGAGGGGTCTATTGAGTTAAGTTTAGCAGGGGACAAGTACGCCCTCCATAAGAACTTGAAGTTAATCAGCTTATGCCAACTATTCAGGGAAACCTCCTTAGTTTGGGTACAGCAGAAGGACCAATGAGAGTCCGCAATAGGGTGTCCCAGGTCCTGCTCCCAGACCTCCCAGATTCTGGCATCTTTGGCGGGAATTAATGTCATGCAGGCTTTGTACAACTTTGAGACTAGATTGTCCCCCCCTGTGCTAGTTATCAACACTGTCAGCGGCAAATATGATTCTGGTTCTAGAGGGAACTCAGCAATTTGTGCCCTAAGTGCACTGCGGAGCCTGCTAAGAATGAATTTGTCCATGAAGGATGTTTCACTGAACCTCCTGTCCTCTGAGCTGTGAAAAACGTGTCCTTCCGGAAATAAATCCCCGCTTGTATCCAAGGAGTATGAAGTTTGTGTACGCTGTACCAGCTTTTCTTCAGTGATAGGCAGCCATGGATTATTGACAATCGGCAGTGCCGAGGAGTATAATGTGTGCCCACCAGTCACACGCGCTAGTTTCTTCCAAGCCCAGCATGTGTTGGACACGGTCTGCACATCACGGGGGTCTCTGTGGAATCCCTTAGGTAAAATAGTTTTAAGCAGGGTAGGATGTACTAGGTCAGCTTCAAGTTTGGAGTAGGGAATGCGTGCATCGGGATGGTACCAAGAGTGTGCAAAACTGCATTGTGCCACTAAGTAATAAATCTGAAAATTTGGGATGCCCAGACCTCCCCTCTCATACGGCAGGGTTAGAGTGTCCCAGCTGACCCTTGCCCTCTTCCCACCCCACGCAAGCCTGATGAGATGTGAACGAAGCGTTCGAAAAAAACTGTTGGGAAGCGGAATGGGTATGTTCTGGAACAGATACAAGAACTTGGGGAGCACGACCATTTTAATAATTGCTACTCTCCCCGCCAGCAAGAGGGGGAGCCTTATCCAACGCTCAACTTGCTGCTCTAATGTATGTATTGCGGGACCGTAATTTAACCGGACAATCTGCTCCGCCTCTATATGTATGTTTATCCCCAAATATTTAGTGGTGTCGTTACACCACGTCAGCGGGAATTCACACTCCCACCTAGCTGTGCTGGTTTTTAATGGGAAGATTTCCGACTTACTCCAGTTTATACCCAACCCTGAATACCCACTGAACCGGATAATCTCTCTAATTAGCGGGTCCAAATTTTCTTGCGGGTGCCGAACATACAATACGACATCATCCGCGTAGAGTGATATTAATAAAGGTCCAGTTTTAAATTGGAGCCCTCTGTGTAAATGTCTCTCTTGTAGTTGCCTGACTAAAGGGTCTAATGCTATAATAAAAAGTAACAGTGAAAGCGGGCAACCCTGCCTAGTGCCGCGGGTAAGATGAAACTGAGAGGAGAGCGTACCATTCAGCCTGAGTCTGGCAATGGGCGATGTGTAGAGCAAGGCAGTCAGCCACGGTCCATGCAGGTAACAGCGGTTGGGCGGTGGGGTCGGGCAAGGGGGGATTTCGAGGGACGATGCAGAGGGAAAATTAATTATTTATTTAATTTTCCCACTGCATCGTCCCTCGAAATCCCCCCTTACCCGGCTCCACTGCCTCACCGCTGGTACCTGCACGGACCGTGGCTAAAGGCAGTGAGCTCTATGAAGCCCTTCGGCATTCCCATCTTCCTCATGACCGCCAGGAAAAAGGGCCACTCCAGGGAGTCAAAAGCCTTTTCTGTGTCCAAGAGCACAGCGGCCGCCGGAACCTCGGCGTCTATCCTGTTAATAGTGGCAAACAGTGTTCGGAGGTTCAGGGCCATGGACCGGTGTGGCACAAAGCCCAACTGAACAGGCGAAATGATCCGATCAAGCAGCAGAGCCAGTCGCAGTGCTATAATTTTTGCCAGAATCTTATAATCCAGATTTAATAACGACAGTGGCCTATATGACCCACAAAGGAGCGGGTCCTTACCAGGTTTAGGAAGCAAAATGATCACCGCCTCTGGAAGAGTGGGAGGCAGCACCCGCTTCTCCAGCGCTTCGTTATATACCTCAAGGAGATATGGAGCTAGTATGGACTTATAGACTTTATAAAAGTTGTCCGTAAATCCATCAAGGCCTGGTGCGGTCGAGCCATTCATGGCATCAATGGCGCTAATGATTTCATCCGAGGAAAATGGCTCCGCCAAAAATTGTTGCACAGCTTTTTCTAGCCACACTAATGCAACTTCAGCTAGATATGAATCACGCTCATCTTCACTGTGTGTTATGCGCAACGAATATAACTGAGAGTAGTAACCCAGGAATTCGTCCTGAATATCCAGAGTACCTGTAAGTATCTGCCCCTGTGAGGAGCGAAGCGCCGCAATACATGGCTGCCCCGCAGAGGGTCTCAATAATCTTGCTAGTGTACGGCCAGGTCTCTCACCCTCACCATACCGACGGGCTGTGGCATATTTGCTCAAAAAATGTGCCTCACGCGCCGCGGTCTCCCTGAACTCCGTCAAAAGCGTCAGTCTACTGCCCTGCTGCGCCGGATTGGGTCGCTCCGTTCTTTCCTGAATCCAATAAACCCAGTTGCTGCTCTATGCGTTCTAGTGTGTTTCTCAATTCCCGCAGGACCCCAGCATGCTTGGAGATACACACTCCTCGCAGATACGCCTTAAAGGCCTCCCAAAGTGTGGCCCAGGACTGAACAGACCCATTGCTTATGTGAAAATATTCAATAATTGCGTCATGGAGCTCCGCATGGAAGACGTCGTCCAACAACGCCTGATTAGGGAACCTCCACTGTCTCTCGCATCCCTCCGGTCGTGGGACTCTAAGAGTCAACATCACAGGGGAGTGGTCCGAGAGGGTTCTGGGTAAATGTTGTGATGCCCTGTACCAAGCGGCTAAAATGCGGGATACTAGCCAATAATCCGTTCTTGTCCAAGTGTGATAGGGTGCGGAGTAATGTGTATATGCCAAGTCCCCAGGACGACAATGCCGCCACACATCTATGAGGCTCAGTGTGTCGCATAGCTCTAGCAGGGCACGGCGCGCACAGGGTTTTGCGTCCGCAGAGCCGGATGTGCCATCACGTGTAGGATCTAATAAGAGATTGAAGTCCCCTCCCATGCAAATGCAATCCACATCTAACTGGAGAATTTGTGAATGTATAGCGTGGAAGAAGTCTGGATCATCGACGTTAGGTGCATAGATTCAGACAAAGGCTATCTGGCGTCCCATTAGGTGCCCCACTACCATAACGTACCGGACCTCCCCATCAGTGCGAACCTTTGAGAATTGGAAAGGCAACCGCTTATGTATGAGAACAGCAGTACCTCTAGCGTATGTGCTGTAGTTCGCAAAGTATCTGTGGGGGCCCCAGGAAGTAGCATAGTGTGTCGCTATAGTCTTCGGTAAATGTGTTTCCCGAAGAAACGCAATATCTACCTGGTGCCTTTGTAAATAGTTCAACACCTGCTTCCCTTTCCTGGCGCTATTCAAACCCATTACATTCCAAGTGAGAAGTGTTAAATCAGAAAAAGCTGCCAAATTATCCCAGGTCATCATGTGTAAGGCCTGAAAATGTGTCTCTGCTCGTTACTTGCTGAACTTTGTACCAGCTACATTGAGTGAGTAGAGACAATGGCAATAATTAAAAAAACAAACTTACAAACCCCCCCTCCACCCCCCACCCATCCCTGCACTCCCAATCGCAGGGATAAACCCCGTTGCCTAATAAGTTAAATACAATAGAAACAACCCCAGATAATAGGGAATGGAATACAGCATCATGCATTCTAAATTGTATATCAGATCCAAGGTGATACACACCTGGGGGGAGGCAACCCCTTGTCATACTACCCAACATTGTAACAAAATATAGAACAAATACAATTACTGAATTGCTCCAAAGCCGGAGTGTTTGGAGAACGTTAGTCCCACCAATTAGAGTTCAACCGGACTGATCATTCCGAAGAAAACAGTTCCACACTGGCCGCCGAACAGTTATGCGGAGGAGAGCCCCCGGGCGCCACCCGCACCCTTGTAGTCACGGCAAAATTCCTGAGCCGCTTTAGGTATGCCAAACACTCGGGATCTCCCCGCAATGTAAACTTGCAGGCGAGCTGGATAGATCATACCATACTTAAGACCTAGGTTTCGGAGCGCGGCCGTCACTCCAGCGAACTTCCTCCTCGCCTCCTGAACCAAAGCAGTGAAGTCTGGGAAAAGTGTGATCGTAGATCCCTGCCAGGACAGAGTGCCCGTCTCACGTGCTAGTTGCAATGCAGTGTCCCTGTCACGAAAGTTCAGGAGGCGAGCTATGATCGGTCTGGGTGGGGCGCCCGGGTTGGGTCGGGGTCCGAGTGTATGGTGCGCCCTCTCAATCAATCAATCAATCAATCAATCAATCAATCAATCAATCAATCAGGCGTTTGTTAAGCGTGCTACTCACCCGTAGGGGTCTCAAGGCGCTGGGGGTGGGGGGGTGGGGTGCAGCTTCCGGTCTATCAGGAAGGGGGTCCGTCGAAGAGCCAGGTTTTAAGGTGTCTTGCGAAGATGGGAAGTGATGTCTGTCTGAGGTGGAGCGGAAGGGCGTTCCAGGCTTTGGCTGCGAGGAAGGAGAAGGAGCGGCCTCCCGATCTGGTTTTTCTGGTGCGTGGGACCACGGCGTAGGAGAGCTGGGCTGAGCGTAGGGTCCTTTGGGGTGCGTGGAATTTGAGTCGGCTGTTCAGGTATGCTGGTCCAGTGTCATGGAGGGCCTTGTGTGCGTGGGTGAGCATCTTGAAGGTGACTCTGGCCTCGACAGGGAGCCAGTGGAGTGTGCGCAGGTGCTGGGAGATGTGGCAGTGTTTTGGCAGGTTGAGGACCAGTCTTGCGGCGGCGTTCTGGATGTTCTGTAGCTTGCGGGTGAGGTTTTTGTTTATTCCGGCGTAGAGTGCGTTGCCGTAGTCGAGTCTGCTGGTGACCAGGGCGTGAGTGACAGTCTTTCTGTGTTCGAGGGGGATCCATTTGAAGGTCTTACGTAGGAGGCGGAGGGTGTGGAAGCAGGAAGATGAGACAGAGTTGATCTGGCGGTCTATTTTGAGCTCGGAGTCCAGGATGATTCCCAGGTTGCGTGCGTGGTCCGTGGGGGTGGGCGGGTTTCCGAGGGCGGGGGGCCACCAGGTGTCGTTCCATGCGTCGGGGTTTGGGCCCATGATGAGTACTTCTGTCTTGTTGGTGTTTAGTTGGAGGCAGCTGTTTTTCATCCATTTGGCGACGGCTTCCATGCCTTCACGAAAGTTGTGTCTGGCGGTGTTGGGTTCGTTGGATAGGGAGAGGATGAGTTGGGTGTCGTCTGCGTATGACACAATGTTGAGTCCGTAGATTCTGACGATGGGGGCGAGCGGAGCCATGTAGACGTTGAAGAGCGTAGGGCTGAGGGACGACCTCAATAAGAAATGTGGAAGTGAAGGCTTCTTTTCCAAATAAGTCTGTAAGTAATGTTTCCACAAAGAGATCCATGCGGCCGATATTGGTGGATTCAGGGACGCCCAAAATGCGCAGGTTGTTGCGCCTACTTCTTGCCTCCAAATCATAGTTCTTCGTTGCTACAGACTTCAGCATTTTCTCCATCCGGTCCAGTCTCTTGACTGACTGTGCGGCCCCATCCTCTTGATCAGAAACTCTGCTTTCCGCAGTGTCCAAGCGGCACTCATGTGCGTCCAGCCTGGCTCCCATGGTGTCCAGGCGTTTCTCCAAGGAGTCGAAACGGCCGTCCAGGGCACGAAATACTGCGCGCATTTCTGTCATTATGGCGTCCGAGCTCGGAGGGGCACACTCAGGGCGAGTAGCCTCCGCACCCCCTTCTGCCATGTTGGAACCAGATTCCGCTGAAGGACCGCTGGGCTTGGAAAACTGTACTACCCTTTGTTTAGGGTCCTTACGCACCATGACGCGATCAGTGCTCCCCTCGAGATGTCTGGTGACCACGGAGGCACAGGAAAGGTAAGCAGCACCAGTTTAAGGCCAATACCCTGCCAGGTTATGCATATTTAGCTGGGGTGGTCTGCATCAATATAATTCACAGGCTCCCAGTAGCCCAGCACTGCCAGGATCATATGCATCGCGCAGCAAGGCAGGTATGGGGGATCAGGCTGTGATGACTTACTGGTTTGATATGCACCGAGTCACTGGTAGGAGTTGTCTTATGTGGGATGCGATCCTGCGCCCTGTACAAATGTTCTCACCGTCTCACGGGGGTCAGGGCGCCACACCAGGAGGGCACTCAACAGCCCCCAACTGCAGAGCCTATTGCATACAGGTGCCACAGGTATCTCCGAGTAGACCCCCGCCGCGCACCAGTCTCTCCAGCCCCCCACACACCACTGGACCGCCCAGCTGAATGGCTGGCCCCCAGGCTCGCCCACGGCCCCTGTCGCCACGGGGCCTCCGGGAACTATGCGATCCGGCTTACCTGTGCGGGCCAAGGGTCAGCAGCGCAGCAGCCACCTCCGGGTGGTCCGCCTCCGCAACGTCACGGCCCCCGGTCGGTGCCGGGCCTCCAGGCAGCGAAGCAGGCCCTATCGGAGCATCGCCCCAGCCAGTGTCGGTCTCCCTGACAACGCCGCAACTTTCTTCCCGTGGCGCACTTCCGTGTCTCGAGGCAATAAAGCACACCAGGGCTCAGGGGCGATCCAAGGCGCGTAGGTGCACCGTCTGCTGTACAACACCGGCGCCCCCCCCCCCCAGCCGCAGCGAAGATGCGAGGCCGGCACTGATATGTGCCCCGGCGCGCTTATGCAGGCCCCAGGGCGTGGCTGCTCCAGGCATCACTCGCTCTATCTCGAGCTCTGCCGAGTCTCTTGATGTTGGGGTGTCTGCATCCCCGGGAGGGCACTCAGCGGCTCCAGATTCTGGCTTCCGAAGACAGGATGGCTCAGTATTTGCACGGATAGGACCAGGATGTCGGGCAGTACGGCGGAGCTTCAGCGCTACACGGCCATCTTGGTCGGTAGCCTGGCCACGCCCCCCCTCCTGTCTCTTTATCTCATGAGTACTGAGGCTGCCTGGCATTGGTTCCATCCCATGACTCTTTCTTTCCGGTCTCTTTATCTCATGAGTACCGAGGCTGCCTTGCCTTGGTTCCACCCCATGACTCTGTCTTCGACGTCCTGCACTCCCTGTCTCTTTATCTCATGAGTGTCGAGGCTGCCTGGCCTTGGTTCCACCCCATGGCTCTTTCTTTCACATCCTGCACTTCCTGTCTCTCTATCTCATGAGTATTGAGGCTGCCTGGCTTTGGTTCCCTCCCATGGCTCTTTCTTTCATGGTCTGCACTTCCCGTCTCTTTGTCTCATGAGTATCAAGGCTGCCTGGCCTTGGTTCCTTTCCATGGTTCTTCCTTTCACGTCCTGCACTTTCTGTCTCTTTGTTGCATGAGTATCGAGGCTGCCTGGCCTTGGTTCCACCCCATGGCTCTTTCTTCCACGTCCTGTACTTCCTGTCTCTTTGTCTCACGAGTATCGAGGCTGCCTGGCCTTGGTTCCACCTCATGGCTCTTTCTTCCACGTCCTGCACTTCCTGTCTCTTTGTCTCATGAGTATCAAGAATGCCTGGCCTTGATTCCTCCCCGTGACTCTTTCTTCCCCTCCTGTACTTCCTGTACTTCCTGTCTCTTTATCTCATGAGTATCAAAGCTGCCTGGTCTTGGTTCCATCTTGTGGCTCTTTCTTTCACGTCCTGCACTTCCTGTCTCTTTATCTCATGAGTATCAAGGCTGCCTGGCTTTGGTTCCAACCTCTGGCTCTTCATTCCACGTCCTGCACTTCCTGTCTCTTTATCTCATGAGTATCAAGGCTGCCTGGCCTTGTTTCCACTCCGTGGCTCTCCCTTCCATGTCCCGCACTTCCTGTCTCTTTGTCTCATGAGTATCAAGGCTGCTTGGCCTTGGTTCCTTTCCATGGCTCTTTCTTTCACGTCCTGCACTTCCTGTCTCTTTGTCGCATGAGTATCGAGGCTGCCTGGCCTTGGTTCCACCCCATGGCTCTTTCTTCCACGTCCTGTACTTCCTGTCTCTTTGTCTCATGAGTATCGAGGCTGCCTGGCCTTGGTTCCACCCCATGGCTCTTTCTTCTATGTCCTGCACTTCCTGTCTCTTTGTTTCATGAGTATCGAGGCTGCCTGGCCTTGATTCCACTCCGTGACTCTTTCTTCCCCTCCTGTACTTCCTGTCTCTTTGTCTCATGAGTATCGAAGCTGCCTGGCCTTGGTTCCAACCTATGGCTCTTCCTTCCACGTCCTGCACTTCCTGCCTCTTTATCCCATGAGTATCGAGGATGCCTGGCTTTGGTTCCTTCCCATGGCTCTTTCCTCCATGTCCTGCACTTCCTGTCTCTTTATCTCATGAGTATCGAGGCTGCCTGGCCTTGGTTCCAACCTCTGGCTCTTCCTTCCACGTCCTGTACTTACTGTCTCTTTATCTCATGAGTATCGAGGCTGCCTGGCCTTGGTTCCACCCCGTGGCTCTTCCTTCCACGTCCTGCACTTCCTGTCTCTTTATCTCATGAGTATCGAGGCTGCCTGGCCTTGGTTCCACCCCATGACTCTTTCTTTCCTGTCTCTTTGTCTCATGAGTATAGAGGCTGCCTGGCCTTGGTTCCACCCCATGGCTCTTTCTTCCACGTCCTGCACTTCCTGTCTCTTTGTTGCATGAGTATAGAGGCTGCCTGGCCTTGGTTCCACCCCGTGGCTCTTCCCTCCACGTCCTGCACTTCATGTCTCTTTATCTCATGAGTATCGAGGCTGCCTGGCCTTGGTTCCAACCTCTGGCTCTTCCTACCATGTCCTGCACTTCCTGTCTCTTTATCTCATGAGTATAGAGGCTGCCTGGCTTTGGTTCCTTCCCGTGGCTCTTTCTTCCACGTCCTGTACTTCCTGTCTCTTTATCTCATGAGTATCGAGGCTGCCTGGCCTTGGTTCCACCCCGTGGCTCTTCCTTCCACGTCCTGCACTTCCTGTCTCTTTATCTCATGAGTATCGAGGCTGCCTGGCCTTGGTTCCACCCCATGACTCTTTCTTTCCTGTCTCTTTGTCTCATGAGTATCGAGGCTGCCTGGCCTTGGTTCCACCCCATGGCTCTTTCTTCCACGTCCTGCACTTCCTGTCTCTTTGTCGCATGAGTATAGAGGCTGCCTGGCCTTGGTTCCACCCCGTGGCTCTTCCCTCCACGTCCTGCACTTCCTGTCTCTTTATCTCATGAGTATCGAGGCTGCCTGGCCTTGGTTCCACCCCGTGGCTCTTCCTTCCAAGTCCTGCACTTCCTGGGGCAGATTTACAAGCCCCTTGCGCCACTTTTGCGTCACTTTTCCCATGTTAAAAATGACGAAAAGTGGCGCAAGGGCCTTGTAAATCTTCCCCCCTGTGTCTTTATCTCATGAGTATCGAGGCTGCCAGGCCTTGGTTCCACCTCATGACTCTTTCTTTCCTGTCTCTTTGTCTCATGGATATCGAGGCTGCCAGGCCTTGGCTCTTTCTTCCACGTCCTGCACTTCCTGTCTCTTTGTCGCATGAGTATAGAGGCTGCCAGGCCTTGGTTCCACCCCATGACTCTTTCTTTCCTGTCTCTTTGTCTCATGAGTATCGAGGCTGCCTGGCCTTGGTTCCACCCCATGGCTCTTTCTTCCACGTCCTGCACTTCCTGTCTCTTTGTCGCATGAGTATAGAGGCTGCCTGGCCTTGGTTCCACCCCGTGGCTCTTCCCTCCACGTCCTGCACTTCCTGTCTCTTTATCTCATGAGTATCGAGGCTGCCTGGCCTTGGTTCCACCCCGTGGCTCTTCCTTCCAAGTCCTGCACTTCCTGGGGCAGATTTACAAGCCCCTTGCGCCACTTTTGCGTCACTTTTCCCATGTTAAAAATGACGCAAAAGTGGCGCAAGGGCCTTGTAAATCTTCCCCCCTGTGTCTTTATCTCATGAGTATCGAGGCTGCCAGGCCTTGGTTCCACCTCATGACTCTTTCTTTCCTGTCTCTTTGTCTCATGGATATCGAGGCTGCCAGGCCTTGGCTCTTTCTTCCACGTCCTGCACTTCCTGTCTCTTTGTCGCATGAGTATCGAGGCTGCCAGGCCTTGGTTCCACCTCATGACTCTTTCTTTCCTGTCTCTTTATCTCATGAGTATCGAGGCTGCCTGGCCTTGGTTCCACCTCATGACTCTTTCTTTCCTGTCTCTTTGTCTCGCGAGTATCGTGGCTGCCAGGCCTTGGTTCCACCCCATGACTCTTTCTTTCCTGTCTCTTTATCTCATGAGTATCGTGGCTGCCAGACCTTGGTTCCACCTCATGACTCTTTCTTTCCTGTCTCTTTGTCTCGCGAGTATCGAGGCTGCCAGGCCTTGGTTCCACCCCACGACTCTTTCTTTCCTGTCTCTTTGTCTCATGAGTATAGAGGCTGCCAGGCCTTGGTTCCACCTCATGACTCTTTCTTTCCTGTCTCTTTGTCTCATGAGTATCGAGGCTGCCAGGCCTTGGTTCCACCTCATGACTCTTTCTTTCCTGTCTCTTTATCTCATGAGTATCGTGGCTGCCAGGCCTTGGTTCCACCTCATGACTCTTTCTTTCCTGTCTCTTTGTCTCGCGAGTATCGTGGCTGCCAGGCCTTGGTTCCACCCCATGACTCTTTCTTTCCTGTCTCTTTGTCTCATGAGTATAGAGGCTGCCTGGCCTTGGTTCCACCCCATGACTCTTTCTTTCCTGTCTCTTTGTCTCATGAGTATAGAGGCTGCCTGGCCTTGGTTCCACCCCATGACTCTTTCTTTCCTGTCTCTTTATCTCATGAGTATCGAGGCTGCCAGGCCTTGGTTCCACCTCATGACTCTTTCTTTCCTGTCTCTTTGTCTCATGAGTATCGAGGCTGCCTGGCCTTGGCTCTTTCTTCCACGTCCTGCACTTCCTGTCTCTTTGTCGCACGAGTATAGAGGCTGCCAGGCCTTGGTTCCACCCCATGACTCTTTCTTTCCTGTCTCTTTGTCTCATGAGTATCGTGGCTGCCAGACCTTGGTTCCACCTCATGACTCTTTCTTTCCTGTCTCTTTGTCTCGCGAGTATCGTGGCTGCCAGGCCTTGGTTCCACCCCATGACTCTTTCTTTCCTGTCTCTTTATCTCATGAGTATCGTGGCTGCCAGACCTTGGTTCCACCTCATGACTCTTTCTTTCCTGTCTCTTTGTCTCGCGAGTATCGAGGCTGCCAGGCCTTGGTTCCACCCCATGACTCTTTCTTTCCTGTCTCTTTGTCTCATGAGTATAGAGGCTGCCTGGCCTTGGTTCCACCCCATGACTCTTTCTTTCCTGTCTCTTTGTCTCATGAGTATAGAGGCTGCCTGGCCTTGGTTCCACCCCATGACTCTTTCTTTCCTGTCTCTTTGTCTCATGAGTATCGTGGCTGCCAGGCCTTGGTTCCACCCCATGACTCTTTCTTTCCTGTCTCTTTGTCTCATGAGTATAGAGGCTGCCTGGCCTTGGTTCCACCCCATGACTCTTTCTTTCCTGTCTCTTTGTCTCACGAGTATCGAGGCTGCCAGGCCTTGGTTCCACCCCATGACTCTTTCTTTCCTGTCTCTTTGTCTCATGAGTATAGAGGCTGCCTGGCCTTGGTTCCACCCCATGACTCTTTCTTTCCTGTCTCTTTGTCTCATGAGTATAGAGGCTGCCTGGCCTTGGTTCCACCCCATGACTCTTTCTTTCCTGTCTCTTTGTCTCGCGAGTATCATGGCTGCCAGGCCTTGGTTCCACCCCATGACTCTTTCTTTCCTGTCTCTTTGTCTCATGAGTATAGAGGCTGCCTGGCCTTGGTTCCACCCCATGACTCTTTCTTTCCTGTCTCTTTATCTCATGAGTATCGAGGCTGCCAGGCCTTGGTTCCACCTCATGACTCTTTCTTTCCTGTCTCTTTGTCTCATGGGTATCGAGGCTGCCAGGCCTTGGTTCCACCCCATGACTCTTTCTTTCCTGTCTCTTTATCTCATGGATATCGAGGCTGCCAGGCCTTGGCTCTTTCTTTCAGGGTCCTGCACTTCCTGTCTCTTTGTCGCATGAGTATAGAGGCTGCCAGGCCTTGGTTCCACCTCATGACTCTTTCTTTCCTGTCTCTTTGTCTCATGAGTATCGAGGCTGCCAGGCCTTGGTTCCACCTCATGACTCTTTCTTTCCTGTCTCTTTGTCTCGCGAGTATCGAGGCTGCCAGGCCTTGGTTCCACCCCATGACTCTTTCTTTCCTGTCTCTTTGTCTCATGGATATCGAGGCTGCCAGGCCTTGGCTCTTTCTTCCACGTCCTGCACTTCCTGTCTCTTTGTCCTGCACTTCCTGTCTCTTTATCTCATGAGTACTGAGGCTGCCTGGCCTTGGTTCCACCCCATGACTCTTTCTTTCCTGTCTCTTTGTCTCATGAGTATCGAGGCTGCCAGGCCTTGGTTCCACCCCATGACTCTTTCTTTCCTGTCTCTTTGTCTCATGGATATCGAGGCTGCCAGCCCTTGGCTCTTTCTTCCACGTCCTGCACTTCCTGTCTCTTTGTCCTGCACTTCCTGTCTCTTTATCTCATGAGTACTGAGGCTGCCTGGCCTTGGTTCCACCCCATGACTCTTTCTTTCCTGTCTCTTTGTCTCATGAGTATAGAGGCTGCCTGGCCTTGGTTCCACCCCATGACTCTTTCTTTCCTGTCTCTTTATCTCATGAGTATCGAGGCTGCCAGACCTTGGTTCCACCCCATGACTCTTTCTTTCCTGTCTCTTTGTCCTGCACTTCCTGTCTCTTTATCTCATGAGTACTGAGGCTGCCTGGCCTTGGTTCCACCCCATGACTCTTTCTTTCCTGTCTCTTTATCTCATGAGTATCGTGGCTGCCAGGCCTTGGTTCCACCTCATGACTCTTTCTTTCCTGTCTCTTTGTCTCATGAGTATCGAGGCTGCCAGACCTTGGTTCCACCCCATGACTCTTTCTTTCCTGTCTCTTTGTCTCATGAGTATAGAGGCTGCCTGGCCTTGGTTCCACCCCATGACTCTTTCTTTCCTGTCTCTTTATCTCATGAGTATCGAGGCTGCCAGACCTTGGTTCCACCCCATGACTCTTTCTTTCCTGTCTCTTTGTCCTGCACTTCCTGTCTCTTTATCTCATGAGTACTGAGGCTGCCTGGCCTTGGTTCCACCCCATGACTCTTTCTTTCCTGTCTCTTTATCTCATGAGTATCGTGGCTGCCAGGCCTTGGTTCCACCTCATGACTCTTTCTTTCCTGTCTCTTTGTCTCATGAGTATAGAGGCTGCCTGGCCTTGGTTCCACCCCATGACTCTTTCTTTCCTGTCTCTTTATCTCATGAGTATCGAGGCTGCCAGACCTTGGTTCCACCCCATGACTCTTTCTTTCCTGTCTCTTTGTCCTGCACTTCCTGTCTCTTTATCTCATGAGTACTGAGGCTGCCTGGCCTTGGTTCCACCCCATGACTCTTTCTTTCCTGTCTCTTTATCTCATGAGTATCGTGGCTGCCAGGCCTTGGTTCCACCTCATGACTCTTTCTTTCCTGTCTCTTTGTCTCATGAGTATCGTGGCTGCCAGGCCTTGGTTCCACCCCATGACTCTTTCTTTCCTGTCTCTTTGTCTCATGAGTATAGAGGCTGCCTGGCCTTGGTTCCACCCCATGACTCTTTCTTTCCTGTCTCTTTATCTCATGAGTATCGAGGCTGCCAGGCCTTGGTTCCACCTCATGACTCTTTCTTTCCTGTCTCTTTGTCTCATGAGTATCGAGGCTGCCAGGCCTTGGTTCCACCTCATGACTCTTTCTTTCCTGTCTCTTTGTCTCATGGGTATCGAGGCTGCCAGGCCTTGGCTCTTTCTTTCAGGGTCCTGCACTTCCTGTCTCTTTGTCTCATTCTTGCAGGTTGTGTTTCATCCCTGACTTCTCTCTTAGTCGGTGTTTTTCTCCTCTTCCTCCTCTCTCTGTTTTCTTCCTCTCTTGCTCTGGGTGAAGTCTGATGAAGAAGTGGCCCCGGGCCCCAGGAGTGTGCCCTGTGGGCCCCACCAGCTGGGCACAGACCCCGGGCTGCACGAAGCACACGGTGTCCAGGGGACCGAGAGAGGCCGGGCCCAGGAGAGCCGGAAACAGCCCTTGTTTACACGGATTATCCGGGCCTGGAGGCTGCGGCAGAGGGAGTTAATTGTGATTTTTACGCCTCATTTCCATGGCAATCCTCGCCGAGGCCCCAGGGGGCCGGCATTAGAGGCGCGCTGGACCGAGCCTGAGGAAGGCTAGAGGGGGCCTCTCTGACTGTGGGGGCTCTGTCTGAGGGGGCCCTCTCTGATTGTGGGGGGGCTATCTGACTGTGGGGGCTATCTGACTGTGGGGGTTCCTCTGAGGGGGCCTCTCTGACTGTGGAGGGCTCCTCTGAGGGGGCCTCTCTGTGTTGACTGTGGGGGGCTATCTGACTGTGGGGGGCTCCTCTGAGGGGGCCTCTCTGACTATGGGGGGCTCCTGCTCCTCTGAGGGGGCCTCTCTGACTGTGGGGGGCTCCTCTGAGGGGGCCTCTCTGACTGTGGGGGGCTCCTCTGAGGGGGCCTCTCTGACTGTGGGGGGCTATCTGACTGTGGGGGCTCCTCTGAGGGGGCCTCTCTGACTATGGGGGGGCTCCTGCTCCTCTGAGGGGGCCTCTCTGACTGTGTGGGGCTCCTCTGAGGGGGCCTCTCTGACTGTGGAGGGCTCCTCTGAGGGGGCCTCTCTGACTGTGGGGGCTATCTGACTGTGGGGGCTCCTCTGAGGGGCCTCTCTGACTATGGGGGGCTCCTGCTCCTCTGAGGGGGCCTCTCTGACTGTGGGGGCTCCTCTGAGGGGGCCTCTCTGACTGTGGGGGCTCCTCTTAGGGGGCCTCTCTGATTGTGGAGGGCCTGTGAGGACCTCGCCGAGGACGAGTAAGGCTTTCACTCTGGTTACAGGAGCGCTTTTCTGACCGTGGGGGTCTGTGGCTGAGGTGGGGGGGGGGGGGAGGGGGGCTCTCTGACTGTGGGGGTCTGTGGGGGCTTAACAGTGGACAAGGAAGTTGCACACTGGCTACGGGGGGTGGAGGGGGGGAGAGGGAGGGACTCTGTCTGAGAGGGTCCCTTGGGGGCTTCACCGAGGACTGGGAAGGCTACAGGGTAGCCTCTCTGACTGTGGGGGCCTCTCTGACTGTGGGGGGCTCCTCTGAGGGGGCCTCTCTGACTATGGGGGGCTCCTGCTCCTCTGAGGGGGCCTCTCTGACTGTGGAGGGCTCCTCTGAGGGGGCCTCTCTGACTGTGGGGGGCTCCTCTGAGGGGGCCTCTCTGACTATGGGGGGCTCCTGCTCCTCTGAGGGGGCCTCTCTGACTGTGTGGGGCTCCTCTGAGGGGGCCTCTCTGACTGTGGGGGCTCCTCTGAGGGGGCCTCTCTGACTGTGGAGGGCCTGTGAGGGCCTCGCCGAGGAAGAGTACGGCTTTCACTCTGGTTACAGGAGCGCTTTTCTGACCGTGGGGGTCTGTGGCTGAGGTGGGGGGGGGGGGGCTCTCTGACTGTGGAGGTCTGTGGGGGCTTAACAGTGGACAAGGAAGTTGCACACTGGCTACGGGGGGTGGAGGGGGGAAGAGGGAGGGACTCTGTCTGAAGGGGTCCCTTGGGGGCTTCACCGAGGACTGGGAAGGCTACAGGGTGGCCTCTCTGACTGTGGGGGGCTCTCTGTCTGAGGGGGTCAGTAGGGGCTTCACCGGAGACAAGGCAGGTGTTCACCAGGGTTACTGACAGTGGGGAGCTATGTAGGTACTTTGGGGGCTCCTCTTAGGGGGTCTTTGGGAGCCTATCGTGGGTGGGGGGAGGGAGTCTGCAGTGGCCTCTCTGACTGTAGTTACTGCGGGGCCCTATCTGACTGTGGGGGTCTGTGGTTACTGAGGGGGGCTCTCTGACTCTGGGGGTCTGTGGGAGCCTCTGACTGTAGTTACTACAGGCCCCTGTCTGACTGGGGGGTCTGTGGTTACTGGGAAGGGGTCTCTTACTCTTGGCGTCTGTGGGAACGGGTAGGGGGCTCTCTGAGTGTGGGGTCTGTGGTTACTGGGGGCTATCTGACTCTGGGGGTCTGTGTTAATGGGTAGAGGGGTCTCTGACTGTGGGGGTCTGTGGTTACGGGGGCTCTCTGACTGTGGGGGTCTGTGGTTATGGGGGCTCTCTGACTGTGGGGGTCTGTGGTTACTGAGGGGGCTCTCTGACTGCGGGGTCTGTGGGAGGCTCTGACTGTAGTTACTACGGGGCCCTATCTGACTGTGGGGGGTCTGTGGTTACTGAGGGAGGCTCTCTGACTCTGGGGGTCTGTGTTAACGGGTAGGGGGGCTCTCTGACTGTGGGGGGTCTGTGGTTACGGGGGGCTCTCTGACTCTGGGGGTCTGTGTTAACGGGTAGGGGGCTCTCTGAGTGTGGGGTCTGTGGTTACGGGGGGCTCTCTGACTCTGGGGGTCTGTGTTAACGGGTAGAGGGGTCTCTGACTATGGGGGTCTGTGGTTACGGGGGGCTCTCTGACTGTGGGGGTCTGTGGTTACTGGGAGAGGGGCTCTCTGACTCTGGGGGTCTGTAGGAGCCTCTGACTGTAGTTACTACAGGTCCCTGTCTGACTGTGGGGGTCTGTGGTTACTGGGGGGGCTCTTTGAGGTCTGTAGGTGCCTCTGACTGAAGTTACTACGGGCCCTCTCTGACTGTGGGGGTTGTAGCGTCCTCCCCAGCCAGATGGAATGTAAATGAATTACACCACACCCGGAGCTCAGTATTCATGTCTTTATTTTCTAGAGTGTAGTCGTTAACTAACCTGTAATGAGTCATGAATTTTATTAACCACACCCAATCACTTATGTCACCACAAGTCCATTAGGGGCCATAGGGGTCCCACGCTCTATAATACACAACACACTACATCCCCCCCCTTTGTTAAATAAAAAGTACAAACATAAAAAAACATATATTTCTCATAGCTCCTCAATGAGTCGTGGAGGTGCTCCCAGCACTCTTCCAGATCTCGTGCTGTGAGGCTGAGGAAACGCAGGAGAAACAACCGCAGCAGGCGCGGGTGATCCAGACACTGACACAATCCTGGGGCTCTCCTGGCCCCCTGATGGCCAGTGTCACTCCGGATGTCTGGAGCGACAGACTCCGAGGCAGGTGCTTGAAATGTGAGGGATCCATTGTAATGGATTTTTCAGGACGTGAGCAGTCACTACGTGCCCCTTACTAGTCACAACTTGCAATGGATCAGCATCGAAAGGAGCATCGGATTTGCGTTTTCTCAGATTTGCGTTTCCTCCTTTGCTTGACAAGGACACGATCCCCTTTCTGAAACGTAATGCGACGCTTGTCTGCCTAAGTCTTCGTTTTGAATTTGTAAGATGAATCAGTGAGTTGAACTTTCTGAGCATCAGTTGTTCTTTCATTAGTCCACTGGGACTGATGGTACCCATGGCTCTTCCGAACATCAGGGTGGCCGGGCTTCTGCCGGTTGTAGAATGGGGGGTAGACCGGAATGCACAAAGAGTAGAATGAAGAACAGACTTGACCCTCTAGCGCAGTGCGCTGGACAGCCTTCTTAAGGGTGCTCATAAAATGTTCAACAACGCCATTAGCCTGTGGCACAGAGGTGTGCTTTACTGATGCCTGATTCAAATGAGTAAAAAAAACTTTGAATTCCCGACCATTGAAGTGTGGGCCATTGTCAGATTTTAGAATGGATGGAACACCCCAGGTTGTAAATATGCCTTCTAGTCCTTCAATTACTCGATCATGACTGATTGAAAAGAGGCCTTTCACCAGAGGAACCGAAAGTACTCATCTACAATTACCATGAGGTCATGGCCATTTTCAAGGGGTCCAAACAAGTCAATTGCAATTTTCTCCCAGACGTGTCTTGGAAGTTCCGACATGTGCAAAGGATGCTGGGTTGTTTTGGGAGCTAAACAGTTACACAAATGACAAGCCTGGAGCTCTCCCTCAACTCGCTTATCAAGATGAGGGAACCAAACACGGTCTCGGAGGGCTCGCTTTGTGGCGGCAATTCCACAATGTCCCTCGTGTCACTTCAATGACTTGCTGTTGTACACTTTCAGGAATGACAATTCTCAACCCTCACAAGATAATTCCTTCATGTGCAACGGACAGTTTACGCACATTCGCGAATTGCTGATATTCACTGTCGTTTTCAAGAGGTCGAGCATGTGTTCTCCAGGATTGATGCATAATAATGTCTTTGAGGATGAGCATATTTCTGTCTGCTTTGGTAGCAGTGCTTGTTTGCTCCACGGAGACAGCTGCAGGAGCGCTGGTGCTCACAATAAAGTTAACATAGGCTTTTCCAGGCCAGTGCACAATAGTGTAGTCGTACTCTTGCAGTCACAGCCCCACCTCTCAATGCGAGGGGACATCTTGGCCTTCGGATTGCAAAAGATAGTGAGTAGTGCTTGGTGATCAGTAACAAGCAGAAAATGTTTCCCATACAGAATCACATGAATGTTCTTAAGCCCACACAACAACTAAGCTTTTTTTCTCAGGCTGTGAGTAAACTCATTCAGTTTGTGTCAAACTTCGGCTAGCATAAGCTGCAATACACCTTCATGCATTTGCATGTCCACTACTTTGGGCAAGAATCGCGCCCACGCCCACTGGGCTGGCATCCACAAGAATCTCTGTATTAAATTTCGGATCAAAGTAAGCCATCTCAGTAGCATTTTCAATTACATGCTTGATAGTCTTGAAACTTTAATCAAACTCTGTGACCACTGAAATGAAACATTCAGTTTCGTTAACTCTCTCAATGGGGCACTCACAGTGGCAAAGTCACGGATGTACCTAGAACAGTAGCTGGCCATACCAAGAAAAGAACGCAGCATGGTTACATTGTGTGGAGGGGAGTTAGATGACAAAGCCTGAACCTTGGCTGGATCTGGAGTCTTTCCTCCTTCCGAGAAAATGTGCGCAAAGAGTTTTAGTTTTGTTTTGTAAAATTTACACATTTCAGCATTCAATGTAAGACCTGCATCAGCAAGTAGACGGCACACGTGTAAGGGATCTATCATGTTCCTCTTGTGTGGCCCCAAATACTAGTTTATCATCACTGGAATTGAGAGGGTGAGTGACAGGCTGTATAATGCGACAAATGATATCTTGGAAATGTTTGACAGCTGAAGACACTCCAGAACTCCATCTTTTGTATCTGAACAAACCAACATGAGTTGAAAAGGTAGTAATGCACCTGCAATTTTCTTCCAGTTTGAGCTGATGATATCCTTTGTACAGATCAAGGCGTGAAAAGACTTTGGTAACATTCAAATGGGTAATCATATTGGCAATGTGTGGACCTGGGTGGTGTTCTCCTTCGATTGCCTTGTTTGGTTGACACATGTCAACACAGATTCGCACAGACCCTCCACTGTCCTTTTTAGGTAACACCACTATCAGAGACACCCATGGTGTTGGACCGGCAGCGCTCTCAATGATATCATGTTTTAGCAAAGTCTCAATTTCTTTTTCAGCAGCCTCTTGTAGATGAAAGGCAATTCGACAATGTTGTTGATCAACAGGATGAATGTCCTCATTAAGGTGGAGCTGCACTTTCATTGCCTTAAGTTTTCCTAATTCATGAAACAATGATGGAAACTGATTCACTATGTTTTGATGAGCATTGACATTGTAATTCACAGAAGTTAGCCCCATGTCAGCAGCAGTGCTGAAGCTGAGCAAACATGCACTTGACGAAGTGCCCTGAAGGACATGGATTGGGGCTTGTACCTTCGTATTTTTATGTTTCATAGTTGCCATAATGGAACCTTGACTTTGCAATGGCGTCGACGCTGCCCACGTGTATGCTTTGGTTTTCGATGGTGTGAGACGGGGCACTGGAGACAGTGTATGGTACTTTTCGGCTGGCATGATATTTATTGACGCACCATTGTCTATGATAAACGGTATATAGAAGCCATTACCCTTCAATTTTATTTTGGGACAATGTCCAAATGGATGACATGATTTCATATGTCGATTCTTTTCCGACTTGTCTGATTCCCTGCAAGAAAGAACACCTACATGTGCACACCTTTCATTAGTCAGCATCGACATCTCACACCCATCTTCACTGTCGCTCAACAGTGATGTCCCAGAACCGTTCGATGAGGAATTAGATGACAATCGGCCTCTTTCAGTTTCTACTTACCTCAACTGATGTTGCCATTTACTTCGGTGGGCCTGACTGTAATGCTTCTGGAACTTTCTAGTAGCCAACTTATCTTCATGACATGACACAGTGGCAGCCATTTTGTCTTCACGACGTAACACACTCACTTTTTCTCTCGCTTTGCAAACTGTTACAAAATGGTTCTGTTTACCACAGCCTTTACATATCTGCCCAATGGCAGGACATTTACCTGCATGTGGAAAGGAAAATCCGCATCGAAAACACAGCTTCCTTTTCAGGGGCGATACAAAAGGGGATGATGGACGGAACGTTTGAGCCAATCAAACACTCACCCCCAGTCAACTGATCTGGGTTTAATCCATCATCATTCTTTAGCTCACTCCACCACCCCAGTTCAGACATGGCCATATGCAAATCAGTCTGACCCTGTGCCTCATGGGAACAGTCCAGCCCGAACTGCCAAGCCATGTCTTCCCTGGACCGGAAACAAGCATCCTAGGACCGGTTTCTGGCATTTCAGCCGTCATCAGCCAGGCTTGCTTGAATCCAGTGGCAAAGTGAGCAAGGGACCCACGTCTGGGCATACCCCCGCCAACTTAGGGCGACCAAAGCGATACAAAAGGGGATGATGGACGGAACGTTTGAGCCAATCAAACACTCACCCCCAGTCAACTGATCTGGGTTTAATCCATCATCATTCTTTAGCTCACTCCACCACCCCAGTTCAGACATGGCCATATGCAAATCAGTCTGACCCTGTGCCTCATGGGAACAGTCCAGCCCGAACTGCCAAGCCATGTCTTCCCTGGACCGGAAACAAGCATCCTAGGACCGGTTTCTGGCATTCCAGCCGTCATCAGCCAGGCTTGCTTGAATCCAGTGGCAAAGTGAGCAAGGGACCCACGTCTGGGCTTTTCAGGGGCATCACTTTCCAGCCTTCTACCTTGTGTTTTTTCTTGCTGTTCATACTCAATGCTGATTCACTCTGAGCTCCTCCAGCCTCCATGTCAGCGGCTTGTTTGTTGGCATGTTCTTCAGCTCTGGCCTCCATAAACATGCTCCAGACTAAGCATCTCTCTCAGCATTCGGCGTCTGAAGGAATCGGACAGGCAACCATCTCTGAGATTAATGGCTTCTTCGTCATTGAATTTATTGAACTTACAGCACTTGATGAGCATTTCAAGTCTTTCAACAAATTCATCCATCGTTTCGCCATCTCTCTGTTGCTCCTGACTGAAGATGCACCTTTCATAGTCAACGTTCGGCATCAGATTGAAGCTGACGTTCAATGCCACCTTGACATCCTGGTAAGATAGTATGTCCACCTGTAGCATCTTCTTTATCGCTTCTTCTACTCATTCTCCTGCTTCGTTCTTAAGGTACTTGATGATCTTTTGGTCATCGGTTATTTCTAGCGCATCAATGAAGTCATCGAAGGTTTCGATCCAAGCAATCCATTGGGCGCGAAGACTCTGCTTTTTGGTGGTATCAAATGAAGACGGCAATTTTAAGAAAACAGCGGCATCATACTCTGTGCTGTTTTCTGCAGCTGCTGCCAGGATTATATGCTGTTCAAGCCACACTTGACCTACAGCGTCTTCTGGCCCGGTGTGACCCCTGCGAGCCTCAGCCCGCTGACTAGTGCTTGGACCATCGTGCCCAACCGGAGGTGGTGAGGCACCATCTTCTTCTTTGACAATGAGAAGCAGTTTTGCCTCTTGCTCTTATTCTTCACCACTCTCAACCTTCTGTATTGTACCTGCTTTTCTCTGCCTTTAGCCTTCCTTGGCATTTATCTGCTTCCCCTTACAGCGTTCTTGTGCATCTGGCTGTCAGCGCTTGTTGCGCTTTCTGTACCTGGCGGTCACTGCCTTTTGCATTACCGTACTGTATGAATGATGGCTCTTTGTTAGGTTGTAGCATCGCTCTTCGGTTGTGTTAACAATTTCTGACTGACGATACATGAAACTTTGCATGGGGCCTTTACTGTCTTCGAAGGTCTTGCACTGGCTGGAGTTGTGCTTTTACTCCACATACACCAACCATTGGTTCTTCACCTCGACTGAGGCGCATGTGACACACATGAGAAGATTGCTGGACCTCGGCAAACTCTCTGGGAGAGCACTTGCAGGAGGGTCCCGAGGGTCCCGTCTTACCATCTAACAAGAAACCCATATCTGATTTTGCACTACCCACCAAACATGACACTCCTAGATAGGCCCCAGCAGTCAGGCCCTGATAAATGTCCTAAGTTGTCCACTTTCCTTCATCCTCTTAGCACATCTCACATAGGCCCAAGCCTACCTCCTTAGTTAACCACAGATCATAGGCCCAAGCCCACCTTCTTAGATACATACACATAGGCCCAAAAAGCCCAGTGCCTCCTGCTATCACTTTTTTAATAAAACAGATCTCGTAGGCTTCACTAAGCTCACAGCAGAGACCTGTGCCATCCACCGCGACACCACACCAGCCCCCCTTGTAAATTTCCACAGTTACGAGAATAAGATTAGCCCCCACCTACGTGACATTCTGCTGGTACATCTGGCTGTTTCACAAGCAAGGTTTGCAATATTTTTAGTTATGAAACTTTCCACGCTTGCTTAACTGAAACTGGAAAAGGCGGCAACGTGACCGAGAATTAATATATAAAATATTAATTTCTGAGCATTTTACGGTAAAAGTTATCCTTTGTTTACTTTTTGCGGTCAAGAGCACTGACCACCTGCTAAAAGCTTAGTTTCACCATGATACCACTTCTCGGTTTTATATAAAACTTTCCACAGTTACTGTGAGCGGGCGGTCAAGGGCCCGCGTCAGAACCCACGTCAAATTTGGGCAGAAGTTCTGCATTTAACCATATAAAAGAGCTGCACCAAGGGTGCGGCCCCGAACTCTCTCCAAACCAGTGCCTTGCTGCGTTGTGAGGGTTCCCGATCGATCATCCTCTTGACTGGGCCTAGAACTTCTACTTCCAAGGTGGTAATGCTCTTATCTGATTATTTTGCCTTTTGGCTTTGTCAGCCTATCTGAATATTAGCCTTTTGGCTTTATCAGCCTATCTGATTATTTCGCCTTTTGGCTTTATCAGCCTATCTGATTATTTCACCTTTTGGCTTTGTCAGTCTATCTGAATATCAGCCTTTTGGCTTTGTCAGCCTATCTGAGTATTAGCCTTTTGGCTTTGTCAGTCTATCTGAATATTAGCCTTTTGGCTTTGTCAGCCTATCTGAATATTAGCCTTTTGGCTTTGTCAGTCTATCTGAATATCAGCCTTTTGGCTTTGTCAGCCTATCTGAGTATTAGCCTTTTGGCTTTGTCAGTCTATCTGATTATTTCGCCTTTTGGCTTTGTCAGCCTATCTGAATATTAGCCTTTTGGCTTTGTCAGCCTATCTGAGTATTAGCCTTTTGGCTTTGTCAGTCTATCTGAATATTAGCCTTTTGGCTTTGTCAGTCTATCTAATTTAGCTCATTCAAACCCAAGCCATTGCATTTGTCTTAGGTTAAACTGCGTAGTCTTGAATGGTGTTGCTTTCTTAAGAAGAGATCCGCCTTCTAGGCACTAGCCTACCCATCCTCTTTAAAGTCAGGGTTGCTCCTTAGGCAGCTACTCATAGTATAATACAAAGATATATAATTGCTTTATTTTGAACAACTGATTTATAATATTGCCAATGCATTTATTTTTCATCCTGCTCATGTGTTGATGGGCAACATTTAAATTGAATTGCTTTCTATGCTTTTGAACTGTTTAAATAAAGAAGTCACTGTATTTTACATCGTGGTTCTTTCTTTCCAAGTGAACGAGCAGACCAGGGCTCTCTGGAGTCGGTAAGCAGAAGGGTGTGGCCATCCATTTTACCCTCAATCAGCTGGCGACCACGAAGAAGGTCTCGATTGGCGGGTCCTCTGCGGTGCGGTCCTGGGACACACACTGGGGTTACACCTGTGTGGCTGCCCCTCAGGCTCTCCTCTCCTCACGGCCACCTGGGTAAGTCAGGGATGGTTTTATTTTTTCTTCCTTGAATTTACCTCAGGTTGTGGCGTGTGTGGGGCGGTAGGTCTGGCTGCCTCTGCCATCCAGGGTCTCCCTTATGTGTGCTCCTTTGTCCCCCTGTGGCTGGTCACATCTTACCGAGGCTCTTCGGTGCTGTCCCCTCTGCTGTCATCAATTCCGTCTTGGTTTCCTTCTGCTTGGTTTCTCTTGGCGTCTCTTGTTATTGCTTTCTAGTGCATTTGACTTTTACGTATATTGTGCTTCCATTTTGTTTTTGTTTTTAGGCTACTGTTCTTTATTGCCAAGTTTTTTGTGTATACCTGGGTTTAAAAATTTGACATACGTTTTGATGCTTTGAGGTTTGAGTCCTGCGCCGGCACGTGCTACGTGGCTGGCCGAATTCTGGCATGTGAATACATGCGTTTGCGGTTTTGAGGTTTTAGTACTGGGCACACGGTTATCTGAACTCCTATAGAGGCCACAGGTCCTTGGCGCTGCTTAACAGTGTCTCCACCCCTTTGAAGGTTTGAAGTCCTGCGCCAGCATGTGGCTGGCCGAATTCTGTTACAGGATTAGGATTCCTTGATGCCATTCATGTTGCCCGGATTCTGCTACAGGGTTTTTGCGTCCTTGGCACGGTGCACAGGTGGCACACGTGTCTGAATTGTTGCTATTGTTGGACTTGGGGTCCTCCTACATTGTGCTATTTAAGGTGTGGTCTCTGCGCCATTTTGTATTATTGGGTTTATATTTTATAGTATCTTTTTCCATACTCTATTGCTAAGCTTTTATTTTATTGTGCTTTCTCTCATATAGTGTCTTCTCCTATAGTTGCTCTTTGCACCATTTGTTTCTTGACTCTGCTTCTTTCTATTTTGCTTCTATATTGTGGTTTTTAGTCTCCTCCGTGCCTCCACCTCGCCCTGCGCCTCCATTACATTTCTTCGGTGTCTTCAATGCGCCTTTCTTTTCTCAGGGTTCTTTCCTGTGTATTCACACATTCATTCTTCTCTCTCTCTGCCGGGTCCCTCTCTGATTCACTTCTGCATGGCTTGGGTACTTTTCTCTTTCTGTCTCTTAAGTTCATATCGCTCTCTGACAGGCGCCTCTCTCGCTTGTTAACTGCGCCACTCCAAATTGAGGAACTAGCTACTTCAAAGCATCTGGGCCCGTCTGAAATTCCCTCCGCCTTCTTCTGCTCTCTGCCATCGCAGAACGAGGAAGTGAGCCTCGCTTCTTCGCAGCTTCACTGCAGCTCCACCTCGCCCCTCCTTTCTCTGTCTTCGCAGCCTGCTCTTGAACAAACAATTTCACAGTGATCGTTATTATTTCAACTATGCATTTCGTTTATTTAATTATTGTCTATTTGTTGTCCATTGTGTCTGTTTTTTGTGCTTCATTTCCTTAAGCATTTGCTCGCCCTGCTGTCCCACCACAGTTATCAACCCACCCCCCTCCCCATCTGTTGCTGCCCTGCCAACTCTACACTCACTAGCCGAGTGGCAGGCTGCCAGTTATTATTGTTGACTCAGTTGCCCCCCACTGCTTCCTCACAATTAGAGGCAACTGCGCCAGATAGCTGTTGTCTGGATTGCCTTGCCTTTACTCCGTAGCCGCAATCCCGCTAAGTAGTTGGACTTACCCTCATTACACATTGCACCTACATTGCGCCTCTTTTCTTCTGTCTCTCACACCTTTTGCCTCCCACTTGTCCACGCCAATTGGTAGCCAAAGGGGGGGTGGAGTTGTATCTCCATTCCTCCTGTCCGTTCCCTTAAACCCCCTCCTCCCCGTTATGTCCCTTGACCCCCCGCAGATTATTAGTCTTCTTATTCATTCAGTACGTGGTACTGCCACTGCAGTCTACCACACCTCCCTTGATCGTTTTACCCCCCTTACACGCCATCAAAGTGACGTTCTTGCAGTTGCTTGGAACATTTTAGGGATTACCTTTACACCCACTACCGAACTACGCCTTTCCCTCTTATCTCTCATAGACTTACCTCCCTCAGCCACCGCTTCTTCCCAGCCTCCACCACCACCAGACACCACTCGCCCGGATCTGCTGTGGCCTGACCACTCCTCTAATTCCTCTTCGCGCTCCCCACCATCGTTAAGTTCTTCTGTTTATTTTGCTAATTCTCCCACTGTCATTCCCACTGACGGGGAGTCCAATACTGACTCCGCACACTCCACGGCATCCTCTGAAGAGGCAACACTCCCTAATCTTACCGCCCCTGCCTCTCCCACAGTATCAGCATCAGCCTCTAGCAGTGCTCTCCATCAACCACTGTCTCCTGGTAACGAGTCCCCATTCCTCGTGGCCCTCCTGCAGGACTATTCAGTGGACCTGCTGGACCCTGCACCAGACATCCTCATTGTGCCTCCCCCTGCCTGCCCACCTCCGCACTTCCACTCACTGTAGGGAATGAGTGACCCTTCCCCTGATAGTATAGCTTCTCCCATTATTGTATATTTAGTCAATAATAACGTTGTAGGTCTTTCCACTGGTCACCCATCTTCCTTTGTCCACGTTACACCCTTAGCAAGTACTGTCCTTCTCACTATATTTCAAGTTCTGGGGATTGATTATACCCAGGCACAGCAGATAACACTTTCACTAGCACCGTCCTTCCGCACCCCATTGCCTCCAAAGTCAAAGAACAAAAACCTTGCAAGCACTGACAGTTCAGGGAACACTCTTGTCCCTCAGTTATTACTGGTCCCCATGAACAGGATCTTAGGTACCTCTGTTCATAAAACACCGGATTGCATTTACATACGCATCCGCTTAATATCCCCAGGCTTGGAGATACCCACCACACTAACCACATCCTACCCACGCAACCCGCTACAAAGCAAGATCATTGCTGGTCTCTCTCGTAACCTGCTCCAATTCCCTGACTTCTCCCCTAACGGAATATACACCGGACCACAGGAACTGGACTTAAGACGAGCATTATATCACATTATTAGTAGCGCCATAGGAGAGGAACTGGTCAAAAACGCCCTTCCCCCTATTCCTGACACTCAACACTCTCCTGCCACTGAACCCTCGCCTGACACCTAATTGCATCCCTTTCTAAACTAGCGACATTCACCCTCAAAGCATTGTGCTTTTAAAATAACCCTCATGAATGGCATAGTGAGCTCTACAGTGTATAAAACGTCTACCCACTTTCACATCTTTTTCATCATACGTCCCCCTGGATCACTACTCACTGCCATACTATCTAGCACGTGGCCAAGGCACCCTCTCCAAAGTTATATTGCTGAAGCTTGCTTTGACGGCCAGCTTTGCTTCCCTCTTTATACTCTAGCACAAGAGCGAGACTTGCAGGACGGGGTGTATGATATTGTCATTCAGGCAGTAGCGCAAGAACTCATTAGAGACATTGTCCCTAGCACCTGAGAAAACGCACTCCTGTAATTCAGCCCTTGCCTAGAGCGCCCTGTGTTAGACACACCAACATGGCTACTCCACTGCAACATGTTTTAAAAACATTCGGAGGGCAGGAACACCATATACTAAAGCACTGCCGAGAACTACATAAGCGTACCTCCAAAATGAGTCATCCCTGGCCCTCAGAGGGAAGCTTTGATCCAATAATACTAGAGCATGCCACCACCTTCCTAGACACTAAGTACTCCGGCACTAAGTTACAGAAGAGAAAGGCTACTTTAGATCTCTGGCACATTTTCAAAGACAAGGCTCAAACACACTCTGACTCCACACACCCAGCTATACCCAATGCTCCGCCCCCACCGCCTTACCACTTCAGCGGTATGTATACCGAACGCACTCATAAGGAACAACCAGAGCTACCAGTTACCACTAATGATTCTCCGGCTGCTGGCTTCCAACCACTACCAAATGATGCATCTTCCTCGCCACACCTCGGTCCAGATATACATATCACACAAACTGAGGAATTCCAGATTTCCCACACATCACCCAGTCACCCCTATCACCCCATGGACAGACCACCGACTCCACCCATGCCCCCTGGTGATGTGTACCCGCGCCTGACTGAACGTCAGAACATACACATGCCTGTTACCCATGGTACAACAATGGCGACAGCAGTATCAGGTCTCTCAGGCCTCATAGATGCACAACTGTCACTGAAATTTACGCGAACTATCAATACTGCACAACCACGCCCAGGTGAACAGGATGAGGAAGACTCTGACTCTGCCTCTCAAGCATCATCTCACCACTCACGTACATCTAGCAAGGTCTTCCGTGATATCGGCACTAAAGAAGACACTGTCACTAACCCCTTCCCTGACACCGGCACGCACCTGTTCCCACGTTCGTGCCTCCCACCTCAAACTAACATGCCTTTCAGTGCTACTGCACCCTTCGGTGAGGGACCAGGATCTGGCCTTATGACAGAGCAGCGGCAGCTCATTGAGTTCCCCAACCCACCATTGTTGTGCATAACTGAGGGACAGTGTGCCCCCCTCACAGATCTTTCCGCCCCATACGAGAATTATAGACAACATGCAGACTTGAGCAAAAGCACCAGCCTTGAAAGTATCTCACCACAGCACCTTGAAGCAGAACCGTCACACATGCGTCAACCACCCAGCCACGCAGGACAGATGCACACAATGAGACGCCTGTCGTTTAAATTAGAGAACATGCAGAAAAACTTTGCAGACCTGATTAATAAGGTCAACTCTCCAGCACCACCATCACCCACACTGCACCACCTCGTGCAGCACCACCCACAGACAAATATCAGTAGGAATGGGGAAGGGAGTATACAATATCCTCACAATGAGCGCCCCCACCACTATGACGCTGCCGCCTCTGGAATAACACAAACAGTCACCAACACACACCAAGCCTACCAATCCCCAACAGCATTAGGGCCGGAAAAGAGACCACCACTGGTACTAGAAGGTCACAATCCCATCTTTGGTGAGCACCCCATATATTGTGAACACCAACAGGAGCAAGACCCAGTGGTAAGAAGGAAGGTCAGGACCACCGAAGCACAGAAACTTAAAGTCCTGGGAACACATGGATGCTCCGACGACATACTATATGACGTCTCGGGCTCTGCTTCCTTGCGTACCACTAGGATGAAAAATAGACGCAACATGTATCTCAGCAGATCAAGCGTACCAAAAACTAGCAATGATCTCACTCCCAATGAGATAGTGACACTAGGAGAAGGCTCAGACTATGCAGTTAACCCTTTCTCAGACGATTTGGCAGGCTGGTCAGAGCCCTTAGCCCCGCAAATGCTCCCTTGGCCAAGAGAAGGCTCTTTTGAGCCTCAGTACATGGCAACAGCAGTTGAATGTATCCTCAAGGGAGTAGG
The DNA here is from genome assembly GCA_963921515.1 of Calotriton arnoldi. Classification (NCBI taxonomy): domain Eukaryota; kingdom Metazoa; phylum Chordata; class Amphibia; order Caudata; family Salamandridae; genus Calotriton; species Calotriton arnoldi. Next base: position 128,438 of record CAWUFW010013354.1, on the reverse strand, counting down.
AGATGAGGATTGGGACTATGACTACATGAGGGAGAGCCTGAAGGTCTGGCAAAAATATGCCCACCAGCATGACTCTACAGGACCTACAGTGCAACGCACAGGGGTCACGCGCCAGATGCCCCTGCTCTACAAAAATGTCACTGATCCCCCCATCTATATCCCATGGTCTACTTTAGACAAAGAAAATCTCAAAAAACAACTTCCACCCCTCACTGAGGGTGCCGGAAAATGGATTGCGGCTTTTGAAAATGACACCACAGGTAACAACATAGCTATAGGAGATGTAAAAAGCCTGCTGATCTCCCTCATGGGAGAAGACGCAGAAGATCTCTTCACACGTGTCCATGCCAATCTTACAAAAACAAACACCAAACATGATGGTGTTTCCTTTAATGAGATTAGAACACTAGCATGGACTGAGTTGCGCAGGAAATTCCCTGATGTTCCCGACATTGGGGCTCTGTTGTCACAGACCATGCAACCAAATGAAGACCCTGCCAACTATCTTTCCAGAATGAAAGAAAAATGGCACCAGGAGTTAGGACAACGATGGGATGCAGCAGGAGGGTATGGGAGATTATTTTATCACACAATAAAGAAAGGTCTGCCCACCGAAGTGCAGGAAAAACTAGATGGCATTGTAGCAATGGAATGTAAGCCATGGGCTGAGATACAAGACCACATTATACATTACTGCAAGAAGAGGCAGGAACGGGAAAAGAATAGACAGCTGGCCATAGAGAATGCCGCTGCCAAATTGGTGCAGCAGAAACTTAACAAGAAAAAAGACAATACAGACACACTCATGTTTGCAGCACCCGTCACTCAAATGACAGCAGTAACATCCTTTCCCCAGGCTGCCATGAATGCTCTTGCAGGTAACGCCCAACCTGCCCCACAACAGGTTCAAGCACCACCTGCCGTACAATATATACAAGCCCAACCCCAGCCTGCCATACAGTATGTCCAGTCACAACCACAGCCAATTGTACAATACATGCCAGCACCACCCGCTTACAGTACTAACACACAGCCCTACTACAATAACAGACAAAATATGAACAGGAACACAGGGGTACAAGGAAGAGGGCGAGGGATGGGACAACAAAGGTTTCCACAACAACCAGGACAAGGGACACCACCGATCATTTGCTACTATTGCCAGAAACCAGGCCACATACAGAGAGATTGCCACAGTAAAATGCGTGATATAGGTCAGCAATACATGGGTCCTGGCTATCAAGCACCAGCACCATTCCAACAATAGCAGCGCATGCAACAACACCTTCAACAGCCCCAAATACTGTATTCTTATGCCCAACCAGCACAGCAGCAACAAGTGCAGCTCCAAGCGCCCATAATGGCCCAGGTCCAGTCAACTGTCCAACAAGTGCAGGTTCCAATGCAACAGCCACAGCCACAGCAAGTACCTGCTTATCAAGTGGTCCCCCAAACACAAAACAATGTACCCCTAGGAAGAACGATTGTTGCCTCCAACAACCCCTTTACCCAGGGCACCATCCAGCAATATCAGGCTAGAGGATACACTGGCTAGGACAGCCCACAGACAACTCTTGTGTGCCCAATTTTGTCATGCACAAGCAATACTGAAGAGGACCCTATTGCAAGTGTTGTGATAAATAACAAAACATATAGCTTTCTTGTTGACACAGGTGCCACATATTCCTGCATTACAGGTGGCCCTCTGCCCATTTCTAACCAAACAGCGGACACACAGGGATTTTCTGGGGCAATAGCAAGGGTCCCCTTCACCGAGCCAGTATCAATTGAGATAGGAGGCCATGTAGTGGAACAGCCTCTGCTCTATTCACCCAGGTCCCCAGTCAATCTTTTAGGACGTGACCTCATGGCCAAACTAAACATGACTATCCACTTTGATGACAACGGAACAATGATTTGCTCCATACCAGGTACTCCACTAACTAGGATAATGGCAGTCACTGCACAGTCTTCCTTAGACAGCCAGGTCAGAGCATGTCCAGTGGATGAGCACGCCTTCTCTGCAGCTGTCCACACTATTGTCGCCACCACTCCCGAATTACAAGGCCGCACTGTTCAGTTACCAAAGGAGTTCCTTTTCAGACCCCAAGCATCAGGCTCACAGGCATTAGACAAGCACTTGACCCTTGACATATGCGCCCTTGAGATAACACCTACCTACGGCGCATTCCTGGCATGCGATGACAACGCTCATACTTGGGCTTGTGTCATTTTCATTGAACAAAAAGGGTTAGTCAGAGACATTTCAGATGCCCAGCTATTTGGACCCCCTGAAGAACACTCTAAAACAGAGATTATCTATGATAATAATGTGCCCATCTCGGTGACAGTGGAGATTAGAACACCAACGGTCACCCCTAGCTATGACTCTGCCCGGGAGGCAGATCTGGCTCAAGTACCAGCACATCTTTGGACAACAGGCCCAAACGATGTTGACCTCATCAGCTCTGCCGCGCCATTTAAGATAACTCTCAAACAAGGCGCTATCCTGCCAAGAATAGAACAGTATCCCTTGTCCAAGGCCGCAGAGGAGGGTATTGCCCCTACCATACAAGCATTGCTGGATCAAGGAGTAATATATCCTTGTATCTCTCCTTGTAATACGGCCCTTTTTCCTGTGCGCAAGGGGAAGACAAATCAATGGAGGCTAGTTCATGATTTGCGCCCCGTTAACAACATAGTTATACCCGAGTTCCCCATTGTCCCAGACCCCTCTGTCATCCTCACGAATGTCCCCCCCGATGCACAGTACTTTTCTGTCATCGACCTGAAAAATGCGTTTTTCAGCATTCCCCTGCACCCAGACAGCCAATACCTATTGGCTTTTACATTCCGTAATGTGCAATTAACATACCGAAGATTAGCCCAGGGGTACTGTGAGTCCCCTAGCGTCTTTAACAGAGTTGTCAAAGAAGACTTGTCCAATTTTCAATGTGACAGCACCCTACTGCAATATGTCGATGACATACTGCTTTGCAGCCCCACAGAACAACAATGCAGGAAAGACACCATCTTCTTACTGACAACTCTGGCACAAAGAGGATACAAAGTTGACAAACAGAAGCTACAATATTGTCAGAAAGAGGTACACTATCTAGGTCAGCTACTGTCAGCATCAGGCAGACGAGTCACTCCAGGTCGAGTTGAGGCAATAAAAGGCACTTCTGAACCCCAAACAGTTAAAGACATGCAAAAATTCCTCGGCCTGGTTAACTATGTCCGCCAGTGGGTCTTTGATTTCGCAACAATAACTGCCCCATTGCTGAAAGCAGTGAAAATGGGCAAAGACAGACACAATAAAATAGAGTGGACACCTGAAATGAGAACAGCCTACACCCAGCTCAAAGATGAGATAACAAATGCACCAGTGTTAGGATCACCTGACTACACAAAAGAGTTCTACCTATTCACTCACTGTGATGGTCTAGTAATGACTGCAGTACTCACTCAGAAATACCCCATGGGCCATAAGCCCATTGCCTACTTCAGCGGCATGCTGGACGCTGTCATGAAAGGTCATTACCCCTGCGAGCAGGCCCTTGCTGCCGCAGCTTTTGCTGTTGAGAAAACTACTCCCATTGTAATGGGTTCCCCACTGACTATGTACACCGAACATGCCGTCTTTGCAATAATACAAAAAGCAAAGACAACATTAACCACACAAAGAGTGTCAGGTTACGAAGTCATACTGTCATTACCTTCTCTGAAAATTGTCAAATGCCATACAGTAACCCATCGCCACCTCAGATGATGACACCCATAATTGTGCCACATATTCACCAGATGAGTCAGGAGCAGCAAAAGAGGACCCCTTGCCAAACAGTACTGTATATTTTGTTGATGGCTCCTCTACCATTGATCAAGAAACAGGAGTCAGGTACACAAGAGCTGCAGTAGTTAGAGCACAGCAGAATGATTCCTCTGATTCCCTAGACATTGTACAGCAGCTTACATTACCATCCCATTATTCTGCCCAGGCAGCTGAACTGGTAGCCCTCATAGCTGCCTTAAACATTGGAGCTGATGACCGCATTACAATTTACTCCGATTCTGCATATGTCACAACAACAACACACTCCAGCATCCTTCGCTGGAAAAGGCGTGGCTTCCTTAAATCAGATGGTACACCTGTCATTCACAAGACATTACTAGAGGAACTTATTGAGGCCCTTACACTACCAGCTGAAGTAGCCGTAGTCAAATGCGCAGCGCACACCAATGGCCAAGATTTTGTCTCCAGAGGTAACGCCCTGGCAGATTGGGCAGCTAAGGCTGCAGCCAGAGGCCCCCCAGCAACAGGCCCCCCACTTCAAACAACATCAGAAGTTCCATTTGCCCCCATTTTACTTTCCCAAACACTACCTCCAACAGAGCATGACAACAGCAATGAAGGTATTTCAAAAACATCATCCCAATTACCAACCCCATTTGACATCGACACAACACAGCAATATGATCACACTGCACAGTTACACCTCAGAGAAATGCAAGAAAGTGCACCAGATCAAGAGAAAGAGTTGTGGAAGAAGAGGGGAGTACAACAGGACTCCGCCGACTTCATTTACAGACAGACAATAACAGGGAAACCTGTGATGCCACAGGCTTTATTGCAAGTGGCGTTGGACCAACTCCACCTCCCGACGCATGTCACCCGAGATAACATGTCCACCACCTTGCAGACACACTGGTTCATTCCCAATGCCCATGAACAGATACAGCTTTTCATTAATAAATGTCTCATTTGTCAACAATATTCCCCAAACCCGACTCTCAAAACTGTTGCTTCCACAATCCCTAGACCATCAGGCCCCTTCAAAGAGCTACACATTGACTATGTCGACTTGATCGATCGCTGCCAAAATTACCGCTATCTCATTGTAGTAGGGTGTCCATTTTCACGCTGGATCGAAGCTGGGCCTTGCGTCCACTGCGATGCCAAAGCAGCAGCCACATTCCTACTCCGTGATGTCATTACTCGCTGGGGCGTCCCAGACGCCATCCGGTCCGACAACGGAAGTCATTTTTCAAACGCCATCTTTTCCTCCCTGACCACAATGCTAGGCATTAAACACAAACTGACATCAGCTTACCACCCACAAAGCAACGGCATTTGTGAGCGCCTCAACGGCTTGCTCAAAAATAAAATAAGTAAAATAAGCGCCACAATAGGAAAGAAGTGGCTTTATTGCCTGCCCATAGCACTCTTTGCACTAAGAAACTCCCCAAGTTCGGATCACCACCTCACGCCCCATCAGCTTGTCACTGGACGATCCATAAATGTAACAGTTCCATCCACACGCCCTAAAACAGATAGTGAATCATCCTCAGAGATAGTTAGGGCTGAACTTTACCAATATCTGTGCCAACTAACAAGCGCAGCGCAGTTCCTTTCTACCCAGGTATCCAAGAGGAAAGACAAGGGCCCCACCGATCCTGAGCTCCCACCAATCCGTCCCGGGACACTGGTCTTCGTCCGGAAAAACGTCAGGCGTTGGAAGGATCCCAAGTTCGAAGGTCCCTTCCAGGTGATAGACTCATCACCAACTGCAGTACGAATAGCTGAGAGAAAAGCATGGATCCATCGCAGCCACGTCCGTCTCGACCCCACACCACCACCTCAGCCAATGGACTAGAGGAGGGACAGGACATACCATTGGTACCACTTCACGAAGACAGCGGGCTTCCATCCTCCTTTGATGAAGAAGACAATGAGCATCGCGTGCTGACAGTCGAGGACGATAATGGAGATGCCAAGTGATTTATTTCACTTGTCTTAACATTTTGTCTTATTGCTACAGTGACTTTGGCAGTATTTAACTGGTACATGTTTTATCTTACAACCATTAGGCTGTATTATTCTGCAAATGCTACCACACCATTTTCAGGACAGTCAGTTGTGCCACCAGACAGAAACCACACCGAACATGCACCACTCCCACATTGTACCACTGATAGCGCACACACTAGTACACACCCCACATCCACAGCTGCTGCCCTGGTCCCAAGTACTGCTACTACTCCATGGGATGGTATTCTGGATCTCACAATAGGTCCCCAATTGCCCCGCCGTTCCCCTCCCCGCACTAACCGTAGAGTTAAACGAGGTAGGCCAAGGTTATGGAGGACCCGTAGACCAAAGCCTGAGGCCAAACAAGATTGGGCCACCGCTCTCCAGGACACAATGGTTCACATTGCACACCATCATCCTAGGCCCGACTTCCATTCCACACGTCCTGACAAATTCGATCAGGATCATGGAGCCCATGATGCCCTGTTAGATAACATGTGGTACCGGCATATGTCCAAAATAGGGAAAAAGGTAACAAAAGAAGCATGTTTCGTGTGCTCACACATCCCTCATGCAGTAGGCGCAGACAAAATGATTTTTCCACAAGAAGTACCACCCCCAACCGCCAAATGTCTCCTCCATCTATTCCTTTGCCGTATATACGGCCAAATACAGCTTTTGTCAGCAGAAATGGACACTGTGTTTGTAAACACCACAGCATGGGATTCTAACTATCTTACTCACACGGTTGTCACTGACGTGTCACAATTCGAGAGGGAAATGGAGAATTTGTATAGGTGGGAAACACCTCTCATATTAAATTATGAGCATGAGTTTAAGGCATCGGGGTTTTTCACTTTCACATCACCCCCGGCAGTATGCAAAGACAGAATAGACAAACAACTCCACAACAAGCCCCCGGTGCACGACAACAGCAGTTCACACGTTGCCAAATGCTCCTGTCAGTATAGGTCTGTGCTGCTCTTGCAGGCCCATGTTTATTTCAACAACAAATGGCACGGCCCAGACGCCCTGGTATGTAAGGCAGCTTCCTTGGGAGAACCCTTTGCAAAAACAGAGTATCAACAGAATGTTGATTGGGATGTTGAGACACAGTGCAAGGAGGTGTGGGCACAGGAAGCTAGGAGGTACACCTTTGGTAGAGGGACAGCATACAAATGGAAGAGAGCATACAAGCTAAAACATCCTCTCCTTTGCTTCCTAGGTAACGGAACATGCCCTGTGGGCAGCAACAACAACTGCAACACAACTATTTTTAATTTGGACCTCCAAGACGGCACCTCCAGCCTCATGGACATCTTTTGGGCATGCGGAGAACGCATCTATCTCCAGTTGCCTCCTCAATGGAAGGGCCTATGCACCATGGTCACTATGCATGAACTGCATCTCGTTGTCCCGGCATCCAACATTTCCCAAGTGCTTGAACACCCCATGACAGGCGATGTCACCCTGCTCCACCGGCACCAAAGGAGTGCCCAATATTTTGCTAACGATGCCTTTCGCGAAGTTCCTGAAGAGTTTCGCCTGTTCAATGGCGCCCAGGAATTCTTTGGGGGCCTATGGCCCCTCTGGCAAACATCAGCTAATGCCCGATGGCTGCAGGTCACACGTTACGAACTAATGACTCTGATAAATAACACCCTAGATGGGTTCAACGCAATACAGGAAGAATTAAGGCCGATACGCCTTATGGTTCTAGAGCATAGATATGTTCTAGATCAGCTCACAGCTATGCATGGTGGGGTATGCGCTTCCATCGGGAAAAGCTGCTGCACGTTCATACCATCGAATGATGCCGCTAACGGGTCACTTGCTAAGGCCATTGAGGACCTGGACAATCTGGGGAAAAAAAAGATGCGTGACGAGGGCGGTGCCGATGCAGATCCTATTACGGGCTGGTTCAACTTGGACTGGATGCCTTCATGGCTATCTGCTATCTTGAAAATTGTGTTACCTATTTGTTGTGTCATCATGTTAATGTGTTGCGGTGCACAGGTAATACTCAGATGTGTCAACAGATGTAGTACCAAAGCAGTAGGGATGAATTACGCTAACACAGGAATTCATCAGAATGCACATTATCAGGACATGGACCGCGTTCCTGGGGATGGGAATGGGCAGACCCACGTAAAACTCATAGAATTAGCTGCCCCTGACGCTTCTCCCAACACACCCACAGCTCCACCAGTTCCACCACATAGATACGCCTTGAGGGAGGAGCATGACGCTCACGAGTATGACCAGTTAGTTGGCGATGATGGTGGAGAATATGTTACCATAACACCAGAATTGCCACCCCCGGCTGCGTGCCTGTACGTTAATGACCCACTCAGCATGCACCAGACACCAGAGATGTGTTCAACAATGAACAAGAGGAGGGATATAAAGGAGGGTCCCGAGGGTCCCGTCTTACCATCTAACAAGAAACCCATATCTGATTTTGCACTACCCACCAAACATGACACTCCTAGATAGGCCCCAGCAGTCAGGCCCTGATAAATGTCCTAAGTTGTCCACTTTCCTTCATCCTCTTAGCACATCTCACATAGGCCCAAGCCTACCTCCTTAGTTAACCACAGATCATAGGCCCAAGCCCACCTTCTTAGATACATACACATAGGCCCAAAAAGCCCAGTGCCTCCTGCTATCACTTTTTTAATAAAACAGATCTCGTAGGCTTCACCAAGCTCACAGCAGAGACCTGTGCCATCCACCGCGACACCACACCAGCCCCCCTTGTAAATTTCCACAGTTACGAGAATAAGATTAGCCCCCACCTACGTGACATTCTGCTGGTACATCTGGCTGTTTCACAAGCAAGGTTTGCAATATTTTTAGTTATGAAACTTTCCGCGCTTGCTTAACTGAAACTGGAAAAGGCGGCAACGTGACCGAGAATTAATATATAAAATATTAATTTCTGAGCATTTTACGGTAAAAGTTATCCTTTGTTTACTTTTTGCGGTCAAGAGCACTGACCACCTGCTAAAAGCTTAGTTTCACCATGATGCCACTTCTCGGTTTTATATAAAACTTTCCACAGTTACTGTAAGTGTGCGGTCCAGGGCCCGCGTCAGAACTCACGTCAGACGTGGGTAGAAGTTCTGCATTTAACCATATAAAAGAGCTGCACCCAGGGTGCGGCCCCAAACTCTCTCCAAACCAGTGCCTTGCTGCGTTGTGAGGGTTCCCGATCGATCGTCCTCTTGACTGGGCCTAGAACTTCTACTTCCAAGGTGGTAATGCTCTTATCTGATTATTTTGCCTTTTGGCTTTGTCAGCCTATCTGAATATTAGCCTTTTGGCTTTATCAGCCTATCTGATTATTTCGCCTTTTGGCTTTGTCAGCCTATCTGAATATTAGCCTTTTGGCTTTGTCAGCCTATCTGAATATTAGCCTTTTGGCTTTGTCAGCCTATCTGAATATTAGCCTTTTGGCTTTGTCAGCCTATCTGAGTATTAGCCTTTTGGCTTTGTCAGCCTATCTGATTATTTCGCCTTTTGGCTTTGTCAGTCTATCTAACTTAGCACATCCAAACCCAAGCCATTGCATTTGTCTTAGCTTAAACTGCGTAGTCTTGAATGGTGTTGCTTTCTTAAGAAGAGATCCGCCTTCTAGGCACTAGCCTACCCATCCTCTTTAAAGTCAGGGTTGCTCCTTAGGCAGCTACTCATAGTATAATACAAAGATATATAATTGCTTTATTTTGAACAACTGATTTATAATATTGCCAATGCATTTATTTTTCATCCTGCTCATGTGTTGATGGGCAACATTTAAATTGAATTGCTTTCTATGCTTTTGAACTGTTTAAATAAAGAAGTCACTGTATTTTACATCGTGGTTCTTTCTTTCCAAGTGAACGAGCAGACCAGGGCTCTCTGGAGTCGGTAAGCAGAAGGGTGTGGCCATCCATTTTACCCTCAATCACACTCTCAACTCTACAGGTTGCCGGGTTTATATATCTCATCCTCGTCGCCATTTGTAGTGTCCTCCCCAGCCCGGTAGCATGTAAATGAATTATGCCACACACGGAGCTTAGTATTACATGTCTTTATTCTCTAGAGTATACCCGTTACCTGACACATACTGCGTCATGAATTTTACTATCCACACCCATTTTATTTACGCCACTAGACTACGGAGTCCATTAGGGACCATAGGGGTCTCTTGCTCTATAATACACAAGACACTACAGGGGTCGGTGGTTACTGAGGTGGGGCTCTGTGGGAGCCTCTAACCATAGTTACTGCGGGGCCTTGTCTGACTTTGGGGGTCTGTGGTTACTGAGGGGGGGTCTGTGACGGTGGGGGTCCGTGGGAGACTCTGACTGTAGTTACTGCAGGGCCCTGTCTGGCTCTGGGGCCTGTGGTTACTGAGGGGGACTCTCTGACTGTGGCCTCTGACTGTAATTACTGTGGGACCTTGCCTGGTTGGGGTGTTCTGTGGTTACTGAGGGGACTCTGACTGTGGGAGCCTCTCCGACTCTGGTTGCTCTAGGGGTGTATTTGACGGTGCTGAGTATGGGGGGCCTCAGTGAGTGAGGATGCTATCAGTTTAGTTACATTGGGGGTTCTCCCACAGTGAGGCCTCTCTGCTCCGTTTACTGTGGGACTACAGTTTTCAGCTTGGGTTAATAATTCCCTGCATCAAGTGAGGCAGCCCCCCCTCTCCTTGTGGATGCTTGAGCCCCACTCCTTCTTGTACCCCTCTCCCGCGCCAAGGAATCACTGCCTCAGTTGGGGGTTAGAGCGTTGTTCCACCTCTCCACCCTGGCTCTGGAGGGCAGCTCAGTCAGTCTGCCCTCAGTCCTTGGGTCCCTGGGGGTGGTACGAGCTCGGTGCTAGAGACCTCCCTCCCCAGGAGTCCTCAAGGCCAACAAGAGACCAGAGGGATGGCTACTGTCCCCACCATCTGCCCCACCAGCTCTGCAGTCCCATCAATATTCAGACTTGACAGAAGCGTTTTTGGGGCTCAGGTCACAAACGCGATGCAGGGCCCTTCACTGGTCATATGGAGACCTGTAGTCGTGGCTGAGTTTCCTGGCCTTTTCAAGAATGCAGCCCTTGTGATGTATAAATAAATTTAGCTAGGTAGAGCGGGGCCCTGAAAAGAGCGTAAGTAGTCCAGGCTGCTCCCTCTATGTGACAGCCATGTCAAACGATTGGACTGCGCCTTGATAACATCAAAACATTTACCCCACCCACACCTGGGTTCTGATCTGACTGCGGCTCTCATCTCTCCTACTCCCCATTTGAACTTGACCTTCTTTAAATAAACCCTGATCACCATCCTGACAGCGGAGTCCGAGCACTTTGGCTGATGCCCGGTGGAGCTGCCTCGACAGCTATAGAGGAGATCGGCCCTGCTTCACCCCCTCTGCCGTCACCTACCCAGCCGGTCATTGGGCACAGTTTCTCCCCGTCTCCCTGTTCATGTCTCCTTTCCTCCCCCTCCCACCTACCGTAACATTGCCTTTCTGTCCTATGTTTTATCTATGCTCTTGTAACAGATGTAACTTGTAACTCACCGTTCCTCATGTAAAGCGCTCTGATACCTCCGGGTCTAGCCACCGCTATATAAAACTCAAATAAATAAAAAAAAACATAGTGTGGGTGGTGGGTGTAAATGTGAGCAGGCACTGACAGGAACTCCAGGTAAATTCTAATAAGAACAGAACTGTATTTAACTCTACATAGAGGTTGATCGACTGCATGGTGAGGTCACGATAGACCAGTGCCTGTGATTTCAGAGTCTGCGCAGGAGGAAAGCCCTGCGAGTGGGTGTAGGGCCACAGAGAGACGCATTGGTTGTCTCGCATGACAACATTACAGGGGACAATTACCATGAGTGAATATAGAGAGAGGATCTGGGGTCTAACATCACTGACAATGCTTTAAAGGGGTCTCTTGCCAGCAGACGCTGTGTGGGTGTGGCAAGTGTGGACAATCACATCATTTCAGAAGACCAAAGCTGCGTTGTCTGCTGACATACCCAAGAAATTGTACAAAAACACAAGATCAAGCAAACGGGTCATAGATGCAACCCAACCAGCTTCAGAGTTGTTTTAGAGCAACAACGAATGGGCGATGGTAGCCTATGCTAGATGCTCCCTTGCAGCCAAGGAGACAAGGTACTCTGTTACTGAAAAGGACTGTGGGCACTTCCACTTGTATCTGTAGGATCTGTGAGGTGACCAGTTGGGACGGTGCTCTGACCACAAGCCAACAGTTCCCTTGTTCCAGGGCTCGGCATCCAGCTCATCACCTTGCATCGAGAAGTGGATCCTACAACTGCAGGAGTATTCATTCCGACTTGTCTCTGTACCAGGTGACGACTATCTCACAGAGCTACCTCTCAATCGACTATGACGTACGAGGAGATCGGGCTTCCACATGCAGTTGTACATCAGAATCACTGTGGATGACCCATGACCAAGACTGTTAGCTTTATTTATAGGTTTGTGTACCGCAAACCAGACCCATCAGGATAGCAGAGCGCCTTACATAAGAACAGATGTCCTTACAAGTATAGAATGTGATGGTAAAAATCAATTATAAGTAGAGATGACATCATAAGTAGCACTCAGTAAGTTTACTTTCTGGCCACCGGGATGCGTCTGGATTTGTGACACAAAGGGGGGTTAGTCATGAGTGATAATTCATATCACGTAAGTAACCACATAACATCACAATCTAGATCGAGTAATCCTTGGTTAGATATTCGGCCGTCAGGAGCTGAGGAGATCATCAAACAGATATTCTCGACTTTAAAGTCTTTCGAGAAGGTCCTAGATCGAGGGGGGGGGGTAGTAAGGGATGGACCTCCAGACTCTATGTCCACTCCTTGAGAAAGTTTTGATTAGATTTCTCACTTTCTAGCAGATCTTTCCAGGAGGACAGAGTGAGTCTGCACTTCAGAGTGATCGAGACGAACCGCGATGATCAGTGTATAAGCTAGATCATTAGAAGAGCCATTGTGTATCGCCTTATGGACAATTTGTGCCAGTTTGTATTAGCTTCTCACCTCTATGAAGAGCTGGGAGTGAACCGGTTTGAGGTTGTGCGGTCTGATCTTCTGGTGTCAGACATCAGGCCTTTTAAAGGAATGTGGAGAATTTTGGGTATAGCAGGGATCAGGGGATGGCAAAATCAAGTTGTAGAAGGACAAGTGCTTGTATCACAGCTTTGAAGGGACTTCATTCTTCAGAGGAGACTGATTTGGTAATGTGCTGCTTCTGCTGTTGTGTTGATATGCATGCATCGAGGCTTTTGGCGGAGTGAAACCTAACAGTTTTGCGCCATCGCAAACAATGCTTGTGGTACAGCATGCTTGATGCCAGTCTGGTTTAATACCAACCAGTCGTGAACAGGAGTCAAGCAGGAACAGTATTCAGTGGGTTAGGTTTGAGGTGATAATGTGACATCCAAGAAGTGAAGGACATTTAGGGTCTTATCAAGGTGGACAGGGACATCTAAGCCTAACTATAACGTCCCTGTAACATTTGGTTTTTCCAGTGATTTTTTTTTTAAATTCTATTTCCTAACTATAACATCCCTGTAACCTTTGTTTTTTTCAGTGAATTTTATGTTTTTTAAAATTCTATTTCCTATCTATAACATCCCTGTCACCTTTGGTTTTTTCAGTGAATCTCTAAGGTTTTTAAATTTAATTTCCTAACTGTAACCTGCAACCTTTTAGAGTGAGCATCACTGAGTTCATGAGTGTCTCAGTGGGTGTGTGAGTGAGTGCGTGAGTGTCTCAATGCGAGTGATTGGGTGTGTGAGTGAGTGGGCCTGGGAGCGGCTGCTTAAGTGTCTCACTGGGTGCATTAGTGGATGCATGAGTGAGTCTGTGAGTGGCTCTGTGCATGTCTGAGTGGGTTAATGAGTGTCTCAGTGGGTCTGTGAGTGGGTGTGAGAGTGTCTCTGTGGGTTTGCAAGTGCCCCCTTGTGTGTATGAGTCAGTCTGCGAGTGAGTGCATAAGTGTCTAAATGGGTCGATGAGTGGGTGCATGAGTGTCTCACTGGGTGTGTTAGTGGGTGCATGAGCATCTGAGTGGGTCTGTGAGTCTCTTAGTAGGTCTGTGAGTGAGTGTGAGAGTGTCTGAATGAGTTTGCGAGTGCCTCCATGAGTGTCAGTCAGTCTGTGAGTGACTGCATGAGTGTCTGAGTGGGTCTATGAGTGGGTACATGAGACTCTGAGTGGGTCTGTGAGTTGTGCATGAGTCTGAGTAGATCTGTGAGTGGGTGAGAGAGAGTATGAGTGATTCTGTAACAGGGTGCATAGGTGTCTGACTGGGTCTATGAATGGGTGTGAGAAAGTCTGAGTTGTTCTGTGAGTGGGCGCATGAGTGCCTGAGTGGGTTCTGCTCATTCTCTGCTTGTTTTCTGCCTTTTTTCTGCTTACATCTGACCTGTATTTTGCCTCTTTCTGAATGTTTCTGATTATTAGCTTACCTCTTTCTGCTCATTGCTGGCCTTTATTTTTTCTCTTTTTGCTCGTTTCTGACCTTTTATTTTCCTCTTTCTGCTCGTTTCCTGCCTTTATTTTTTTCTCTTTCTGCTCGTTTCTGGCCTTTATTTTTGCTTTCTGCTCGTTTCTCACCTTTATTTTACCTCTTTATGTTCGTTTCTCACCTTTATTTTGCCTCTTTCTGCTAGTTTCTGGCCTTTATTTTGCCTCTTTCTGCTTGTTTCTCACCTTTATTTTGCCTCTTTCTGCTCGTTTCTGGCCTTTATTTTGCCTCTTGGTGCTCGATGCTCATCTTTTTTCTGCCTCTTTAATCAATCATTGGCCTTTTGCTGTTTTGTTTTCATGTGTGCTGCACAACGCAGCACACATGAAAACAGCAAAAACGAGGAGAAAAAAAGCTTTTCTCCTCGTTTCGGCTGTTTAAGACCAGGTTTATCCTGGTCTTAATTCTGGCGCTGCCTCCCATTTACGCCTTCCTTGTAAATAGGGGGCAGCGTCAAAATCAATGGGTGTTGCGGTGGAACACCTACAGCAACCCCCATTGCCCTCCCCTTTCACGCTAAGTACAGCGTGAAAGTGTCCCTTATTTACAAGGCAGAGTTAAGCCACGTTAAGTGGCTTAATGCTGCCTTGTAAATAAGGCGAGGCCCCTATCGCCATCACAACGTTGCTGAAAGTTACGTTGTGATGGCGATAGTGTCTTGTAAATATGCCCCTTAGTATCTGCAACCAGGGAGTGGTGAGAAATGCTGTGTTCTGTCACCCTGAACTGAAGTCACTTTCCTGAAGCCTGGCATCATCTCGACTCTGCCCCCCTCGTAAGCAGAGAGAGCTCTGCTGGTCTCCCGGGGCGAGACCGCCCTCCTGTTCCCTCAAGCGGGGCGGGAGATGGAGCCCCACATGTTGTGATTTCTCTGAGGGGTCCATTGTCATATTTTGGTCTCGCCTGAGCCAGCGCGCATGCGCTGCTCTGCGAGGCTTTCAGTAAGGGCTTTTAAACTCTAAACACATGCTTGTGCGTGTGCTTTTTTTTTTATCACCCGCAATTGGCTTTTGCATGCGTCTTTCTAAGAAAGACAGCACGCAATTGGTCCAAGGCGGGTGCATGTCCTGCCTTCTCTGTCCCCTGGCCTAGGGTGCTCGGGAGCGAGCAGCAGCGCCATCTGTTTCCAATTATCGCGCCCGCGTCTCGCGGTTGCGTTAATTGGAAACAGATGGCGGTCAGCGCTGGTCGCGCTGGTTATCTTGTTATATCTACAATTGCAAACTTCCTATCGTCAATGTTATGTACGTTTGTGATTACAAAGTACTATCGGAAATTTCCATGTAAGATAGATATCTCACACATTTGATCACTGCAGCCAGTTACTTTCATTATTATCCTTTCAGTAACGAAACTTAGTAAACAACCTTGTAAATATGTGATGCACTGGGCAGAATACGTGTGGAGTTGGTCGTTTTGGTTTGTCAGACGTGTGTGCATCACAGCACTGCTGCACATACACCTCGGATGATCAGCCAGGAAAGTAAGAGATTGCACCTGGGCCGAACTTTCCGCACCATGCCCACCTCCTGACAGTGGCATGATGGAATGAGGGCAATTCTGCGGGTGCCCATGTGCCTAAGAATTGCCTCATTTCCCAGTTCTCGGCAGCTTTCTTGTGGGTGGCATGCGTTTTTCTAGTGATGTTTCATATGCCAGGGCCGAGTGCCATTGCCGCATAAAACATGTAACAGAACATGAAAACCCCTTTGTTTGTAGCAAGCGAGTGTGGATGACACGGAAATGCTTGCCGTTTGCCCCTCATACATATATGGATGCGCGCGCCGAGGAAAGCTCTTGTGGTTCTAATGGATGTCTCCCCGCTCGGTGGTGCTTGCACTCTGAAGGATGCGGGAGGCAATGTCTCTAAACACACAGAAGGCAGGCGAGCCGGCCCTTGGCAGCTGTCACTCACACAGGCACTTTAGCAAAGAGCCGAGCCTCAAAGAAGCTCGCGCGAGGGCGCTTTTCATTTAACCCAGGCCCTCGAGTCGCTGCCACATTCTGTTTCTAGTGAGGGCGCGCGTTCGCGGTGTAGGGCGCCAAAAGGAAGGGTGCAAAGAGAACGCGACTTCAAAGGCTGCCACCCACCCAAAACCCCGGCTATTTCTGGCCAGCTTTGCTTTTATTCCCTTTCGGTGTGAACAGTCGTCGTAACAACTGGCAGAATCTCACCAGGATAAACCAATCCCGGCGTGGATCGATGGAGGGAGGCCGGCTCTGCCATTGTAATGGGGGAAAGAATGCCCAAACGACATGTACACCTGAAACAGCATTACAGTCCAAGAGTCAAGATACATTCTGCACGTGGCGGGTTTAACATGGAGGAGTGTCATTGGTGAAGAAAAGGTTCAGGTTCTTTGTTGTGGTAAATGTCTTCTGCAAAAATTCATGGAATGCTTTCTGCCAGCGAACATGTTTCGCTCTCTTATGGCATGCAGGCCTAAGCTTTGTGCCACATAATTATATGCTACATAATTACACTGCACTCAATGCAACATACACTCCAAATACCACTCAGTGCCGCATAATTACACACCACATAATTACACTCTACTCAATGCAACATACACTCCACACAATACCACTCAGTGCCACATAATTTTATGCTACATAATTACACTGCACTCAATGCAACATACACTCCAAATAATACCACTCAGTGCCACATAATTACACGCCACATAATTACACTCTACTGAGTGCAACATACACTCCACACAATGCCACTCAGTGCCACATAATTATATTAGACATAATTACACTGCACTCAATGCAACATACACTCCAAATAATACGACTCAGTGCCACATAATTACACGCCACATAATTACACTCTACTGAATACAACATACACTCCCCATAATACCACTCAGTGCCACATAATTACACGCCACATAATTACACTCTACTCAATGCAACATAAATACACTCCACATAATACCACTCAGTACCACATAATCACAAGTCACAATTACACTCTATTCAATGCAACATAAATACACTCCACATAATACCACTCAGTGCCACATAATTACACACCACATAATTAAACTTTACTCAATGCAACATAAATACACTCCACATAATACCACTCAGTACCACATAATTACACGTCACATAATTACACTCTATTCAATGCAACATAAATACACTCCACATAATAACACTGTGCCTCATAATTACACGCCACATAATTAAATGCACTCCACATAATACCACTCAGTGTGACATAGTTACACGCCACATAATTACACTCTACTCAATGCAACATAAATACACCCCACATACCACTCAGTACCACATAATTAGAAGCCACATAATTACACTCTACTCAATGCAACATAAATACACTCCATATAATACCACTCAGTGCCACATAATTACACGCCACATATTTACACTCTACTCAATGCAACATAAATACACTCCACATAATACCACTCAGTGCCATATAATGACACGCCACATACTTACACTCTACTCAATGCAACATAAATACACTCCACATAATACCACAGAGTGCCACATAATTATATGCTACATAATTACACTGCGCTCAATGCAACATACACTCCAAATACCACTCAGTGCCACATAATTACACACCACATAATTACACTCTACTGAATGCAACATACACTCCACACAATACCACTCAGTGCCACATAATTATATGCTACAAAATTACACTGCACTCAATGCAACATACACTCCAAATAATACCACCCAGTGCCACATAATTACACGCCACATAATTACACTCTATTGAATGCAACATACACTCCACACAATACCACTCAGTGCCACATAATTATATGCTACATAATTATACTGCACTCAATGCAACATACACTCCGAATAATACCACTCAGTGCCACATAATTACACGCCACATAATTACACTCTACTGAATACAACATACACTCCCCATAATACCAATCAGTGCCACATAATTACACGCCACATAATTACACTCTATTCAAAGCAACATAAATACACTCCACATAATACCACTCAGTGCCACATAATTACACACCACATAATTACACTTTACTCAATGTAACATAAATACACTCCACATAATACCACTCAGTGTGACATAGTTACATGCCAAATAATTACACTCTACTCAATGCAACAAATACACCGCACATACCACTCAGTACCACATAATTACAAGCCACATAATTACACTCTACTCAATGCAACATAAATACACTCCACATATTACCAATCAGTGCCACATAATTACACGCCACATAATAACACTCTACTCAATGCAACATAAATACACTCCATATAATACCACTCAGTGCCACATAATTACATGCCACATATTTACACTCTACTCAATGCAACATAAATAGACTCAACATAATACCACTCAGTACCACATAATTACACATCACATAATTGCACTCTATTCAATGCAACATAAATACACCCCACATAATACCACTGTGGCACATAATTGGACGCCACATAATTACACTCTACTCAATGCAACATAAATACACTCCGCAAAATACCACTCAGTGCAACATAGTTACACGCCACATAATTACACTCTACTCAATGCAACATAAATACACTCCACATACCACTCAGTACCACATAATTACACGCCACATAATTACTCTCTACTCAATGCAACATAAATACACTCCACATAATACCACTCAGTGCCACATAATTACACGCCACATAATTGCACTCTACTCAATGCAACATAAATACACTCCACATAAATGCACTCTATACCACATACCACCAATCAACATAAATGCACTGCACACCATGACACAATTTCACTAAGCATAATTTCACTCAACACCACAGTTCCAGGCCACACAATTCAACTCCACACATTTCCAATACACACCGCATAATTACACACCAAACAACATATTTCAACTCCACAATCCACAACGTACCTCCAATCCACACCATATAGTGTCACCACCTGAGCACCACACATCATTCACCACCACCATTTTGCATCAGCGCACCACCTAAGCATCACGTCAGTCTGCCCTTGGAATCAGGCATCTGTTGATTCTCCCCTAGTGTCCGTCCGCTGCTCGTGTTCTAATTAAATTACTGTTTTCCAACCTCCACTCCACCGTTATTTATGTCCCGCTCCCCCATAACAATTTTTTTTATAACAAACAAGCATGAGAACAGGCAGGAAGAAGTTGCCAGCAGTGCAAGTACAAAAAGACTAGAAGACATTTTTTATGTTAAAATCTTTTTTAATCAGGTTTTTCAGTTGTATATAATGTCGTCTTCGTTTGTATAAAGGTAACAAAAATGCTTAACACTTTTTATTATAACTTTTCAACATAATGCACAGCAGCCACAATGCTCTACAACATAGCCAAAAGTTCTGGCTAAACACATAATGTCCCAAAGGCGAGACCTATTGGCTATGCCAATGCTTGTTTATGTGACAATGGGCCGGCTAACAGTCTCTAACATCCTTAAAAGTAGGCTGAAAAAAGTGGCTCACAGCTGACCTCAACCAATGGACCTCTGCACCGGCCGATGCCCTCTTTCTCAATCCGACCTTGCGCTGCCTGTAGCATTTCAAGTGTCCCGTCCAGGGATGGTTGTCTTTTCACGAAAAGTAGGGGAACTGACATTGCTCTGACAGACCCTGTCTGACAGAGCAAATGTTTTCATCTGTTTCCCTGCACGCATATTTGTGTGCAGGGAAATAGATGAAAACTCTGCTTTCTGCAAGCTGGAGCTGTTTGAAAGCTCCGGCTTGTAGAAAGCGGAGTTATGTTTGCTTTTGCTTGGCGGTGTGAGACGTTGGCCTGGTATATGCTGTTCACTAATTAAAGTGGACACCTTGCACCAGAACAATTCGACTCTTATGGTAGATAGGTTTAAGACAACCTTTATAGAAAGCTATCCTAGTGGTAGCTGTGGAGAGCAGCCTTCAGGCTAAGTCTTGAAGGAATGTAAAGCAGCTTGTTTTACCACACAATCTCTTGAATCACCAAATGAAAAGACACCACACAGGTATATATATCAAATATATATGTATTTATTAATAAACACTCTCTACTAATCTCTTTATGAGATTAGAGGATAGGAACATATGTACAAGTCAAATATTATCAGGATAAGTTTAGCACAATTGAATATTACAATCTTAGTTTGCTAGACCTAGGTCTAGGGCATCTAGAATCGAGGGACCCCCAATAACCACCCCAGGTAGTTGTAGGAGACCCACAGGGGACGGACGCGGTGACCTGGCACCGATGCGAATCCTGTACGAGTCTATGCACTCAGACGCGATTGAGATATCAATGTTCAAGGTCCCTTGCGTGTTCGAGGCGAACACACCGATCGGACTCAGTACGAGTCGGAGGATACGGTCTACAGATAGGATTTGCAAGGGAGTCGGACGCGCTGTGTCTAACACAGACGCGAACCAGGTACGAGTCAGTGCGAGAATCGCACGGGGAAAGTAAGAGTTTTAGGATACTTCTGGTGAACCTACAAGCAAGTCACTTACAGGGTAAGTAATTCGAGGGCCCACACCTACAGGAGCACCGTAGTGCTGGAGTTACCTCACCCAGGGAAGCCGGGTGCACAGGTGTCCTTTGGTGTCGGGCCCCTTGAGGCCTGGCCCTTCAATCACAGAGTCTTGGTCATTCTGATTTTCATCATCTGACCCAGATACTGTAATTGACCCACTCCCTGATTCAGACCCATTAGCTCCTAGAGCCAATCTAAGATCTTCTGCTGTCAGCAGATCTATCAGGTGTAGTGTGGAGGGACTCTGTCCTAGCTTCAGGTGTCTTTCAACACACATGGCTCTCAAGTCAGAGAAAGCCATGTCCTTATACTGAGGCTGAGTGGATCCACTGGTTCCACCCTTCAAGGACATTCTAGTGTTGTGCAGTGTTGTACTACCTACACTAGTTTGTGGCCTACTGATACTAGCTTGAGCTGTAGAAAGGGTGTGCTATCCCTTGGCACACAGCTCTAAGTTCAGTAGAACTTATTGATACTAACCTTGACTTTATATGTACCTTAAGTACCTATAGTGGTTTTCAGTTAGTAATTCAAATAGAGATTTTCTGGTAAAACAATAGCAAGCTGGAATCCCACACGCTGCCCACCAATGTGAGAAGTTGGCCTGGTATATGCTGTTCACTAATTAAAGTGGACACCTTGCACCAGAACAATTCGACTCTTATGGTAGATAGGTTTAAGACAACCTTTATAGAAAGCTATCCTAGTGGTAGCTGTGGAGAGCAGCCTTCAGGCTAAGTCTTGAAGGAATGTAAAGCAGCTTGTTTTACCACACAATCTCTTGAATCACCAAATGAAAAGACACCACACAGGTATATATATCAAATATATATGTATTTATTAATAAACACTCTCTACTAATCTCTTTATGAGATTAGAGGTCAGGAACATATGTACAAGTCAAATGTTATCAAAATAAGTTTAGCACAATCGAATATCACAATCTTAGTTTGCTAGACCTAGGTCTAGGGCATCTAGAATCGAGGGACCCCCAAGAACCACCCCAGGTAGTTGTAGGAGACCCACAGGGGACGGACGCGGTGACCTGGCACCGGTGCGAGTCCTGTGCGAGTCTATGCGCTCAGACGCGATTGAGATTTCAATGTTAAAGGTCCCTTGCGTGTTCGAGGCGAACACACCGATCGGTCCTTGTACGAGTCGAAGGACGCGGTTACAGATAGAGTTGCAAGGGAGATGGACGCGCTGTGTCTAACACAGACGCGAACCTTGTGCGAGTCAGTGCAATGGAGGTCTCGATGTTACAGGCCCCTTGTGTGTTCGAGGCGAACACCGATCGGACTCAGTACGAGTCGAAGGACACAGTTCTAGATAGTATTACAAAGGAGATGGACGCGGTGTGTCTAACACAGATGCGAACCCTGTACGAGTCAGCGCAATTGTCGCACTTAGAAAATAAGAGTTTTAGGGCACTTCGAGGGAAGCTACAAGCAAGTCACTTACAGGGTAAGTAGTTCTAGGGCCCACACCCACAGGAGCACCGTAGTGCTGAAGTTACCTCACCCAGGGGAGCCGGGTGCATAGGTGTTTTTGGGTGTCGGGTCGCGGCGTCGTTTTCAATGGGAACCAGTGAAGACTTGCTGCTTGCGGCGACAGGAGAAGTGTCCGGACGAATCCAAGCCTCGATTCAGAAGATGGAAGACCTGAAAGCAGAGGGGACAGTGTTCAAAGTCACTTGGCAGTGACTCTGGGCAAGGAAGATGGATGCCCACCGTCGTCACAAGATTCAGGTTGTTCGCAGGTGCCTTGACTCTTCAGCCACGAGGTCCAGGAGGCGTCGACGATGACCAGGAGCTGGATTCAGCATGTCCCACAATGTCTGCAGCTTACTGCGGTGTCGGCAACTCGATTGGAGCCAACAAGCCTTGGTAACAGCAAGTCTTGGGGAAAGTGTAAAGAGGCAATGGCGCAGACCAGCAAGGTCTGTGGGACTCACCCAGCAAGGGTAAGTCAGGGCAGGCCTGGACCAACCAGGGGAGCCCTTTGGTTTCTTTAGAGAGTCTTTTGGGGACCCACAAGCCGGCTGGCAAGGGATCGCGAAGACACCTCGGGAGGATTCGCTCACAGGGGCCCACGGTCACTCGGGATGTGGTAGGCCTCTGACCTTCGGAGGGATTCCTGCTGGAGGCTAGGACCACACGTGGTCCAAAACACAAGTTCGTGGAACATTGTGAAGGGGTTGCACTCGACAATAGTGCACGGTACCCAGGGGTCGCGGTTCCTCGTTACTCTTGGGGTCCACTGGCCTCAGCTTTGCTGGGAACTCACGATGGCCTTTGAGAAGTCAGGAAATCCACTTCTTGGGCTGCAGGGACTTCGGACTCCGGCGGGAGTGGCGTAGTTTGCGACCGTCGTTTGTAGTTTTTGGTGCCTGCCAAGCAGGGGAGTCACTCCTTGACTCCAAGGGAGATTCTTCAGTCTTCCAAAGGTAGTGGAACGTCGAAGGTCCGGGATTCTTCTTCAGAGCGTCGTCCAGGGAAATCTAGGGTGCAATGCACAGGTTCCCCCTCTTATACTAAAAGAAAGGGAGGGACTAGCTCTATGACCCTACCTATGGGAGGGTCAGGGGAGTGGGCGGCTACACCCACTTCCCTTTGTCCAGTTTCGTGCCAGAGCAGGGGCAGGTAGCCCCTGAGCCGGTTTGAACTGCGGTATGCACAGAGGAGCCTTCTGCTCCCCCAGTGCAGGACTTCAAAGCACTCTAAGAGTGCACCCACCCAGCCCCAATACACTAAACCCTGTCTGGGAGGTGGTCACACCCCTTGGGACAGGATATCTATTGTTGGGCTTCCTCCACTGCGAGTGTTGGTCATCAGCAGGAGGGCAGCCCAGTGTCTGTGACTGGTGGCATCCATTTTGTGATGCCAGGGCTCTGCAGGATTCTACCGCGTTTCCACAGCAGGTACATGTCTATCCCTCTAGAAGGGTGGAATGCTACTCCCGCCGCCAGGACTGGCGGGGGGTAGTATTCCAAGATGTTTGACACCAAACACGACATGTTTTGATGCAGCCATTCCAAAGTTAGCATTTTACCGCGAGGATATAATGCACTTAAAAGTATATGGTTTAATCCGCATCCACAAACAGCCCCAGAGAATGGACTCTGAGAGCTGCAGAGGGGCCCTGCTCAGGCAGAGGCACCCCCCCACACGGAAACTAAGCACCCTGCCCTCTGGATTGATAGGGCCTGCTTTAGGGGCGACTGATAAGTCTCAATGTGTGTGCAGGAGAGATATAGGGGACCTATATCTCAGTGAGGGGTGCTAGCACTTCCTCACCCAGGCTGCAGTAGCAGGCCTGTGGTGTCAGATTTAGTCTGCTTCCCAGGGGTGGCATAATACATGCTTCAGCCCCTGGTAGGCCTGTGAAGTACCTATGCCCTTGGTACCTAAGGTACCATATACTAGGGATTCATAAGGTACCACAGTATCCAATCACTAGTGCACCTAGAGTGCACTCCAAATCGTTTAGAGAGAACAGAGAGGCTGGGGCCCTGATTGGCAGGGTCCCAGCCAGACTATAGCCAGAAACCAGTGTAAACATCAGAAAAAAGTGGGGGCAACATAAGAGGCAGATCCTACTCTCCTACAGGCGGGATCTGTCAGCTCCCACCAAGCAGAAGCAAACAGCTACTTCTTGAGGGTGGGCACCTCAGGAGGTAGCAGGAGCCGGCCCTTGGGGGTGGCGGTCCCCATGGCTATCCATGGCTCCATGAGGGGGGCTGCATGGCTCCCTCATTGTAGTAGTTAGCCTGCGGAGGTGGTGGTCCCTGGGGCTACGGAGAGCCCCTCAGCCCTCATTAATTTGAGTAAATTGCCACGGGGAGATGGCAAAACCCTGGGCTCTGGGGGTGCTGCCTGGCCCCCCATCAATGTTATCTTTAGCCCCAGGGAGGTGGCAGTCCCCGGGGCTGCTGGGGATGTCGTACAGGCCCCCTGCATTTATTTTAACATTAGCCCTGGGGAGGTGGTGGTCCCCGGAGCTGCGGGGGGTGGGCCACACAGGCCCTACCGCATTTATTGATCTATAGCCCCGGGGGAAGTGACGGTCCCTGGGGCTGCAGGGAGGCCGTATGGGCCCTCCGAAATCATATTTCCTTTAGGCCCGCGGAGGTGGCTGTCCTCTGGGCTGCAGGGGAGGCCATATGGTCCCCCTTTATTCATTTTAACTTTAGCCCTGGGGAGGTTGACGCGGCGTTTCGGCGAAAACACAAATTTTCATCACCTTCTTCAGGACAATTATTTAATCATTTAAATACAATCACTATAAAACAAAACAGTTATTAGAAAATATAACTATATTAAGATAACTTACATAGATATGTAAGTTATCTTTATATAGTTATATTTTCTAATAACTGAGATACAATAACATTGTTATACCCTTTAATCTTGGATGGGACAATAGAGGGAGTCCAAATATTTCCCGGGAGGTAGTCCGGATATCGTTATAATATCCTTGTAGATTTTGAATCTCCAATAAAAGGGGTTTTTAAATATTGGACTTTATTTATATAAACAAGTGAACATAGAGTTAGTGTTAGAAGTGATGTTTTAGATCGAAAAGCCATTGTTTCTTTTTTATTGACTTATATGCCTTTTGTTTTGTTTTATAGTTATTGTATTTAAATGATTAAATAGTTGTCCTGAAGAAGGTGATGAAAATTAGTGTTTTCACCGAAACGCTGCATCGACAATTTTTTGGTATAGATAACTGGAAGGAATCTGTTGAAGAATAACAGTTTTTTCTTTTTTCTAGTTTTTTAACATGTGAATCGTTTCTATTGACTGTGATTGTTTTGAACTATGCTTTGAAAGGTAGCCTAATCTATGTATTTGGTGAACTTTTGATATTTATTATTGATACAAGCACCTTATGTAATCTGTCCCTGATATTGAATGTAATTGTGATATATATCTATATGCTTTTGCTACCCATTTTTAAATGTGTTGAAAAATAAAAGATTCACAGATATATTTATATACATAAAAGTTGTTTGTGATCAATGGCTTCTCAGTGTTTTGAATGATTAAGTTTTCAAATTTATGTTCACTTGTTTTTAATCCTACTTACCATTTTATATCTATTGATAAGAACTGGTTTTCCAGTTTTAAAATGTTATAATTACAGGGGCTCTCTATAAATAGGTGGGTCACGTTGAAGTGTTGGCAGCCAATTCGATTTGAGCATGGGGACTGTTGGATCCTCAGAGGATCCGCTTCTCTTTATACACACATTTGGATTTTCCTTAATATTTCCATTACTGCTGAATGGATTTACGCCAATTTACAAAAAGGTCGCTTTCAGTACCAATAGCTTCCTTTCTGCCAAATTTAGTGTAATTCCGTTCAGCAGTTCGGGCTGTAATCATGTCTAAAATCTCTTTGGGAATTAACATGGGGGAAAACGCATTTTGAGACCCCCTTTTTTCTTGACCCCGATTGAAAGGATCACCATGAAACTTTCAAGACAGCAGCTGAAGTGAGACTTACACTAGTCTGGTCGTTCCCGAGACTCGAACCCGGTTCCCCAGTTTCGAGGTCGACTGCGCTAGCCATAAGGCACAAGAATTCACCGCCGCCACGCCTCTCGTCCCGAGTGCTTACTCCAGCGGTGGTGAACCGCTACATATGAATCCACAATGGCAATTCACTCCAAGTTAGCCATTAACGAGAGCACTCACGGAAAATCTTTACAAAGTGAGCTTAATGTGCACATTAAACGCACTTTGTAAAGAATTTCCGTGAGTGCTCTCGTTAATGGCTAACTTGAGTGAATTGCCATTGTGGATTCATATATATATATATATATATATATATATATATATATATATATATATATATATATATATATATATATATATATATTATCTACTGGCGGTCGCCAGTAGATAGTTATAGTTAGGACCTATTTTCCATAGGAAATCCGCGACATTCTATTTGAAATAACTCTTGCGTCGGTTGACGAATCTTCGCGAAATTTTCAAACTTTATGGCCCGCTCCGGTCCGCTCCTACCCTGAAAGTTTCGGGGTGATTCGTCAAGCGGGGGCCGAGAAAAAAGGGGGGACCCAAAATGCATTTTCCCCATTCATTTTCCCATAGGAAACTTTAGACACGGCTACAGCCCGAACTGCGGAACAGAATTACACCAAATTTGGCAAAGAGGTAGTTCTTGGTTCAGAAAGAACCCTTTTTGTTAAATGGTGTAAATCCGTTCAGTAGTTCCTGTGAAAATCAAAAGGAAAATCACATATATATCTATGGCCGCGTCGGATTCGCGCACCCTCCCGATCACGAGCTGCATGCTAATTGGCTGTCAACACTCCAAATCAGGAAGTGTTGGCAGCCATTTTGTCCCTCGGTAGAACCGAGGGACAGAAACAAGTGCGCAAAGCGCAAAAAGGGGGCAGGGTAGAAACACCCTGACCCCCTAGGTCTGATCAGGCGGTCCCACAAGGACCCCCTGGGCAGAAAAAAGCATTTTTTTTTTTAAAAAATCGGCTGGATGCGCTTAGGGTGCGCGAATCCCGCCGAGAAAAAAAAAAAAAATTGCAAGTGTGCAAACGCACAAAGGGGGCAGGGTAGAAACACCCTGACCCCCTAGGTCTGCTCAGGCGGTCCCACAAGGACCCCCTGGGCAGAAAAAGCATTTAAAAAAAAAAAAAAAATCGGCAGGATGCGCTCAGGGTGCGCGGATCCTGCCGATAAAAAAAAAAATCGAAGCGCGGTCTCCCGCGCTTCGATTGTATTTTGCCCCCGGGTGGCCCAAGTCCCAGGGGCATGCGGGGTTTATTTATATAATGCTGGGGGCCTCTAAGGGCCCCCAAGCCCCGGGGACCGCCACCCCCGGGGCTTTCATTTTAAAATGGTGCGGGAGGGCACTCGGCCCTCCCGCAGCCCCGGGGACCACCACCCCCGGGGCTACTTTTAAAAAAAAAAAAATCCTGTGTGGGGGGGCTCGAGCCCCCACACGCCCGGGACCGCCACCTCCCTGGGGCACTAATAAGTAAATGCGGGGTCCGTAACGGACCCCGAGCCCCGAGGACCACCACCTCCCCGGGGCTTTAAAGACATGGGAGGGGGCCGCGTGGCCCCCTCCTGGAGCCCTTGATGGCCCTGGGGACCGCCACCCCCAGGGCCGGCTCCTGCAGTGTCCCGGGGTGCCTACCCCCGGGACACTGTAGTTTGCTATGACAGGACGGGAGCCTCGCGGCTCCCGTCCTGTGATAGCAAACTGCTTTGGATATTGGAAGCGAGAGCAGGAACTCTCTCTTCCAATATCCAAAGCACATTGCTTTTCCACATGGGGAGCTGCATGTTAGCAGCTCCCCATGTGGAAAGCAATGCCGGCTCCCAAGGGACGCGGGGAGCCGGCGGGACTGTGGGGGGATTGGGGACCCCCCACAGTCCCCAACGGAGAGGGCCAGCCCCGGGGGATGGGGTCCCCAGGGCAAGTAGTGGCCCGGGAGGGGGGCCACATGGCCCCCCGCCCCAAAAAAACCAAGAAAAAAAAAAACCGGAAAGGCCGGCCCCCGGGGGATGGGGTCCCCGGGGCCTTAAATGGCCTGAGGAGGGGGGCCACGCAGCCCCCCTCCAAATATTTAAACATTTTAAAAAAGAGGGCATGCCCCGGGGATGGGGTCCCCGGGGCCAATATAGGCCCAGGGAAGGGGGCCACGCGGCCCCCTTCCCGTTTTATTTTTAATTTAAAAAAAAAAAATGAAAATCCTCATGCCCCGGGGGATGGGGTCCCCGGGGCCAAAAGAGGCCAAGGGAAGGGGGCCACGCAGCCCCCTCCCATACAATTTTTTTTTTTTTTAAAAGACCGCATCGTGCCGGAGGCCCTGCCCCCACCCTGCAGCAGTCTGCAAACGCGTCCCCTGGCGCGTTTGCAGATGGGGGCTGATTTCCCCTTGAATACTGGGGGTCCCTGGGGGCCAACTAGCCCACCAGGATCCTCCAGTATGCGCCAGGGGGCTGCGTTGCAGAGAGGTGTACAGAGGCCACACCCTTTTACACCTCTCTGCAACGCAGCTCTGTGGCGCTTTTGGAGGTACATGGTGGGCTAGTTGGACTCCAGGGACCCTCAGGATTCAAGGGGACTTAATCCCCCAACTTAAAATGCGCCACGGGCGCGTTTGCACAGTGGTGAAGGGAGGGGGCAGGGCTTCAGGTGACATGTGTGCAAACAGGCCCCGTGGCGCATTTTAAGATGGGGAATTAAATCCTCTACAAACCTGAGGGTCCCTGGGGGCCAACTAGCCCACCAGGTACCTCCAGTAAGCGCCACGGAACTGCGTTGCAGAGTGTTGTAAAAAGGGGCGTGGCCTCTGTACACCTCTCTGCAACGCAGCCCCCTGGCGCATACTGGAGGTTCCTGGTGGGCTAGTTGGCCCCTAGGGACCCTCAGGATTGAGGAGGAATTAATTCTCCAACTTAAAACGCGCCACAGGGCGTGTTTGCAGACATGTCACCTCAGGCCCCACCCCCTTCCTTCACCATTGTGCAAATATTCCTCTAAAATCAACCGAACTACGAATTCCGATTTACTCACCTGTTATCAGGAGAGACCTCAGTGCTGCATCTTTGAGCCCAGTACTGATCCTGAAAAGTAATTTTAACCGTACTTACCAGTAACTTGAATTTCCTTCCATAGGATATCATTGCCTGCTTTTTGCTGAAAAAGTTTCTAAGTGTCGATTTTTGAAACATACAAATATTCCTCTAAAATCAGCCGAACTACGAATTCCGAGTTACTCACCGGTTATCAGGAGAGACCTCAGTGCTGCATCTTTTAGCCCAGTACTGATCCTGAAAAGTAATTTTAACCATACTTACCAGTAACTTGAATTTCCTTCCATAGGCTAACATTGACTGGTTTCACTTGGAAATTCTTCTAAGTGTGGAGTTTTGGAACTTTATAATATTCCTCTAAAATCAGCCGAACTACGAATTCCGATTTACTCACCTGTTATCAGGAGAGAACCCAGTGCTGCATCTTTTAGCCCAGCACTGACCTTGAAAAGTAATTCTAACCGTACTTACCAGTAACTTGTATTTCCTTCCATAGGAATCCATTGTCTGGTTTTCAGCAGAAAAGTTTCAAAGTGTCGATTTTCACAAACTATAAATATTCCTTAAAAATCGCCTGTATGACTTAAACGCATTCTTTCAACTGTTTACAGGAGATGCACCAGTGCTGGATCCAGGATCCACCACTGAGTAAGAAAAAGTAACGATAACACTACTTACCTGCTAAGTGAATTTCCTCCCATAGGATAACATTGGTGATTCTATGTGAAAAAGTTTCCAAGTGTCAACTTTTAAAATACAATAATATTCCTTAAAAATCACTACTGTAACCAAAACGCTTTTACTCAACTGTTTACAGGAGATGTCCCAGGACTGAATCTAGGATCCAGTCCTGTGGTGAGAAAAAGTAATCCATAAAGTAACTAATTGCATTTAACTAGAAATTCACATTGAGCTCAATGTTGCATTGTGTTTGAAATTGTGTTGCCCATTGCAACAACTGTAACTACTGTACTTAAGAGTCTATTGCCTATTTGCAAAGTATTTAAACTAAAGTAATTCATTCTGAGAAAGTATATTTTGTAATGTAATGTATAATGTAATTACAATGTAATTTAAAAATAAAATATCTAAAAATAAATAGTTGAAATTTTTTTTGTAAATCAGTATCAAAAAAATAAATATAACAATTAATACAATTAAAAAATTGTCATTTACAAAACCTTTGAAATTCACTGAAAAAAACCATAGGTTTCAGGCACGTTATAGTTAGAAATTAGCATTTAAAAAACCTTTGAAATTCACTGAAAAAACCATAGGTTTTAGGGACAGTTATAGTTAGTTGGACATTGCACTTGTACAAAACCCGTGAAATTCCCCCGTTATAGTTAGTTCAGCTAACTATAACTCGCGCCCTGCAATTCACTGCTGATGACGTCACATATTACATCACTCATGACATGGTCAGTGACATCACTGATGACATCACTGATGACATCTCAAATGACATCACTGATGACATCATCCATGTGATAATTTCATGCATCTTCTCACACCCTAATATAACTTTTGATACACCCACTCTTATTTACAGACTGCCATTCGCAAAACCATACACACTCCAATACCAATAACTATATACCCACTCACTGATTCTTAGGTCTACACACACACATCTACTCACTCACCCGTCCAGTCACTCATACTTACAGTCACTCAGTACAGGACTATCATATGCACTCATACACCTATATAAACACTCACACACCGCCACTCATCCATAGAGGTACTCACACACCTAGTCAGTCATGCAAAAAATGAATCACACACCCATTTACTCACCTATAGAGTTATACACACACCAGCTCACTTAGTCATACAAATACTAGCACATTCTTACGCTCTGATACAATAACTGATACAAGCACACACATATCCATACAGCCACTCTCACAATCACACACTCTCACTTATAGCCTTTTAAATACTCTAACACACATATATACTGCCTTTTACATATGTAGTTACTCGCACATGTACCACTGAGATATACATTCACTCACTAACACACCCATACACACACTCACCCACCCAAGCAGTCCATCACAGACGCACTCTTCAAATCATGCACCCAGTGAATCACCCACTCACACATCTATGTACAGAGTCGCACACACCCCACCCACACAAACACTCAGGCACCCATACAGATACTCAGACAACGAATCAATAACTCATATACACACACATGTAGCTATTCACAAACCCATGCAGCCACTTACACAGCAACAGACAGACGGATACAGACATTCACCCAGTTTAGTGACTAACCCATGCATTCAGTAAGATACGTTTAATCACTCACTTATACAGTTAGTCACGCACCTACTAAATCATCCATACAGACACTTATACACCCACTCATTCTTCAATACGCCTTTCCCTATATACATTAAAAATATTTAAACTTTACAGAAACACAGTCACTAGATGATGTCATCAGTGATGTCATTTGAGATGTCATCAGTGATGTCATCAGTGATGTCACTGACCATGTCATGAGTGATGTAATATGTGACGTCATCAGCAGTGAATTGCGGGGCGCGAGTTATAGTTAGCTGAACTAACTATAACGGGGGAATTTCACAGGTTTTGTACGAGTGCAATGTCCAACTAACTATAACTGTCCCTAAAACCTATGGTTTTTTCAGTGAATATATATATATATATATATATTTTTTTTTTAATGATGTAATATGTGACGTCATCAG
This sequence comes from Calotriton arnoldi, assembly GCA_963921515.1. Lineage (NCBI taxonomy): Eukaryota > Metazoa > Chordata > Amphibia > Caudata > Salamandridae > Calotriton > Calotriton arnoldi. The sequence continues at coordinate 96,215 of CAWUFW010013354.1, read as the reverse complement.
CAGTGCATTGCGGGGTCGTGAGTTATAGTTAGCTGAACTAACTATAACGGCCGAATTTCTCTGGTTTTGTACGAGTGAAATGTCCAACTAACTATAACGTCCCTGAAACCTGTGGTTTTTTCAGTGAATTTCTAAGGTTTTTTAAATGCTAATTTCTCACTATAACGTCCTTGAAACCTATGTTTTTTTCAGTGAATTTCAAAGGTTTTTTAAATGCTAATTTCTAACTATAACGCGCCTGAATCCTTTGGTTTTTTCAGTAAATTTCAAAGGTTTTTTAAATGCTAATTTCTAACTGTGAGAAGTTGGCCTGGCATATGCTGTCCACTAATTATAGTGGGCACCTTGCACCAGTCCAAATCGACTCTTATGGTAGGTAGGTTAAAGACAACCTTATTGAAAGCTATCCTAGTGGTAGCTATGGAGAGCAGCCTTCAGGCTAAGTCTTGAAGAAATGTAAAGCAGCTTGTTTTACCAGTCTATAATCTCTTGAGTGACCAAATGAAAGAGCACCACACCAGGTATATATTCAAAATATATGTATTTATTGCTAAACACACCCCTCTAGTCTCTTTATGAGGCTAGAGTTCGAAGTACATAGGTTATAAGATCTTAAATCATAGTAATAGCACAAATACACGTTTGGGCCCTAGGGGCGTACCAAACCATATACCAATAAAGTGGTATGCGAACCACGACTAAACTAGACACTAGGCCTAGAGCCTCTAGAAGTGCTTGGACCACAAGGAACCACCCAAGGTAGTGACACAGGGGACCCACGGGAGATGCGTGCAGTGTAAATACACAACCGCGATACGCCGTTAACTTCTATGGAGAAAGTCGGGATCGGGAAAATAGAGGAAAGGGACACTTAAAAGAGGACTAGGACAAAACCCTTTGAGATCTAGGACTTTGAAGAGTCTCTACCCACGGGAGCACCGGAGTACTCGTGTTACCTCACCCAGGGAAGCCGGGTGCATAGGTGCCTTTCGGGGTCGGGTTTCGTCGTCGATTCGAATGGCGATCTGCTGCAAAGTGCTGCTGGCGGCCAAGAGAAAAGTGTCCGGGTGGATCCAAGAGTGGATCGGAGTTCTGGTGAACCTGAAAGCAGAGGGGACAGAGTCTGGGTCACTAGCCAGTGACCAGGAAGGCGATGGACAGATGCCCACCGATGTCGAGTGCTTCAGGTGCATTGACAGTCGTCTTGACTCTTCAGCCACGAGGTCCGGGAGGCGTTGTCGGCGACCAGGAGTAGGATTCGGGCTGGTGCTCGATGTCTGTCGAGTGCTGAGGTGTCGGCGACCGGATTGGACCCAACAAGCCTTGGCAACGGCAAGTCTTGAGTAAGATGTAGATCGTCGATGGTGCAGACCAGCAAGGTCGGTGGAACTCACCCAGCGAGGGTAAGTGAGGGCAGGCCTGGAGCAATCAGGATGCCAAGTAAAAAAAAGATTGGCCTTCGTTAAGGGCTACTAGCCAACGGGCTAGCAACCGCGAAGGAGCCTCGTGACGCCGCACGTGGAGCTGGCTTACAGGACACTCGTGGAGTGGAGGCCAGTGATCTTCGGTGCAGGTGGTGCTGGAGGCTAGGGCTACTCGAAGCCCAAAGCACGACTTCTTGGGAGACCTAGAAGATGGTGCACTTGCAAATGTGCTCGGTGTCCAGGGGTCACGGTCTCAAGTCACCCACGATAGCCACGGGCCTCAGCTTTGCTGGGGACTCAGGGTAGCTTCGGGGAAGTCTGAGAATCCACCTCTGGTGATGCGATGACTTCGGCGTCCGACGGGAGCTTCAGTAATGCGAACCGGACAGATGCTTCTTTGGTGCCTGCCAAGCAGGGGAGTCACTCCTTGACCCCAAGGGAGATTCTTCAGTCCTCTAATCGTGAGTAGAGCGTCGAAGGTCCAGGATTCAGTTTCAGAGTTTCGTCCAGGTATAATCTAAAGTCCTAAGGACTGGGTTCCTACCTTTATTCTAAAAATAGGGGTTGGACTACTCTGTGGCCCCACCTATGGGTGGGTCAGGGCAGAGGGGTGGCTACACCCCTTTCCCTTTGTCCAGTTCGCGCCAAAGCAGGGGCTGCAAGCCCCTGATCCGGTTTGAACTGGGGTAATTGTAATTGTAATTGTAAAGCATTTATAGAGCGCATGGTTACCAAAGGCATCCCAGCGCTAGAGGCCAAATTCATAGTCTACATCTCCGTCATGGAAACAAGAAGGTTTATCGTGGAGCAAGATGTTCCTAAGTATAGGGCATTGGCATAGTCGAGCCTAGAAAGTATAAGGGACTGGACTACCACTTTCCTTGCGGAGATAGGAAGGAGGGGAAGGATTTTCCGTAGCATCCTCATCAGCCCAAAACAGCTGCCAGCAACCTTCCTTGCTTGTTCCCCAAAATCGAGGTTACGGTCTAACCAGACTCCCAAACTCTTGATATAATCTTTGGGGGAAGGTGGAGGGACACCAAATGTGCCCCCAGTGCAGGACTTCAAAGCACCCGAAAGTGCTCCCGCCCAGCCCCAATACACATTATCCTGTCTGGGGAGGTGGTCACACCTCCCTGGGACAGGAAACCTATTGTCCAGGCCTCCCCTGCCGGAGTTTCGTCCAGCAGCAGGAGGCCAGACTCGTGTCTGTGGCAGCAGCATCCATTTTGTGATGCCAGGGCTCTGGAAAGAAGTTACCGGACTCGTCAGAGTTAACATGTCTTTCCCTCTAGAAGGGTGGAATGCTACCCCCGCCGCCAGGATTGGCGGGGGTAGTATTCCAAGATGTTTGACACCAAACACGACATGTTTAGGTGCAGCCATTCCAAAGTTAGCATTTTACCGCGAGGATATAATGCGCTTAAGAGTATATGGTCAGGCTGCACTACAAACAGCATCAGAGATGGTCTCCGAATGCTGCAGAGGGGCCCTGCTCATGCAGGGGCACCCTCTCACATAGGAACCATGCACTCTGCCTTTAGGATTGATAAGGCCTGCCTTAGGAGTGACTTATAGGTTTATATGTGTGTATGTATTTAGTGATATAGGTAACCTATATCACAGTAAGGGGTGCATGCACCACCTTACCCAGGCTGCAGTAGCAGACCTGTGGTGTCAGTTTGGATGGCCTTCCAGGGGTGGCACAATACGTGCTGCAGCCCCTGGTAGGCCTCTGAGGTACCTATGCCCTTGGTACATAGTATACCATATACTAGGGACTTATAAGGGCACTCCAGATTCCAATCAGAGATGTGCCTAAGGCACATGGAAACCATTTTACAGAGAAAGCAGATAGACTGGGGCCCTGAATAGCAGGATCCCAGTCCAACTAAGTCATAAACCAGCAAAACACCATAAAAAAAAGTGGGGGCAACCATATAGTCAGATTCCACCTTCCTACACTAACTATGCCTACAAAGGCAGGACATGTGCAGAAAGAGGAAGAAAGGCGCTAAAAGAAGCAAGAGAAATGCAGAAAGAGGCAACAGAAGTCCAGAAAGACGAAGAAAGGTGCAGAAAGAAGCAAGAGATGTGCACAAAGAACCAACAGAGGAGCAGAAAGAGGCCTTGTTGCAAAGTCATCCTGTGCCCCCAACTTTTTGCTGACGGGTACTGGTGGTAACTGACTCTGACTTACCAGGCCTGGAGCCAGTGCTATGCTGAAAAACTCTTAGAATACAGTGAAAACACCTACATACACTAGGGTACACTATGGGTTGGGGTACCCCTGTGATTGGCATGACCTCCCCTGTATGGCCCTAGTACATAATAGGGCAGGGGGATTAAAACTACCTCTAGCTAAGAGGTGCAGAAGGAGGCAAGAGAAGTGCAGAAAGAAGCAACACAGGTGACGAAAGAGGCAAGGGAGGTGCAGAAAAAAGCAAGTGAAGTGCAGAAAGAGGCAAGTGAGGTACAGAAAGAAGCAAAAGCAGTGCAGAAAGAAACAACAGAGGTGTAAAAAGAGGCAAAAGGGGTGCAGAAAGGGGTAGGAGAGGTGCACAAAGAGGCAAGAGAGGTACAGAAGGAGGCAGGAGGGGTGCAGAAAGAAGGAAGAGAAGTGCAGAAAGAGGCAAGAGAATTGCTGAAAGAAGCAACAGAGGTGTAGAAAGAAGCAAGAGAAGTGCAGAAAGAGGCAGGTAAGGTGCAGATAGAAGCAAGAGCAGTGCAGAAAGAACCAACAGAGGTGCAGAAAGAGGGAAGAGGTGTGGAGAGAGAGGCAAGAGGGGTGCACAAAAAGGTAGGATGGGTGCACAAAGAGGCAAGAGAGGTACAGAAAAAGGCAGGAGAGGTGCAGAAAGAATGAAGAGAAGTGCAGAAAAAGCCAAGAAACGTGCAGAAAGAGGCAAACGAGGTACATAAAGAGACAACAGGGGTGCACAAAGAAGCAAGACAGGTGCAGAAAGAAGCATGGAAAGTGCAGAATGAAGCAACAGGGGTGCATAAAGAGGCAAGAGAAGTGCAGAAACAGGCAAGGGAAGTGCACAAAGAGGCAAGAGAATTGCTGAAAGAAGCAACAGAGGTGTAGAAAGAAGCAAGAAAAGTGCAGAAAGAGGCAAGTGAGGAGCAAAAACAGGCAGGAAAGGTACAGAAAGAGGGACGATGAGTGCAGAAAGAGACAACAGGGGTGCAGAAAGAAGCAAATGAGGTGCAGAAAGAGGCAACAGACGTGCAGAAAGAGGGAAGAGAGGAGCAGAAAAAGGCAAGAAAAGTGCAGAAAGAGGCAAAAGAGGTACATAAAGAGACAACAGGCGTACAGAAAGAAGCAAGGAAAGTGCAGAATGAAGCAACAGGGGTGCAGAAAGAGGCAAGAGAAGTGTAGAAAGGAGCAAGTGAGGTGCAGAAAGAGCCAACAGTGGTGCAAAAAGAGGCAAGAGAGGTGCAGAAACAGGCAAGAGAAGTGCACAAAGAGGCAAGAGAATTGCTGAAAGAAGCAACAGAGGTATAGAAAGAAGCAAGAAAAGTGCAGAAAGAGGCAAGTGAGATGCAAAAACAGGCAGGAAAGGTACAGAAAGAGGGAAGACGAGTGTAGAAAGAGACAACAGGGGTGCAGAAAGAAGCAAATGAGGTGCAGAAAGAGGCAACAGACGTGCAGAAAGAGGGAAGAGAGGTGCAGAAAAAGGCAAGAAAAGTGCAGAAAGAGGCAAAAGAGGTACATAAAGAGACAACAGGGGTGCAGAAAGAAGCAAGACAGGTGCAGAAAGAAGCATGGAAAGTGCAGAATGAAGCAACAGGGGTGCAGAAAGAGGCAAGAGAAGTGCAGAAACAGGCAAGAAACGTGCACAAAGAGGCAAGAGAATTGCTGAAAGAAGCAACAGAGGTGTAGAAAGAAGCAAGAAAAGTGCAGAAAGAGGCATGTGAGATGCAAAAACAGGCAGGAAAGGTACAGAAAGAGGGAAGACGAGTGCATAAAGAGACAACAAGGGTGCAGAAAGAAGCAAATGAGGTGCAGAAAGAGGCAACAGACGTGCATAAAGAGGGAGGAGAACGGCAGAAAAGGCAAGAAAAGTACAGAAAGAGGCAAAAGAGGTACATAAAGAGACAACAGGGGAGCAGAAAGAAGCAAGACAGGTGCAGAAAGAAGCATGGAAAGTGCAGAATGAAGCAACAGGGGAGCAGAAAGAGGCAAGAGAAGTGTAGAAAGGAGCAAGTGAGGTGCAGAAACAGGCAAGAGAATTGCTGAAAGAAGCAACAGGGGTGCAGAAAGAAGCAAGAAAAGTGCAGAAAGAGGCAAGTGAGATGCAAAAACAGGCAGGAAAGGTACAGAAAGATGGAAGACGAGTGCAGAAAGAGACAACAGGGGTGCAGAAAGAAGCACATGCGGTGCAGAAAGAGGCAACAGACGTTCAGAAAGAGGGAAGAGAGGTGCAGAAAAGGCAAGAAAAGTGCAGAAAGAGGCAAAAGAGGTACATAAATAGACAACAGGGGTGCAAAAAGAAGCAAGACAGGTGCAGAAAGAAGCATGGAAAGTGCAGAATGAAGCAACAGGGTGCAGAAAGAGGCAAGAGAAGTGCAGAAACAGGCAAGACAAGTGCACAAAGAGGCAAGAGAATTGCTGAAAGAAGCAACAGAGGTGTAGAAAGAAGCAAGAAAAGTGCAGAAAGAGGCAAGTGAGATGCAAAAACAGGCAGGAAAGGTACAGAAAGAGGGAAGACGAGTGCAGAAAGAGACAACAGGGGTGCAGAAAGAAGCAAATGAGGTGCAGAAAGAGGCAACAAACGTGCAGAAAGAGGGAAGAGAGGTGCAGAAAAATGCAAGAAAAGTGCAGAAATAGGCAAATGAGGTACATAAAGAGACAACAGGGGTGCAGAAAGAAGCATGGAAAGTGCAGAATGAAACAACAGGGGTGCAGAAAGAGGCAAGAGAAGTGTAGAAAGGAGCAAGTGAGGTGCAGAAAGAGCCAACAGCGGTGCAAAAAGAGGCAAGAGAGGTGCAGAAACAGGAAGAGAAGTGCACAAAGAGGCAAGAGAATTGCTGAAAGAAGCAACAGAGGTGTAGAAAGAAGGAAGAAAAGTGCAGAAAGCGGCAAGTGAGATGCAAAAACAGGCAGCAAAGGTACAGAAAGAGGGAAGACGAGTGCAGAAAGAGACAACAGGGGTGCAGAAGAAGCAAATGAGGTGCAGAAAGAGGCAACAGACGTGCAGAAAGAGGGAAGAGAGGTGCAGAAAAAGGCAAGAAAAGTGCAGAAAGAGGCAAAAGAGGTACATAAAGAGACAACAGGGGTGCAGAAAGAAGCAAGACAGGTGCAGAAAGAAGCATGGAAAGTGACGAATGAAGCAACAGGGGTGCAGAAAGAGGCAAGAGAAGTGCAGAAACAGGTAAGAAAAGTGCACAAAGAGGCAAGAGAATTGCTGAAAGAAGCAACAGAGGTGTAGAAAGAAGCAAGAAAAGTGCAGAAAGAGGCAAGTGAGATGCAAAAACAGGCAGGAAAGGTACAGAAAGAAGGAAGACGAGTGCAGAAAGAGACAACAGGGGTGCAGAAAGAAGCACATGAGGTGCAGAAAGAGGCAACAGACGTGCAAAAAAAGGGAAGAGAGGTGCAGAAAAAGGCAAGAAAAGTGCAGAAAGAGGCAAAAGAGGTACATAAAGAGACAACAGGGGTGCAGAAAGAAGCATGGAAAGTGCAGAAAAAAGCATGGAAAGTGCAGAATGAAGCAACAGGGGTGCAGAAAGAGGCAAGAGAAGTGCAGAAACAGGCAAGACAAGTGCACAAAGAGGCAAGAGAATTGCTGAAAGAAGCAACAGAGGTGTAGAAAGAAGCAAGAAAAGTGCAGAAAGAGGCAAGTGAGATGCAAAAACAGGCAGGAAAGGTACGGAAAGAGGGAAGACGAGTGCAAAAAGAGACAACAGGGGTGCAGAAAGAAGAAAATGAGGTGCAGAAAGAGGCAACAGATGAGCAGAAAGAGGGAAGAGAGGTGCAGAAAAAGGCAAGAAAAGTGCAGAAAGAGGCAAAAGAGGTACTAAAGAGACAACAGGGGTGCAGTAAGAAGCAAGACAGGTGCAGAAAGAAGCATGGAAAGTGCAGAATGAAGCAACAGGGGTGCAGAAAGAGGCAAGAGAAGTGCAAAAAGAGGCAAGAGAGGTGCAGAAACAGGCAAGAGAAGTGCACAAAGAGGCAAGAGAATTGCTGAAAGAAGCAACAGAGGTGTAGAAAGAAGCAAGAAAAGTGGAGAAAGAGGCAAGTGAGATGCAAAAACAGGCAGGAAAGGTAAAGAAAGAGGGAAGACGAGTGCAGAAAGAGACAACAGGGGTGCAGAAAGAAGCAAATGAGGTGCAGAAAGAGGCAACAGACGTGCAGAAAGAGGGAAGAGAGGTGCAGAAAAAGGCAAGAAGAGTGTAGAAAGAGGCAAAAGAGGTACCTAAAGAGACAACAGGGGTGCAGAAAGAAGCAAGACAGGCGCAGAAAGAAGCATGGAAAGTGCAGAATGAAGCAACAGGGGTGCAGAAAGAGGCAAGAGAAATGTAGAAAGGAGCAAGTGAGGTGCAGAAAGAGCCAACAGAGGTGCAAAAAGAGGCAAGAGATGTGCAGAAACAGGCAAGAGAAGTGCACTAGGCAAGAGAATTGCTGAAAGAAGCAACAGGGGTGTAGAAAGAAGCAAGAAAAGTGCAGAAAGAGGCAAGTGAGATGCAAAAACAGGCAGGAAAGGTACAGAAAGAGGGACGACGAGTGCAGAAAGAGACAACAGGGGTGCAGAAAGAAGCAAATGAGGTGCAGAAAGAGGCAACAGACGTGCAGAAAGAGGGAAGAGAGGTGCAGAAAAACGCAAGAAAAGTGCAGAAAGAGGTATATAAAGAGACAACAGGGGTGCAGAAAGAAGCAAGACAGGTGCAGAAAGAAGCATGGAAAGTGCAGAATGAAGCAACAGGGGTGCAGAAAGAGGCAAGAGAAGTGAAGAAAGGAGCAAGTGAGGTGCAGAAAGAGCCAGCAGAGGTGCAAAAAGAGGCAAGAGAGATGCAGAAACAGGCAAGACAAGTGCACAAAGAGGCAAGAGAATTGCTGAAAGAAGCAACAGAGGTGTAGAAAGAAGCAAGAAAAGTGCAGAAAGAGGCAAGTGAGATGCAAAAACAGGCAGGAAAGGTACAGAAAGAGGGAAGACGAGTGCAGAAAGAGACAACAGGGGTGCAGAAAGAAGCAAATGAGGTGCAGAAAGAGGCAACAGACGTGCAGAAAGAGGGAAGAGAGGTGCAGAAAAAGGCAAGAAGAGTGTAGAAAGAGTCAAAAGAGGTACATAAAGAGACAACAGGGGTGCAGAATGAAGCAAGACAGGTGCAGAAAGAAGCATGGAAAGTGCAGAATGAAGCAACAGAGGTGCAAAAAGAGGCAAGAGATGTGCAGAAACAGGCAAGAGAAGTGCACTAGGCAAGAGAATTGCTGAAAGAAGCAACAGGGGTGTAGAAAGAAGCAAGAAAAGTGCAGAAAGAGGCAAGTGAGATGCAAAAACAGGCAGGAAAGGTACAGAAAGAGGGACGACGAGTGCAGAAAGAGACAACAGGGGTGCAGAAAGAAGCAAATGAGGTGCAGAAAGAGGCATCAGACGTGCAGAAAGAGGGAAGAGAGGTGGAGAAAAATGCAAGAAAAGTGCAGAAAGAGGCAAAAGGGGTACATAAAGAGACAACAGGGGTGCAGAAAGAAGCAAGACAGGTTCAGAAAGAAGCATGGAAAGTGCAGAATGAAGCAACAGGGGTGCAGAAAGGCAAGAGAAGTGCAGAAACAGGTAAGAGAAGTGCACAAAGAGGCAAGAGAATTGCTGAAAGAAGCAACAGAGGTGCAGAAAGAAGCAAGAAAAGTGAAGAAAGAGGCAAGTGAGATGCAAAAGTAGGCAGGAAAGGTACAGAAAGAGGGAAGACGAGTGCAGAAAGAGACAACAGGGGTGCAGAAAGACGCACATGAGGTGCAGAAAGAGGCAGCAGACGTGCAGAAAGAGGGAAGAGGGGTGCAGAAAGAAGCAAGACAGGTGCAGAAAGAAGCATGGAAAGTGCAGAATGAAGCAACAGGGGTGCAGAAAGAGGCAAGAGAAGTACAGAAAGAAGCAACAGAGGTGCAAAAAGAGGCAAGAGAGGGGCAGAAACAGGCAAGAGAAGTGCACAAAGAGGCAAGAGAATTGCTGAAAGAAGCAACAGAGGTGTAGAAAGAAGTAAGAAAAGTGCAGAAAGAGGCAAGTGAGATGCAAAAACAGGCAGGAAAGGTACAGAAAGAGGGAAGACGAGTGCAGAAAGAGACAACAGAGGTGCAGAAAGAAGCAAATGAGGTGCAGAAAGAGGCAACAGACGTGCAGAAAGAGGGAAGAGAGGTGCAGAAAGTACAAGAGATTTGCAGAATGAGGTCAAGAGAAGTGGAGAAAAAGAAAGAAACGTGCAGAAAGAAGCCACAGAAATGCAGAAAGAGGCAAGAAAGGCGCAGAGGGAAGCAAGAGTGGCTTGCACACCATTAGTACCAATTTAACACCCACATTTAGCAATAAGTAACAGGTGACCATTCTAGGTTTGCAAAGGGCCTTCCACCACGCTGTAACACTTGTCGCTGCATTTTTGGTAACGTTTGACCCGTTTCAGTTAGAAAAAAGGCTTTTTTTGTTCAAATCTGCAGATTAGGGTGCAGATGATGAATTATGTGGCTAATGCAGAAAATGTATAATTGTGCAAAAGTCGGTGCAGCCAAACAGTCACATAATTCCAGTGGCCCTGCTCATACCTCTGACTTGGTCCACAAGTGCTCCTCAGTGATTCCATCTTTTTTTGTCTCACTGAGTTCATAGTTGAGCTTCTATGGAAACGAGGAAGACTAAACCTGAGGTTACCACTCCACAACACAGACTACCATACCACATAATTACTCTCCATAACACATAATCCCACTCTACATAATTCCTATACATTAAATACCACATACTTTCTATCCACATAATTTCACTGCACAACATATCACATAATTCCACTACACACAACGTACATCCACTCCACTCCAAAAAACATTAGTAAAAAACTTTTGCATTTACAACGCCAATAGCTCTAATTCTCACAAATGCGAAACCTATTACTTTGCAAACACTTTTTTAACTAGTAGTCGCGTTTGCAGAGTGGTGGAGAAAGGGTGCTGGGCCTCCGACCAGCGCTCAGGAATTCCGGTGCGTAGGGCTTACAGGAGGTACCAGTAGGGCTTCTTGGCCCCCAAAATCCCTCAGGAGTAAATTGGACTTCATCCATATCCCGTAGTCTGCCAGGAGGCGCATTTGCAGAATGGTGGAGAAAGGGGGCATGGCCTCCGAAGACGTCTTAGCAATCCCACTGTGCGGGACTTACTGGAGGTAACAAGAGGGGTAGTTGGCCCCCAAGGACATCCTTGGGGGCCAGCTACCCTCCTATTACCTCCAGTAAGTCCCACACAGCAGCATTGCTAAGTTCGAAGAGCAGGCCACGCCCCCTCTTCCCACCACTCTGCAAATGCGCTCCCTGGCGCGCTCTTGGATGGGGATTGAAGTCCCCTTTGCTGCTGGGGGTCCTTTAGGGGCCAACTAGCCTACCTCTTGCCTCCAGTAAGCCCCACACAGTGGGATTTCTGAGAGGTGGACAAAGGCCACGCCCCCTTTCTCCATCACTCTGCAAATGCGCCCCCTGGCGCGTTCTAAGTTGGGGGATTAAGTCCCCTTGAATACTGAGGGTCCCTGGGGGCCAACTAGCCCACCAGGTACCTCCAGTAAGCACCACACAGCTGGATTGCAGAGAGGTGGTCCGAGGCCACGCTCCCTTTTTACACCATGCTGCAAACGCGACTTCTGGCGCACTGCTGCTTGGAGGATGAAGTCCACTTGTGTCCTGACATCCTCAGGACACAAGAGGACCTCATCGCCCCGCCAGCAGTGCACCAGAAGCCGCATTTGCAGCGTGGTGTAAAAAGGGAGCGTGTAAAAAGGGAGCATGTCAGCAGCTCCCCTTGTCCAAAAGCAATGCCGGCTCCCGCAGGAGGCAGGGAGCCGGCTGGGACCGCAGGGGCATTGGGGCTCCCCCCGTGGTCCCCAATGTAAGGCCAGGCCCCGGTGATGGGGTCCCCAAGTCCATAATTGGCCTCAGGAGGGGGGCCACGCAGCCCCCCTCCAAAATAAAAAAAAAGAAAAGAAAGGCTGGCCAGGCTCCGGGGGATGGGCTCCCCTGGGACTTAATTGGCCTCAGGAGGTGCGCCACACGGCCCCCCCTCCAAAAAAAAAAAAAAAGTAAAGGCTGGCCAGGACCCGGGGGATGGGGTCTCCGGGGCCAATAGTGGCCCAGGGAAGGGGGGCCATGCGTCCCCCCTCCTGTATAAATATATATATATATTTTTTTAAATGAGGCCAGGCCTTGGGGGATGGGGTTCCTGGGGCCAAAACTGGCCCAGGGAAGGGGGGCCACGTGGCCCCCCTCCCGTATAAATATTAAATAAAAAACAAGGCCATGCCCCGGGGGATGGGGTCCCGGGGCCGAAATCAGCCTCGGGGGAGGGGCCGCGCGGCCCTTTTCCCATTTTTTTTTAAAATTAAAAAAAGGCTCAGGCCCTAGGGGATGGGGTCCCCAGGGCCCAAAAATTACTATGAGAATGGGGGCCACACAGCCCCCCTTCTAAAAAAATAAATAACAGAGAAGCGGCATCTCGCCAGAGGCCCCGCCTCCTCCCTGCACCACTCTGCAAACACGCCTCCCGGCACGTTCTGGGTTGGGGGATTAAGTCCCCTAGAATCATAAGGGTCCTTAGGAGCCAACTAGCCCATCAGGTACCTCCATTAAGCCCCACACAGTGGGATTGCTGAGAGGTGGTCCGAGGCCATGCCCCTTTTTACACCACTCTGCAAACACGCCTCTTGGTGCACTGCTGGTGGGGCGATGAGGTCCTCTTGTGTCCTGAGGACCTCAGGACTGAAGTGGACTTCATCCTCCAAGCAGCAGGGCGCCAGGAGGCGCGTTTGCAGAGTGGTGTAAAAATGGGCATGGCCTCGGACCACCTCTGAGCAATCCAGCTGTGTGGGGCTTACTTGAGGTACCTGGTGGGCGCGTTGGCCCCCAGGGACCCTCAGGAGGCAAGGGGACTTCATCCCCCAACCAAGAGCACACCAGGGGGCGCGTTTGCAGAGTGGTGGAGAAAGGGGGCATGGCCTGTGTCCACCTCTCAGCAATCCCACTGTGTGTGGCTTACTGGAGGTAACAGGTAGGGTAGTTGGCCCCTAAGGACCCCCAGCAGCGATGGGGACTTCAATCACCATCCAAGAGCGCGCCAGGGAGCGCGTTTGCAGAGTGGTGGGCAAAGGGGGTATGGCCTGCTATGAGAACTTAGCAATGCTGCTGTGTGGGACTTAGTGGAGGTAATAGGAGGGGTAGTTGGCCTCCAAGGTTGTCCTTGGGGGCCAACTACCCCTCCTGTTACCTCCACTAAGTCCCACACAGTGGGATAGCTAAGAGGTCTTCAGAGACCACACCCCCCTTTCTCCACCACTCTGCAAACACGCCTCCTGGCACAGTACTGGTTGGGGGATGAAGTCCACTTAACTCCTGAGGGACTTTGGGGGTCAAGAAGCCCTCCTGGTACCTCCTGTAAGTCCTACGCAGCGGAATTCCTGAGCGCTGGTTGGAGGCCCAGCTCCCTTTCTCTACCACTCTGCAAACACGTCTACCAGTTAAAGAAGCATTTGTAAAGTAATAGGTCTCGCATTTGCAAGAGTTAGAGCTATTGGCGTTGTAAATGTAAAAGTTTTTTACTAATGTTTTTTGGAGTGGAGTGGATGTACGTTGTGTGTAGTGGAATTATGTGGTATGTTGTGCAGTGAAATTATGTGGATGGAAAGTATGTGGTATTTAGTGTATAGGAATTATGTAGAGTGGGATTATGTGTTATGGAGAATAATTATGTGGTATGGTAGTCTGTGTTATGGAGTGGTAACCTCAGGTTTAGTCTTCCTCGTTTTCATAGAAGCTAAATTATGAACTCAATGAGACAAAAAAAGAAGGAATTACTGAGGAGCACTTCTGGACCTAGTCAGAGGTATGAGCAGGGCCACTGGAATTATGCGACTGTTTGGCTGCACAGACTTTCGCACAATTATACATTTTCCCCATTAGCCACATAATCCATCATCTGCTGCCTAATCGGCAGATTTGAACAAAAAAAGCCTTGTTTCTAGCTCAAAAGGCTCATACATTACCAAAAATGCAGCGACCAGTGTTACAGCGTGGTGGAAGGTGCTTTGCAAACCTAGAATGGTCACCTGTTACTTATTGCTAAATGTGGGTGTTAAATTGGTACTAATGATGTGCAAGCTACTCTTGCTTCTTTCTGCACCTCTCTTGCCTCTTTCTGCATTTCGGTTGCTTCTTTCTGCACCTTTCTTTCTTTTTGTGCACTTCTCTTGCCTCTTTCTGCAAATCTCTTCTACTTTCTGCACCTCTTTTGCCTCTTTCTGCACCTCTGTTGCCTCTTTCCGTGCCTTGCTTGCTTCTTTGTGCACCCCTCTTGCCTCTCTCTGCACCTCTCTTGCCTCTTTCTGCACCCCTCTTCCCTCTTTCTGCACCCCTCCTGCCTCTTTCTGCACCTCTGTTCCTTCTTTCTGCACTTCTTTTGTTTGTTTCTGCACCTCTCTTGCTTTTTTCTGCACCCCTCTTGCCTCTTTCTCCACCCCTCTTCTCCCTTTCTGCATCTGTTGCTTCTTTCTGCACCTCTCTTGCTTCTTTCTGCACCCCTCATGCCTCTTTCATACCCCTCTTCCTACACCCCTCTTGCCTATTTCTGCACCTCTGTTCCTTCTTTCTGCACTTCTTTTATTTCTTTCTGCACCTCTCGCTTCTTTCTGCACCCCTTTTGCCTCTTTCTGCACCCCTCTTGCCTCTTTATGCACCTCTGTTCCTTCTTTCTGTACTTCTCTTGTTTCTTTCTGCAACTCTCATGCTTCTTTCTGCACCCCTTGCTTCTTTCTCCATCCCTCTTTCCTCTTGCTGCACCCCTGTTGCCCCTTTCAGCACCTCTGTTTGTTCTTTCTGCACTTCTCTTGTTTCTTTCTGCATCCCTTGTGCCTCTTTCTGCATCCCTCGTGCCTCTTTCTACACCCCTCGTCCCTCTTTTTGCACCCCTCTTGCCTCTTTCTGCACCTCTGTTGCTTCTTTCTGCACTCCTCTTGCTTCTTTCTACACCTCTCTTGCTTCTTTCTGTACCACTCGTGCTTCTTTCTGCACCCCTCTTCCCTCTTTCTGCACCCCTCTTGCCTCTTTCTGCACCTCTGTTCCTTCTTTCTGCACTTCTTTTGTTTCTTTCTGCACCTCTCTTGCTTCTTTCTGCACCCCTCTTGCCACTTTCTACACACCTGTTCCCCCTTTTTGCATCTCTGTTGCTTCTTTCTGCACTTCTCTTGCCTCTTTCTCCATCCTTCATCCCTCTTTCTGAACCTCTGTTGCTTCTTTCTTCACTTCTCTTGCTCCTTTCTGCACCTCTGTCCCTTCTTTCTGCAACCCTTGTGCCTCTTTCTGCGCCACTCTTCCCTCTTTCTGCACCCCTCTTGCCTCTTTCTGCACCTCTGTTCCTTCTTTCTGCACTTCTTTTGTTTCTTTCTGCAACTCTCTTGTTTCTTTCTGTATCCCTCTTGCCTCTTTCTCCACCCCACTTCCCCCTTTCTGCATCTCTGTTGCTTATTTATGCATTTCTCTTGCTTCTTTCTGCATCTCTCTTGTTTCTTTCTGCACCCCTCGTTCCTTTTTCTGCATCCCTCATCCCTCTTTCTGCACTCCTCTTGCCTCTTTCTGCACCTATGTTGCTTCTTTCTTTAACTTCTTTTGTTTCTTTCTGCACCTCTTGCTTGTTTCTACACACCTATTGCCTCTTTCTCCACCCCTCTTCCCCCTTTTTTCATCTCTGTTCCTTCTTTCTGCACTTCTTCTGTTTCTTTCTGCAGCTCTCTTGCTTCTTTCTGCACCCCCTTGCCTCTTTCTTCACCCATTCACCCTCTTTCTGCACCCCTGTTGCCTCTTTCTGCACCTCTGCACTTTCTTTCTGCACTTCTTTTGTTTCTTTCTGCACATCTCTTGCTTCTTTCTGCACCCCACGTGCCTCTTTCTGCACCCCTCTTCTCCCTTTTTGCACCCCTATTTCCTCTTTCTGCACCTCCGTTGCTTCTTTCTGCACTCCTCCTGCTTCTTTCTGCTCTCCGAGTGCCTCTTTCACACCCTCTTCCCTCTTTGTGCACCCCTCTTGCCTCTTTCTGCACCTCTGTTGTAGGAGAGTAGGATCTGCCTCTTATGTTGCCCCCACTTTTTTTCTGATGTTAGCACTGGTTTCTGGCTATAGTCTGGCTGGGTCCCTGCCAATCAGGGCCCCAGCCTCTCTGTTCTCTCTAAACGACATGGAGTGCACTCTAGGTGCACTAGTGATTGGATACTGTGGTGCCTTATGAGTCCCTAGTATATGGTACCTTAGGTGCCAGGGGCATAGGTACTTCACAGGCCTACCAGGGGCTGCAGCATGTGTTATGCCACCCCTGGGAAGCAGTCTAAATCTGACACCACAGGCCTGCTACTGCAGCCTGGGTGAGGTGGTGCTAGCACCCCTCACTGAGATATAGGTTTCCTATATCTCTCCTGCACACACATATAAACCTATCAGTCACCCCTAAGGCAGGCCCTATCAATCCTGAGGGCAGGGTGCTTGGCTTCTATGTGAGGGGGTGCCTCTGCATGAGCAGGGCCCCTCTGCAGTTCTCAGAGTCCATTCTCTGGTGCTGTTTGTGGATGCGGTTAAACCATATACTATTTAAGTGCATTATATCCTCGCGGTAAATGCTAACTTTGGAATGGCTGCATCAAAACATGTCGTGTTTGGTGTCAAACATCTTGGAATACTACCCCCCGCCAATCTTGGCGGCGGGGGTAGCATTCCACCCTTCTAGAGGGATAAGACATGTACCTGCTGTGGAAACGCGGTAGAATCCTAAAGAGCCCTGGCATCACAAAATGGATGCCACCAGTCACAGTCACTGGGCTGCCCTCCTGCTGATGACCGAAACTCACAGTGGAGGAAGCCCAACAATAGGCATCCTGTCACAGGGAGGTGTAACCACCTTCCAGACAGGGTTTAGTGTATTGGGGCTGGGTGGGTGCACTCTTAGAGTGCTTTGAAGTCCTGCACTGGGGGAGCAGAAGGCTCCTCTGTGCATATGCCAGTTCAAACCAGCTCAGGGGCTACCTGCCCCTGCTCTGGCGCGAAACTGGACAAAGGGAAGTGGGTGTAGCCACCCCTCCCTTGACCCTCCCATAGGTGGGGTCATAGAGCTAGTCCATCCCCTCTTTTTAGTATAAGAGGGGGAACCTTGCCATTGCAAAGCAGATAACCCCTGGACGACGCTCTACAGAAGAATCCTGGCCCTTCGACGTTCCACTACCTTTGGAAGACAGAAGAATCTCCCTTGGAGTCAAGGAGTGACTCCCCTGCTTGGCAGGCACCAAAAACGACAACGACGGTCGCAAACTACGCCGCTCCCGCCGGAGTCCGAAGTCCCTGCAGCCCAAGAAGTGGATTTCCTGACCTCTCCCAGGCCATCGTGGGTCCCCAGCGAAGCTGAGGCAAGTGGACCCCACGAGTAACGAGGAACCGCGACCCCTGGGTACCGTGCACTATTGTCGAGTGCAACCCCTTCACAACGTTCTACGAACTTGTGCTTTGGACCACGTGTGGTCCCGACCTCCAGCAGGAAGCCCTCCGAAGATCAGAGGCCTACACTGTCCCGAGTGACCGTGGGCCCCTGTTGAGTGATTCCGCCCGAGGTGTCTTTGCGATCCCTTGCCCGCCGGCTTGTGGGTCCCCAGAAGACTTCTTAAAGAAACCAAAGGGCTCCCCTGGTTGCTCCAGGCCTGCCCTGACTTACCCTTGCTGGGTGAGTTCCACAGACCTTGCTGGTCTGCGCCATCGACTTTTCTTCATCTCCCCAAGACTTGCGGCTGCCAAGGCTTGTTGGCTCCGATCGAGTTGCCGACACCGCAGTCAGCTGCAGACGTCGAGGGACACACCGAATCCAGCTCCTGGTCATCGTCGATGCCTCCTGGACCACGTGGCTGAAGAGTCAAGGCACCCACAACCGACCTGAAGCGACCGACGACGGTGGGCATCCATCTTCCTTGCCCCGGGTAACTGCCAAGTGACTTTGAACACTGTCCCCTCTGCTTTCAGGTCATCCTTCTTCAGAATCCAGGCTTGGATTCCACCGGACACTTCTTCAGCTCCCGCAAGTAGCAAGTCTTCTTTGTTCGCCATTGAAAGCGACGCCGCGACCCGACACCAAAGGACACCTGTGCACCCGGCTTCCCTGGGTGAGGTAACTCCAGCACTACAGTGCTCTTGTGGGTGTGGGCCCTAGAACTACTTACCCTGTAAGTGACTTGCTTGTAGGTTCTCCCGAAGTATCCTAAAACTCTTTATTTCCAACCGCGACTTGCCCCATTGAAGTTAACGGCGATTCGCGCCTGTGTATCCACACTGCACGCGTCCCCCGTGGGTCCTTTACTTACCTGCCTTGGGTGGTTTCGTGAGGCCCCAGCACTTCTGAAGGCCCTAGGCCTTGTCTCCTTGCAAGTCGTTGTTTCTAAGTCTCTTACTTAGTATATGGTCTGGTACGCCCCTAGGGCCCCAGCCATATTTTGTGCTTAACTTATTGAGAAACGTTAATTTGTGCATATGTTTGTCTTCTAATCTCATAAAGAGATTAGTAGAGAGTTATTTAGAAATAAATACATATATATTTGATATATATACCTATGTGGTGTCTTTTCATTTGGTGATTCAAGAGATTATATGGTAAAACAAGCTGCTTTACATTCCTCCGAGACTTAGCCTGAAGGCTGCTCTCCACAGCTACCACTAGGATAGCTTTCTTTAAAAGGTTGTCTTAAACCTATCTACCATAAGAGTCGATTTGCCCTGGTGCAAGGTGTCCACTTTAATTAGTGAACAGCATATACCAGGCCAACTTCTCACATTGGTGGGCAGCGTGTGAGATTCCAGCTTGCCATTGTTTTACCAGAAAATCTCTATTTGAATTACTAACTGAAAACCATTATAGGTACTCAAGGTACATATAAAGTCAAGCTTAGTATCAATAAGTTCTACTGAACTTAGAGCTGTGTGCCAAGGGATAGCACACCCTTTCCACAGCTCAAGCTAGGATCAGTAGGCCACAAACTAGTGTAGGTAGTACAACACTGCACAACACTAGAATGTCCTTAAAGGGTGGACCCAGTGGATCCACTCAGCCTCAGTATAAGGACATGGCTTTCTCTGACTTGAGAGCCATGTGTGTTGACAGACACCTGAGGCTAGGACAGAGTCCCTCAACACTCCACCTGATAGATCTGCTGACAGCAGATGACCTTAGATTGGCTCTAGGAGCTAAAGGGTTTGAATCAGTGGGTGGGTCAGTCATAGTATCTGGGTCAGATGATGAAAATCAGAATGACCAAGACTCTGTGATTGAAGGGCCAGGCTCCAAGGGGCCTGAAAAGGACAGAGGAATTCTCCCTAAGAGAACTGACAGAGAGGAGGAGAGGAACAGATCCCCTTCCAGGGAATCTGACCACTCTTATCACTCTGGCAGAGAATTTGTCCAGCAGAGGAGCTCATACTTTTCCTTAAGAGAGACCTCCTCTGAGAGAAGGTCCAAACTGCTCCAGTATGAGGAAGCCAGAGTGGCCCTCAGAACCAAGCAGTTGGCACTGGATAGGGAAGCCCTGGAGATCCAGAGAGCTTCTAGAAAAGAGGGGTTAGAACCCCCTTGTGGCAGCAACAGTGTCCCTAGAGGCAGAGAATATATTCCTGACCATAGGAACCTGAGCAAGGTTGTTCCTCCCTACCAGAGTGGGGATGATATCCACAAGTGGATAACTGCTATGGAGAGGGCCTGTAGAGTACAGCAGGTCCCCCAAAAGCAGTGGGCAGCAATCTTGTGGCTCTCCTTTTCAGATAAAGGAAGAGACAAGCTCCTCACTGTTAGAGAAGAGGATGCTGATGATTATGAGGTCCTGAAGAGTGCACTGATAGATGGGTTTGGCTTAACCACTGAGCAGTACAGGTTGAAGTTCAGAGATACCCAGAAGGCACAGACTCAGGACTGGACTGACTTTGTTGATTGTGCAACCAAGGCTCTAGAGGGTTGGCTGGTTGGCAGTAGGGTTACTGATTTCAAGGGATTGTATAATCTGATGATGAGAGAACAGATCCTAAATAATTGCCAGAACCAGTTGTTGCATCAGTACCTGGTGGACTCTGATCTGACCTCTCCCCAAGAATTGGGAAAGAAGGCAGACAAATGGGTCAGAACCAGGGTGAGGCAGAAAACCCAGAACCAAGGGGGTGACACTAAGAAGCAAGATCCTAAAGGCTCTGAGAAAGGTGGGGATAAGTCAAAAGACCAGAAGTCTTCACAAGGGCCCCAAAAATCTGCATCTGGTGGGGAGTCACAGTCCAACAAGGGAAAAGGCCAAAAGAAGCCCTGGTGCAAATTCTGTAAACAGAAAGGGCACTGGACTTCTGATTGTACCAAGTCCAAAGACCAAACCACCACCACTCCTGCCCCTAAGGCAACTGTGCCCCCTAGCTCAGCTACTGGTGGAGGTGGTACACAGAATAAGGGTGTAGTAGGGTTGACCCTGGGTTCTGAAGTGGATTCTGACCTAGTCAGAGTGACCACTCAGGCAATGCTGATTTGTGAGGGAAACATTGATATGTCCTTCCTAGTAAGCCCCAGTAATCTGGGCAAGTACAAACAGCAGCCTTTGATAAATGGCAAACAGGCTTTGGCATTTAGGGACACAGGTGCTAGTGCCACCATGGTGGCAGAGGACCTAGTGGACCCTGGACAGATCATCCTGGGTGAAATGTACCAGGTGACCAATGCAAGCAATGTCCAGACCAACCATAGTCTGGCAGTTGTGAATTTCTCCTGGGGAGGGGTAACTGGCCTCAAGAAGGTTGTAGTCAGTGCAGACCTCCCTGTAGAATGTCTATTGGGCAATGATCTAGAAACTTCAGCCTGGTCTGAAGTAGAGTTATGGACTCATGCTGAGATGTTGGGCATCCCTGCAGAGGTATTTGCTGTGACCAGGTCACAAGCAAGAATGCATGACACTGAACCAGCTCTGGATCCTGGAACAATGGACCAGATGCTTCCCAAGAGGAGGAGCAGTAGGGTTAAGGCAGTGCCTTCCCCTCTGTCTCAGATCAAGGATTCACTTCCAGAGGGAGGTGAAGCAGAACCTGAAGAAGGAACTGCCCCAGAGGGACTTGAACCTGACCAGGTTGAGTTCTTGGGGGCAGGGGGCCCTTCCAGGGAAGATCTGAGTAAGGAGCAACAGTGCTGCCCCTCCCTTGAACCCCTCAGACAGCAGGCTGCTGCTGAGGCTGCTGGGAGTGCTAGTGGGTCCCATAAAGTTTATTGGGATGAGGGACTCCTATACTCTGAGGGTAGAGACCCAGCCCCTGGAGCCACCAGGAGGTTGGTAATACCTCAGAAGTTTAGGGGTTCCTCTTGACCTTAGCACATGATATCCCTTTGGCAGGACACTTGGGCCAAAACAAGACCTGGGACAGGCTTGTACCACATTTTCATTGGCCACATATGTCAGAGGACACAAAGGAGTTTTGTCGCTCCTGTGTCACTTGCCAAGCCAGTGGTAAGGCAGGTGGCACAACAAAGGCCCCCTGATACCACTACCTGTGGTGGGGGTACCCTTTGAAAGGGTAGGGATTGACATTGTTGGTCCCCTTGACCCTCAGACTGCATCTGGGCACAGATTTATCCTGGTGGTAGTGGATCATGCCACCAGGTACCCAGAGGCAATTCCCTGAGGACCACCACAGCACCTGTGGTGGCAAGAGCCCTCATTGGAGTTTTCTCCAGAGTGGGTTTCCCAAAGGAGGTCATTTCTGACAGAGGTACCAACTTCATGTCAGGATATCTGAAAGCAATGTGGAAGGAGTGTGGTGTAACTTATAAGTTCACCACCCCTATCACCCACAATGCAATGGTTTAGTTGAACGCTTCAACAAAACCTTGAAAGGAATGATTAAGGGACTCCCAGAGAAGCTTAGGCGGAAATGGGACCTTCTTCTTCCTTGCCTTTTGTTTGCATACAGAGAGGTTCCACAGAAGGGGGTTGGCTACAGCCCCTTTGAGCTTCTGTTTGGGCATCCTGTGAGAGGTCCACTATGTTTGGTAAAAGAGGGCTGGGAGTTACCTCTCAAGCCCCCAAACAAGATGTGATGGACTATGTACTTGGTCTCCGCTCCCGGATGGCAGAGTACATGAAAAAGGCAACCAAAAACCTGGAGGCCAGCCAAGAATTGCAAAAAGCTTGGCATGACCAAAGGCTGTGCTGACTGTATACCAGCCAGGACAGAAAGTGTGGGTGTTGGAGCCTGTGGCCCCAGCAGCCCTCCAGGACAAGTGGAGTGGCCCCCATACAATAGTTGAACAGAAGGGAGAAGTCACCTATCTGGTGAATCTTGGAACTCCCAGGAGCCCCCTAAGGGTGCTTCATGTCAACAGATTAAAGCCATATGTTGACAGGGCTGACATGGGCTTGCTCATGGCAACTGATGAGGACCAGGAGGAGGAGAGTGACCCTCTCCCTGACCTGCTCTCTCAGAACCCTGATGATGGGTCAGTAGATGGTGTTGCTTTGGCAAGCAGCCTCACTGACCATCAGCAAACTGAGTGCAGACAAGTTCTGCAACAGTTTAGACATATGTTTAGCCTGACCCCTAGTCAGACTACCTGGTGCACCCATGAGGTGGACACTGGGGACAGTCTGCCTGTCAAGAATAAAATCTACAGGCAACCTGACCATGTCAGGGACTGTATCAGGACTGAAGTCCAGAAAATGTTGGAGTTAGGCGTGATTGAGCCTTCAGATAGCCCATGGGCTAGCCCAGTAGTCCTGGTACCCAAGCCTCATACCCAGGGTGGTAAGAAAGAAATGAGGTTTTGTGTAGACTACAGAGGCCTCAATGCAGTCACTAGGACTGATGCCTATCCCATACCAAGGGCAGATGAGCTGATTGATACTTTGGCCTCAGCCAAGTATCTAAGCACATTTGACCTAACAGCTGGCTACTGGCAAATCAGATTAGCTGATGATGCAAAAGCCAAAACAGCATTTTCGACCCCTGGTGGGCACTACCACTTTGTGGTGATGCCCTTTGGATTGAAAAATGCACCTGCCACTTTTCAGAGGTTGGTGAATAAAGTTCTGGCAGGGATGGAAACTTATTGCTCAGCTTATCTAGATGATATTGCTGTCTTTAGTTCCTCCTGGCAGGATCACCTGGTCCACCTCAGAAATGTTTTGGAGGCCCTGCAGAAAGCAGGCCTCACTATCAAGGCCACCAAGTGCCAGATAGGGCAGAGTCAGGTTGTGTACCTGGGCCACCTTGTAGGTGGAGGCCAGGTTCAGCCTTTGCAGAGCAAAATCCAAACCATACTGGAATGGGTTGCTCCAACCACCCAGACACAGGTGAGAGCCTTCTTAGGCCTGACTGGGTACTATAGGAGGTTTGTCAAGGGATATGGATCTATAGTGACCCCCTTGAATGATCTTACCTCTAAGAAAATGCCAAAAAGGTTCAGTGGACAGCTAGCTGTCAAAAGGCATTTGAAGACCTAAAGCAGGCCATGTGCACTGCCCCCATCTTACAGAGTCCAGACTACACCAAAAAGTTCATTGTCCAAACAGATGCTTCTGAGCTGGGTGTGGGAGCTGTACTGTCTCAACTGAATGATGAAGGTCAAGACCAGCCAGTAGCTTTTATTAGCAGAAGGCTGACCCCTAGAGAGAAACGTTGGTCAGCTATAGAGAGGAGGCCTTTGCTGTGGTATGGGCCCTGAAGAAGCTGAGGCCATACTTGTTTGGTACTCACTTCATAGTTCAGACTGACCACAAGCCCCTCCTATGGCTAAAGCAGATGAAAGGTGAAAACCCAAAACTTTTGAGGTGGTCCATTTCCCTACAGGGGATGGACTATACAGTGGAACATAGGCCTGGGACCCAACATGCCAATGCAGATGGACTCTCAAGGTATTTCCACTTTGAACACGAAGACTCAACTGGTCAAGGTTAGTTTAGTGTCCCTACGTTTGGGGGGGTTGTGTAGGAGAGTAGGATCTGCCTCTTATGTTGCCCCCACTTTTTTCTGATGTTAGCACTGGTTTCTGGCTATAGTCTGGCTGGGTCCCTGCCAATCAGGGCCCCAGCCTCTCTGTTCTCTCTAAACGACATGGAGTGCACTCTAGGTGCACTAGTGATTGGATACTGTGGTGCCTTATGAGTCCCTAGTATATGGTACCTTAGGTGCCAGGGGCATAGGTACTTCACAGGCCTACCAGGGGCTGCAGCATGTGTTATGCCACCCCTGGGAAGCAGTCTAAATCTGACACCACAGGCCTGCTACTGCAGCCTGGGTGAGGTGGTGCTAGCACCCCTCACTGAGATATAGGTTTCCTATATCTCTCCTGCACACACATATAAACCTATCAGTCACCCCTAAGGCAGGCCCTATCAATCCTGAGGGCAGGGTGCTTGGCTTCTATGTGAGGGGGTGCCTCTGCATGAGCAGGGCCCCTCTGCAGTTCTCAGAGTCCATTCTCTGGTGCTGTTTGTGGATGCGGTTAAACCATATACTATTTAAGTGCATTATATCCTCGCGGTAAATGCTAACTTTGGAATGGCTGCATCAAAACATGTCGTGTTTGGTGTCAAACATCTTGGAATACTACCCCCCGCCAATCTTGGCGGCGGGGGTAGCATTCCACCCTTCTAGAGGGATAAGACATGTACCTGCTGTGGAAACGCGGTAGAATCCTAAAGAGCCCTGGCATCACAAAATGGATGCCACCAGTCACAGTCACTGGGCTGCCCTCCTGCTGATGACCGAAACTCACAGTGGAGGAAGCCCAACAATAGGCATCCTGTCACAGGGAGGTGTAACCACCTTCCAGACAGGGTTTAGTGTATTGGGGCTGGGTGGGTGCACTCTTAGAGTGCTTTGAAGTCCTGCACTGGGGGAGCAGAAGGCTCCTCTGTGCATATGCCAGTTCAAACCAGCTCAGGGGCTACCTGCCCCTGCTCTGGCGCGAAACTGGACAAAGGGAAGTGGGTGTAGCCACCCCTCCCTTGACCCTCCCATAGGTGGGGTCATAGAGCTAGTCCATCCCCTCTTTTTAGTATAAGAGGGGGAACCTTGCCATTGCAAAGCAGATAACCCCTGGACGATGCTCTACAGAAGAATCCTGGCCCTTCGACGTTCCACTACCTTTGGAAGACAGAAGAATCTCCCTTGGAGTCAAGGAGTGACTCCCCTGCTTGGCAGGCACCAAAAACGACAACGACGGTCGCAAACTACGCCGCTCCCGCCGGAGTCCGAAGTCCCTGCAGCCCAAGAAGTGGATTTCCTGACCTCTCCCAGGCCATCGTGAGTCCCCAGCGAAGCTGAGGCAAGTGGACCCCACGAGTAACGAGGAACCGCGACCCCTGGGTACCGTGCACTATTGTCGAGTGCAACCCCTTCACAACGTTCTACGAACTTGTGCTTTGGACCACGTGTGGTCCCGACCTCCAACAGGAAGCCCTCCGAAGATCAGAGGCCTACACTGTCCCGAGTGACCGTGGGCCCCTGTTGAGTGATTCCGCCCGAGGTGTCTTCGCGATCCCTTGCCCGCCGGCTTGTGGGTCCCCAGAAGACTTCTTAAAGAAACCAAAGGGCTCCCTGGTTGCTCCAGGCCTGCCCTGACTTACCCTCACTGGGTGAGTTCCACAGACCTTGCTGGTCTGCGCCATCGACTTTTCTTCATCTCCCCAAGACTTGCGGCTGCCAAGGCTTGTTGGCTCCGATCGAGTTGCCGACACAGGAGTCGGCTGCAGACGTCGAGGGGCACACCGAATCCAGCTCCTGGTCATCGTCGACGCCTCCTGGACCACGTGGCTGAAGAGTCAAGGCACCCACAACCGACCTGAAGCGACCGACGACGGTGGGCATCCATCTTCCTTGCCCCGGGTCACTGCCAAGTGACTTTGAACACTGTCCCCTCTGCTTTCAGGTCATCCTTCTTCAGAATCCAGGCTTGGATTCCACCGGACACTTCTTCAGCTCCCGCAAGTAGCAAGTCTTCTTTGTTCGCCATTGAAAGCGACGCCGCGACCCGACACCAAAGGACACCTGTGCACCCGGCTTCCCTGGGTGAGGTAACTCCAGCACTACGGTGCTCCTGTGGGTGTGGGCCCTAGAACTACTTACCCTGTAAGTGACTTGCTTGTAGGTTCTCCCGAAGTATCCTAAAACTCTTTATTTCCAACCGCGACTTGCCCCATTGAAGTTAACGGCGATTCGCGCCTGTGTATCCACACTGCACGCGTCCCCCGTGGGTCCTTTACTTACCTGCCTTGGGTGGTTTCGTGAGGCCCCAGCACTTCTGAAGGCCCTAGGCCTTGTCTCCTTGCAAGTCGTTGTTTCTAAGTCTCTTACTTAGTATATGGTCTGGTACGCCCCTAGGGCCCCAGCCATATTTTGTGCTTAACTTATTGAGAAACGTTGATTTGTGCATATGTTTGTCTTCTAATCTCATAAAGAGATTAGTAGAGAGTTATTTAGAAATAAATACATATATATTTGATATATATACCTGTGTGGTGTCTTTTCATTTGGTGATTCAAGAGATTATATGGTAAAACAAGCTGCTTTACATTCCTCCGAGACTTAGCCTGAAGGCTGCTCTCCACAGCTACCACTAGGATAGCTTTCTTTAAAAGGTTGTCTTAAACCTATCTACCATAAGAGTCGATTTGCCCTGGTGCAAGGTGTCCACTTTAATTAGTGAACAGCATATACCAGGCCAACTTCTCACATCTGTTCCTTCTTTCTGCACTTCTTTTCTTTCTTTCTGCACCTCTCACTTCTTTCTACACCCCTTTTGCCTCTTTCTGCAACCATCTTGACTCTTTCTGCACCTCTGTCCCTTCTTTCTGCACTTCTCTTGTTTCTTTCTGCAACTCTCATGCTTCTTTCTGCACCCTTGCCTCTTTCCCCACCCCTCTTCCCTCTTTCTGCACCCCTGTTGCCCCTTTCTGCACCTCTGTTCCTTCTTTCTGCACTTCTTTTGTTTCTTTCTGCACGTCTCTTGCTTCTTTCTACACCCCTTGTGCCTCTTTCTGCACCCCTCTTCCCTCTTTTTGCACCCCTCTTGCCTCTTTCTGCACCTCTGTTGCTTCTTTCTGCACTCCTCTTGCTTCTTTCTACACCTCTCTTGCTTCTTTCTGTACCACTCGTGCTTTTTTCTGCACCCCTCTTGCCACTTTCTGCACCCCTCTTGCCTCTTTCTGCAACTCTGTTCCTCCTTTCTGCACTTCTTTTGTTTCTTTCTGCACCTCTCTTGCTTCTTTCTGCACCCCTCTTGCCACTTTCTCCACCCCTGTTCCCCCTTTTTGCATCTCTGTTGCTTCTTTCTGCACTTCTCTTGCCTCTTTCTCCACCCCTCATCCCTCTTTCTGCACCTCTGTTGCTTCTTTCTGCACTTCTCTTGCTTCTTTCTGCACATCTGTCCCTTCTTTCTGCAACCCTTGTGCCTCTTTCTGCACCCCTCTTGCCTCTTTCTGCACCTCTGTTCCTTCTTTCTGCACTTCTTTTGTTTCTTTCTGCAACTCTCTTGCTTCTTTCTGCACACCTCTTGCTTCTTTCTGCACCCATTGTGCCTCTTTCACATCCCTCTTCCCTCTTTCTGCACCCCTCTTGCCTCTTTCTGCACCTCTGTTCCTTCTTTCTGCACTTCTTTTGTTTCTTCTGCACCTCTCTTGTTTCTTTCTCTATCCCTTTTGCCTCTTTCTCCACCCCAGTTCCCCCTCTCTGCATCTCTGTTGCTTCTTTATGCACTTCTCTTGCTTCTTTTTGCACCTCTCTTGCTTCTTTCTGCACCCTCGTGACTCTTTCTGCACCCCTCTTCCCTCTTTCTGCAATCCTCTTGCCTCTATCTGCACCTCTGTTGCTTCTTTCTGCACTTCTTTTGTTTCTTTCTGCACCCCTCTTGCCTCTTTCTGCACCTCAGTTCCTTCTTTCTGCACCCCTCTTGCCTCTTTCTGCACCTGTTCCTTCTTTCTGCTCTTCTTTTGTTTCTTTCTGCAGCTCTCTTGCTTCTTTCTGCACCCCTTGCCTCTTTCTCCACCCCTCTTCCCTCTTTCTTCACCCCTGTTGCTTCTTTCTGCACCTTTGTTCCTTCTTTCTGCACTTCTTTTGTTTCTTCTGCACCTCTCTTGTTTCTTTCTCTATCCCTTTTGCCTCTTTCTCCACCCCAGTTCCCCCTCTCTGCATCTCTGTTGCTTCGTTATGCACTTCTCTTGCTTCTTTTTGCACCTCTCTTGCTTCTTTCTGCACCCTCGTGACTCTTTCTGCACCCCTCTTCCCTCTTTCTGCAATCCTCTTGCCTCTATCTGCACCTCTGTTGCTTCTTTCTGCACTTCTTTTGTTTCTTTCTGCACCCCTCTTGCCTCTTTCTGCACCTCAGTTCCTTCTTTCTGCACCCCTCTTGCCTCTTTCTGCACCTGTTCCTTCTTTCTGCTCTTCTTTTGGTTCTTTCTGCAGCTCTCTTGCTTCTTTCTGCACCCCTTGCCTCTTTCTCCACCCCTCTTCCCTCTTTCTTCACCCCTGTTGCTTCTTTCTGCACCTTTGTTCCTTCTTTCTGCACTTCTTTTGTTTCTTCTGCACCTCTCTTGTTTCTTTCTCTATCCCTTTTGCCTCTTTCTCCACCCCAGTTCCCCCTCTCTGCATCTCTGTTGCTTCGTTATGCACTTCTCTTGCTTCTTTTTGCACCTCTCTTGCTTCTTTCTGCACCCCTCGTGACACTTTCTGCACCCCTCTTCCCTCTTTCTGCAATACTCTTGCCTCTATCTGCACCTCTGTTGCTTCTTTCTGCACTTCTTTTGTTTCTTTCTGCACCCCTCTTGCCTCTTTCTGCACCTCAGTTCCTTCTTTCTGCACCCCTCTTGCCTCTTTCTGCACCTGTTCCTTCTTTCTGCTCTTCTTTTGGTTCTTTCTGCAGCTCTCTTGCTTCTTTCTGCACCCCTTCCCTCTTTCTTCACCCCTCTTGCTTCTTTCTGCACCCCTTGTGCCTCTTTCACATCCCTCTTCCCTCTTTCTGCACCCCTCTTGCCTCTTTCTGTACCTCTGTTCCTTCTTTCTGCACCTCTGTTCCTTCTTTCTGCACCTCTCGCTTCTTTCAGCACCCCTTTTGCCTATTTCAGCACCCCACTTGCCTCTTTCTGCACCTTTGTTCCTTCTTTCTGAAGCTCTCTTGCTTCTTTCTGTACCCCCTTGCCTCTTTCCCCACCCCTCTTCCCTCTTCCTTTACCCCTCTTGCCTGTTTCTGCACCTCTGTTGCTTCTTTCTGCACTACTCTTGCTTCTTTCTGCATCTCTTTGCTTCTTTCTGCACCACTCATGCTTCTTTCTGCACCCCTCTTCCCTCTTTCTGCACCCCTCTTGCCTCTTTCTGCACCTCTGTTCCTTCTTTCTGCTCTTCTTTTGTTTCTTTCTGCACCCCTCTTGCCCCTTTCTCCACCCTGTTCCCCCTTTTTGCATCTCTGTTGCTTCTTTCTGCACTTCTCTTGCCTTTTCTCCACCCCTCATCCCTCTTTCTGCACCTCTGTTGCTTCTTTCTACACTTCTCTTGCTTCTTTCTGCACCTCTGTCCCTTCTTTCTGCAACCCTTGTGGCTCTTTCTGCACCACTCTTGCCTCTTTCTGCACCTCTGTCCCTTCTTTATTCACTTCTTTTGTTTCTTTCTGCAACTCTCTTGCGTCTTTCTCTACCCCTCTTGCTTCTTTCTGCACCCCTCATGCCTCTTTCACACCCCTCTTCCCTCTTTCTGCACCCCTCTTGCCTCTTTCTGCACCTCTGTTCCTTCTTTCTGCACTTCTTTTGTTTCTTCTGCACCTCTCTTGTTTCTTTCTCTATCCCTTTTGCCTCTTTCTCCACCCCAGTTCCCCCTCTCTGCATCTCTGTTGCTTCTTTATGCACTTCTCTTGCTTCTTTTTGCACCTCTCTTGCTTCTTTCTGCACCCCTCGTGACTCTTTCTGCACCCCTCTTCCCTCTTTCTGCAATCCTCTTGCCTCTATCTGCACCTCTGTTGCTTCTTTCTGCACTTCTTTTGTTTCTTTCTGCACCCCTCTTGCCTCTTTCTGCACCTCAGTTCCTTCTTTCTGCACCCCTCTTGCCTCTTTCTGCACCTGTTCCTTCTTTCTGCTCTTCTTTTGTTTCTTTCTGCAGCTCTCTTGCTTCTTTCTGCACCCCTTGCCTCTTTCTCCACCCTCTTCCCTCTTTCTTCACCCCTGTTGCTTCTTTCTGCACCTTTGTTCCTTCTTTCTGCACTTCTTTTGTTTCTTCTGCACCTCTCTTGTTTCTTTCTCTATCCCTTTTGCCTCTTTCTCCACCCCAGTTCCCCCTCTCTGCATCTCTGTTGCTTCTTTATGCACTTCTCTTGCTTCTTTTTGCACCTCTCTTGCTTCTTTCGGCACCCCTCGTGACTCTTTCTGCACCCCTCTTCCCTCTTTCTGCAATCCTCTTGCCTCTATCTGCACCTCTGTTGCTTCTTTCTGCACTTCTTTTGTTTCTTTCTGCACCCCTCTTGCCTCTTTCTGCACCTCAGTTCTTCTTTCTGCACCCCTCTTGCCTCTTTCTGCACCTGTTCCTTCTTTCTGCTCTTCTTTTGGTTCTTTCTGCAGCTCTCTTGCTTCTTTCTGCACCCCTTGCCTCTTTCTCCACCCCTCTTCCCTCTTTCTTCACCCCTCTTGCTTCTTTCTGCACCCCTTGTGCCTCTTTCACATCCCTCTTCCCTCTTTCTGCACCCCTCTTGCCTCTTTCTGTACCTCTGTTCCTTCTTTCTGCACCTCTGTTCCTTCTTTCTGCACCTCTCGCTTCTTTCAGCACCCCTTTTGCCTATTTCAGCACCCCACTTGCCTCTTTCTGCACCTTTGTTCCTTCTTTCTGAAGCTCTCTTGCTTCTTTCTGTACCCCCTTGCCTCTTTCCCCACCCCTCTTCCCTCTTTCTTTACCCCTCTTGCCTCTTTCTGCACCTCTGTTGCTTCTTTCTGCACTACTCTTGCTTCTTTCTGCATCTCTTTGCTTCTTTCTGCACCACTCATGCTTCTTTCTGCACCCCTCTTCCCTCTTTCTGCACCCTCTTGCCTCTTTCTGCACCTCTGTTCCTTCTTTCTGCTCTTCTTTTGTTTCTTTCTGCACCCCTCTTGCCACTTTCTCCACCCTGTTCCCCCTTTTGCATCTCTGTTGCTTCTTTCTGCACTTCTCTTGCCTTTTCTCCACCCCTCATCACTCTTTCTGCACCTCTGTTGCTTCTTTCTACACTTCTCTTGCTTCTTTCTGCACCTCTGTCCCTTCTTTCTGCAACCCTTGTGGCTCTTTCTGCACCACTCTTGCCTCTTTCTGCACCTCTGTCCCTTCTTTATTCACTTCTTTTGTTTCTTTCTGCAACTCTCTTGCGTCTTTCTCTACCCCTCTTGCTTCTTTCTGCACCCCTCATGCCTCTTTCACACCCCTCTTCCCTCTTTCTGCACCCCTCTTGCCCTTACTGCACATCTGTTCCTTCTTTCTGCACTTCTTTTGTTTCTTCTGCACCTCTCTTGTTTCTTTCTCTATCCCTTTTGCCTCTTTCTGCACCGCTCTTCCCTCTTTTTGCACCCCTCTTGCCTCTTTCTGCACCTCTGTTGCTTCTTTCTGCACTCCTCTTGCTTCTTTCTACACCTCTCTTGCTTCTTTCTGCACCACTCGTGCTTCTTTCTGCACCCCTCTTGCCTCTTTCTGCACCCCTCTTGCCTCTTTCTGCACCCCTCTTGCCTCTTTCTGCACCTCTGTTGCTTCTTTCTGCACTCCTCTTGCTTCTTTCTACACCTCTCTTGCTTCTTTCTGCACCACTCGTGCTTCTTTCTGCACCCCTCTTGCCTCTTTCTGCACCCCTCTTGCCTCTTTCTCCACCCCTCTTCCCCCTTTTATCATCTCTGTTCCTTCTTTCTGCATCTCTTTGCTTCTTTCTGCACCACTCATGCTTCTTTCTGCCTCCCTCTTCCCTCTTTCTGTACCCCCTTGCCTCTTTCTTCACCCATTCACCCTCTTTCTGCACCCCTGTTGCCTCTTTCTGCACCTCTGCTCTTTCTTTCTGCACTTCTTTTGTTTCTTTCTGCAGATCTCTTGCTTCTTTCTGCACCCCACGTGCCTCTTTCTGCACCCCTCTTCTCCCTTTTTGCACCCCTTTTTCCTCTTTCTGCACCTCTGTTGCTTCTTTCTGCACTCCTCCTGCTTCTTTCTGCACTCCGAGTGCCTCTTTCACACCCTCTTCCCTCTTTGTGCACCCCTCTTGCCTCTTTATACACCTCTGTTCCTTCTTTCTGACCTTCTTTTCTTTCTTTCTGCACCTCTCGCTTCTTTCTGTACCCCTTTTGCCTCTTTCTGCAACCCTCTTGACTCTTTCTGCACCTCTGCCCCTTCTTTCTGCACTTCTCTTGTTTCTTTCTGCAACTCTCATGCTTCTTTCTACACCCCTTGTGCCTCTTTCTCCACCCCTCATCCCTCTTTCTGCACCCCTGTTTCCCCTTTCTGCACCTCTGTTCCTTCTTTCTGCACTTCTTTTGTTTCTTTCTGCACGTCTCTTGCTTCTTTCTACACCCCTTGTGCCTCTTTCTGCACCCCTCTTCCCTCTTTTTGCACCCCTCTTGCCTCTTTCTGCACCTCTGTTGCTTCTTTCTGCACTCCTCTTGCTTCTTTCTACACCTCTCTTGCTTCTTTCTGCACCACTCGTGCTTCTTTCTGCACCCCTCTTGCCTCTTTCTGCACCCCTCTTGCCTCTTTCTGCAACTCTGTTCCTTCTTTCTGCACCTCTGTTCCTTCATTCTGCACTTTTTTTGTTTCTTTCTGCACCTCTGTTCCTTCATTCTGCACTTTTTTTGTTTCTTTCTGCACCTCTCGCTTCTTTCTGCACCCCTTTTGCCTCTTTCTGCACCCCTCTTGCCTCTTTCTGCACCTTTGTTCCTTCTTTCTGCAGCTCTCTTGCTTCTTTCTGCACCCCCTTGCCTCTTCCCCACCACTCTTCCCTCTTTCTTCACCCCTGTTGCCTCTTTCTGCACCTCTGTTCCTTCTTTCTGCACTTCTTTTGTTTCTTTCTGCATATCTCTTGCTTCTTTCTGTACCCCTCGTGCCTCTTTCTGCACCCTGCTTCCCTCTTTTTGCACCCCTCTTGCCTCTTTCTGCACCTCTGTTGCTTCTTTCTGCACTACTCCTGCTTCTTTCTGCATCTCTTTGCTTCTTTCTCCACCCCTGTTCCCTCTTTCTGCACCCCTCTTGCCTCTTTCTGCACCTCTGTTCCTTCTTTCTGCTCTTCTTTTGTTTTTCTGCACCCCTCTTGCCACTTTTTCCACCCCTCATCCCTCTTTCTGCACCTCTGTTGCTTCTTTCTGCACTTCTCTTGCTTCTTTCTGCACCTCTGTCCCTTCTTTCTGCAACCCTTGTGCCTCTTTCTGCACCCCTGTCCCTTCTTCACTTCTTTTGTTTCTTTCTGCAACTCTCTTTCGTCTTTCTGCACCCCCTTGCTTCTTTCTGCACCCCTTGTGCCTCTTTCACACCCCTCTTCCCTCTTTCTGCACCCCTCTTGCCTCTTTCTGTACCTCTGTTCCTTCTTTCTGCACCTCTGTTCCTTCTTTCTGCACCTCTCGCTTCTTTCAGCACCCCTTTTGCCTATTTCAGCACCCCACTTGCCTCTTTCTGCACCTTTGTTCCTTCTTTTTGCAGCTCTCTTGCTTCTTTCTGTACCCCCTTGCCTCTTTCCCCACCCCTCTTCCCTCTTTCTTTACCCCTCTTGCCTCTTTCTGCACCTCTGTTGCTTCTTTCTGCACTACTCTTGCTTCTTTCTGTATCTCTTTGCTTCTTTCTGCACCACTCATGCTTCTTTCTGCACCCCTCTTCCCTCTTTCTGCACCCCTCTTGCCTCTTTCTGCACCTCTGTTCCTTATTTCTGCTCTTCTTTTATTTCTTTTTGCACCCCTCGTGCCACTTTCTCCACCCCTGTTCCCCCTTTATGCATCTCTGTTGCTTCTTTCTGCACTTCTCTTGCCTTTTCTCCACCCCTCATCCCTCTTTCTGCACCTCTGTTGCTTCTTTCTACACTTCTCTTGCTTCTTTCTGCACCTCTGTCCCTTCTTTCTGCAACCCTTGTGGCTCTTTCTGCACCACTCTTGCCTCTTTCTGCACCTCTGTCCCTTCTTTATTCACTTCTTTTGTTTCTTTCTGCAACTCTCTTGCGTCTTTCTCTACCCCTCTTGCTTCTTTCTGCACCCCTCATGCCTCTTTCACACCCTCTTCCCTCTTTCTGCACCCCTCTTGCCTCTTTCTGCACCTCTGTTCCTTCTTTCTGCACTTCTTTTGTTTCTTCTGCACCTCTCTTGTTTCTTTCTCTATCCCTTTTGCCTCTTTCTCCACCCCAGTTCCCCCTCTCTGCATCTCTGTTGCTTCTTTATGCACTTCTCTTGCTTCTTTTTGCACCTCTCTTGCTTCTTTCTGCACCCTCGTGACTCTTTCTGCACCCCTCTTCCCTCTTTCTGCAATCCTCTTGCCTCTATCTGCACCTCTGTTGCTTCTTTCTGCACTTCTTTTGTTTCTTTCTGCACCCCTCTTGCCTCTTTCTGCACCTCAGTTCCTTCTTTCTGCACCCCTCTTGCCTCTTTCTGCACCTGTTCCTTCTTTCTGCTCTTCTTTTGTTTCTTTCTGCAGCTCTCTTGCTTCTTTCTGCACCCCTTGCCTCTTTCTCCACCCCTCTTCCCTCTTTCTTCACCCCTGTTGCTTCTTTCTGCACCTTTGTTCCTTCTTTCTGCACTTCTTTTGTTTCTTCTGCACCTCTCTTGTTTCTTTCTCTATCCCTTTTGCCTCTTTCTCCACCCCAGTTCCCCCTCTCTGCATCTCTGTTGCTTCTTTATGCACTTCTCTTGCTTCTTTTTGCACCTCTCTTGCTTCTTTCTGCACCCCTCGTGACTCTTTCTGCACCCCTCTTCCCTCTTTCTGCAATCCTCTTGCCTCTATCTGCACCTCTGTTGCTTCTTTCTGCACTTCTTTTGTTTCTTTCTGCACCCCTCTTGCCTCTTTCTGCACCTCAGTTCCTTCTTTCTGCACCCCTCTTGCCTCTTTCTGCACCTGTTCCTTCTTTCTGCTCTTCTTTTGGTTCTTTCTGCAGCTCTCTTGCTTCTTTCTGCACCCTTGCCTCTTTCTCCACCCCTCTTCCCTCTTTCTTCACCCCTCTTGCTTCTTTCTGCACCCCTTGTGCCTCTTTCACATCCCTCTTCCCTCTTTCTGCACCCCTCTTGCCTCTTTCTGTACCTCTGTTCCTTCTTTCTGCACCTCTGTTCCTTCTTTCTGCACCTCTCGCTTCTTTCAGCACCCCTTTTGCCTATTTCAGCACCCCACTTGCCTCTTTCTGCACCTTTGTTCCTTCTTTCTGAAGCTCTCTTGCTTCTTTCTGTACCCCCTTGCCTCTTTCCCCACCCCTCTTCCCTCTTTCTTTACCCCTCTTGCCTCTTTCTGCACCTCTGTTGCTTCTTTCTGCACTACTCTTGCTTCTTTCTGCATCTCTTTGCTTCTT
Source organism: Calotriton arnoldi (assembly GCA_963921515.1). NCBI lineage: Eukaryota > Metazoa > Chordata > Amphibia > Caudata > Salamandridae > Calotriton > Calotriton arnoldi. The sequence goes on along the minus strand of CAWUFW010013354.1, from coordinate 61,066 downwards.
TCTGCACCACTCATGCTTCTTTCTGCACCCCTCTTCCCTCTTTCTGCACCCCTCTTGCCTCTTTCTGCACCTCTGTTCCTTCTTTCTGCTCTTCTTTTGTTTCTTTCTGCACCCCTCTTGCCACTTTCTCCACCCTGTTCCCCCTTTTTGCATCTCTGTTGGTTCTTTCTGCACTTCTCTTGCCTTTTCTCCACCCCTCATCCCTCTTTCTGCACCTCTGTCCCTTCTTTCTGCAACCCTTGTGGCTCTTTCTGCACCACTCTTGCCTCTTTCTGCACCTCTGTCCCTTCTTTAGTCACTTCTTTTGTTTCTTTCTGCAACTCTCTTGCGTCTTTCTCTACCCCACTTGCTTCTTTCTGCACCCCTCATGCCTCTTTCACACCCCTCTTCCCTCTTTCTGCACCCCTCTTGCCCTTACTGCACCTCTGTTCCTTCTTTCTGCACTTCTTTTGTTTCTTCTGCACCTCTCTTGTTTCTTTCTCTATCCCTTTTGCCTCTTTCTGCACCCCTCTTCCCTCTTTTTGCACCCCTCTTGCCTATTTCTGCACCTCTGTTGCTTCTTTCTGCACTCCTCTTGCTTCTTTCTACACCTCTCTTGCTTCTTTCTGCACCACTCGTGCTTCTTTCTGCACCCCTCTTGCCTCTTTCTGCACCCCTCTTGCCTCTTTCTGCACCCCTCTTGCCTCTTTCTGCAACTCTGTTCCTTCTTTCTGCACTTCATTTGTTTCTTTCTGCACCCCTCTTGCCTCTTTCTGCACCTCTGTTCCTTCTTTCTGCACTTCTTTTGTTTCTTTCTGCATATCTCTTGCTTCTTTCTGTACCCCTCGTGCCTCTTTCTGCACCCCGCTTCCCTCTTTTTGCACCCCTCTTGCCTCTTTCTGCACCTCTGTTGCTTCTTTCTGCACTACTCCTGCTTCTTTCTGCATCTCTTTGCTTCTTTCTGCACCACTCATGCTTCTTTCTCCACCCCTCTTCCCTCTTTCTGCACCCCTCTTGCCTCTTTCTGCACCTCTGTTCCTTCTTTCTGCTCTTCTTTTGTTTTTCTGCACCCCTCTTGCCACTTTCTCCACCCCTCATCCCTCTTTCTGCACCTCTGTTGCTTCTTTCTGCACTTCTCTTGCTTCTTTCTGCACCTCTGTCCCTTCTTTCTGCAACCCTTGTGCCTCTTTCTGCACCCCTGTCCCTTCTTCACTTCTTTTGTTTCTTTCTGCAACTCTCTTCCCTCTTACTGCACCCCTCTTGCCTCTTTCTGCACCTCTGTTCCTTCTTTCTGCACTTCTTTTGTTTCTTTCTGCAACTCTCTTGTTTCTTTCTGTATCCCTCTTGCCTCTTTCTCCACCCCACTTCCCCCTTTCTGCATCTCTGTTGCTTATTTCTGCATTTCTCTTGCTTCTTTCTGCATCTCTCTTGTTTCTTTCTGCACCCCTCGTTCCTTTTTCTGCATCCCTCATCCCTCTTTCTGCACTCCTCTTGCCTCTTTCTGCACCTATGTTGCTTCTTTCTTTAACTTCTTTTGTTGCTTTCTGCACCTCTTGCTTGTTTCTACACACCTATTGCCTCTTTCTCCACCCCTCTTCCCCCTTTTTTCATCTCTGTTCCTTCTTTCTGCACTTCTTCTGTTTCTTTCTGCAGCTCTCTTGCTTCTTTCTGCACCCCCTTGCCTCTTTCTTCACCCATTCACCCTCTTTCTGCACCCCTGTTGCCTCTTTCTGCACCTCTGCTCTTTCTTTCTGCACTTCTTTTGTTTCTTTCTGCACATCTCTTGCTTTTTTCTGCACCCCACGTGCCTCTTTCTGCACCCCTCTTCTCCCTTTTGCACCCTTGCCTCTTTCTCCACCCCTCTTCCCTCTTTCTGCACCCCTGTTGCCCCGTTCTGCACCTCTGTTCCTTCTTTCTGCACTTCTTTTGTTTCTTTCTGCACGTCTCTTGCTTCTTTCTACACCCCTTGTGCCTCTTTCTGCACCCCTCTTCCCTCTTTTTGCACCCCTCTTGCCTCTTTCTGCACCTCTGTTGCTTCTTTCTGCACTCCTCTTGCTTCTTTCTACACCTCTCTTGCTTCTTTCTGTACCACTCGTGCCTCTTTCTCCACCCCACTTCCCCCTTTCTGCATCTCTGTTGCTTATTTATGCATTTCTCTTGCTTCTTTCTGCATCTCTCTTGTTTCTTTCTGCACCCCTCGTTCCTTTTTCTGCATCCCTCATCCCTCTTTCTGCACTCCTCTTGCCTCTTTCTGCACCTATGTTGCTTCTTTCTTTAACTTCTTTTGTTTCTTTCTGCACCTCTTGCTTGTTTCTACACACCTATTGCCTCTTTCTCCACCCCTCTTCCCCCTTTTTTCATCTCTGTTCCTTCTTTCTGCACTTCTTCTGTTTCTTTCTGCAGCTCTCTTGCTTCTTTCTGCACCCCCTTGCCTCTTTCTTCACCCATTCACCCTCTTTCTGCACCCCTGTTGCCTCTTTCTGCACCTCTGCTCTTTCTTTCTGCACTTCTTTTGTTTCTTTCTGCACATCTCTTACTTCTTTCTGCAACCCACGTGCCTCTTTCTGCACCCCTCTTCTCCCTTTTGCACCCCTATTTCCTCTTTCTGCACCTCCGTTGCTTCTTTCTGCACTCCTCCTGCTTCTTTCTGCACTCCGAGTGCCTCTTTCACACCCTCTTCCCTCTTTGTGCACCCCTCTTGCCTCTTTCTGCACCTCTGTTCCTTCTTTCTGCACTTCTTTTGTTTCTTTCTGCACCTCTCTTGTTTCTTTCTGTATACTTCTTGCCTCTTTCTCCACCCCACTTCCCCCTTTCTGCATCTCTGTTGCTTCTTTATGCATTTCTCTTGCTTCTTTCTGCATCTCTCTTGCTTGTTTCTGCACCCCTCTTGCCTGTTTCTGCACCCCTCATCCCTCTTTCTGCACTCCTCTTGCCTCTTTATGCACCTCTGTTGCTTCTTTCTGCACTTCTTTTGTTTCTTTCTGCACCCCTCTTGCCTCTTTCTGCACCTCTGTTCCTTCATTCTGCACTTCTTTTGTTTCTTTCTGCACCTCTCGCTTCTTGCTGCACCCCTTTTGCCTCTTTCTGCACCCCTCTTGCCTCTTTCTGCACCTTTGTTCCTTCTATCTGCAGCTCTATTGCTTCTTTCTGCTCCCCCTTGCCTCTTTCCCCACCCCTCTTCCCTCTTTCTTCACCCCTGTTGCCTCGTTCTGCACCTCTGTTCCTTCTTTCTGCACTTCTTTTGTTTCTTTCTGTATATCTCTTGCTTCTTTCCGCACCCCTCGTGCCTCTTTCTGTACCCCGCTTCCCTCTTGCCTCTTTCTGCACCTCTGTTGCTTCTTTCTCCACTACTCTTGCTTCTTTCTGCATCTCTTTGCTTCTTTCTGCACCACTCATGCTTCTTTCTGCACCCCTCTTCCCTCTTTATGCACCCCTCTTGCCTCTTTCTGCACCTTTGTTCCTTCTTTCTGCTCTTCTTTTGTTTCTTTCTGCTACCCTCTTGCCACTTTCTCCACCCCTCATCCCTCTTTCTGCACCTCTGTTGCTTCTTTCTGCACTTCTCTTGCTTCTTTCTGCACCTCTGTCCTTCTTTCTGCAACCCTTGTGCCTCTTTCTGTACCCCTCTTGCCTCTTTCTGCACCCCTGTCCCTTCTTCACTTCTTTTGTTTCTTTCTGCAACTCTCTTGCGTCTTTCTGCAACTCTCTTGCTTCTTTCTGCACGCCTCTTGCTTCTTTCTGCACCCCTTGTGCCACTTTCACACCCCTCTTCCCTCTTTCTGCACCCCTCTTGCCTCATTCTGCACCACTGTTCCTTCTTTCTGCACTTATTTTGTTTCTTTCTGCACCTCACTTGTTTCTTTCTGTATCCCTCTTGCCTCTTTCTCCACCCCACTTCCCCCTTTCTGCATCTCTGTTGCTTATTTATGCATTTCTCTTGCTTCTTTCTGCATCTCTCTTGTTTCTTTCTGCACCCCTCGTGCCTGTTTCTGCATCCCTCATCCCTCTTTCTGCACTCCTCTTGCCTCTTTCTGCACCTATGTTGCTTCTTTCTTTAACTTCTTTTGTTTCCTTCTGCACCTCTCTTGCTTGTTTCTACACCCCTATTGCCTCTTTCTCCACCCCTCTTCCCCCTTTTATCATCTCTGTTCCTTCTTTCTGCATCTCTTTGCTTCTTTCTGCACCACTCATGCTTCTTTCTGCATCCCTCTTCCCTCTTTCTGTACCCCCTTGCCTCTTTCTTCACCCATTCACCCTCTTTATGCACCCCTGTTGCCTCTTTCTGCACCTCTGCTCTTTCTTTCTGCACTTCTTTTGTTTCTTTCTGCACATCTCTTGCTTCTTTCTGCACCCCACGTGCCTCTTTCTGTACCCCTCTTCTCCCTTTTGCACCCCTTTTTCCTCTTTCTGCACCTCTGTTGCTTCTTTCTGCACTCCTCCTGCTTCTTTCTGACTCCGAGTGCCTCTTTCACACCCTCTTCCCTCTTTGTGCACCCCTCTTGCCTCTTTATGCACCTCTGATCCTTCTTTCTGACCTTCTTTTCTTTCTTTCTGCACCTCTCGCTTCTTTCTGTACCCCTTTGCCTCTTTCTGCAACCCTCTTGACTCTTTCTGCACCTCTGCCCCTTCTTTCTGCACTTCTCTTGTTTCTTTCTGCAACTCTCATGCTTCTTTCTACACCCCTTGTGCCTCTTTCTCCACCCCTCTTCCCTCTTTCTGCACCCCTGTTTCCCCTTTCTGCACCTCTGTTCCTTCTTTCTGCACTTCTTTTGTTTCTTTCTGCACGTCTCTTGCTTCTTTCTACACCCCTTGTGCCTCTTTCTGCACCCCTCTTCCCTCTTTTTGCACCCCTCTTGCCTCTTTCTGCACCTCTGTTGCCTCTTTCTGCACTCCTCTTGCTTCTTTCTACACCTCTCTTGCTTCTTTCTGCACCACTCGTGCTTCTTTCTGCACCCCTCTTGCCTCTTTCTGCACCCCTCTTGCCTCTTTCTGCAACTCTGTTCCTTCTTTCTGCACTTCATTTGTTTCTTTCTGCACCCATCTTGCCTCTTTCTGCACCTCTGTTCCTTCATTCTGCACTTTTTTGTTTCTTTCTGCACCTCTCGCTTCTTTCTGCACCCTTTTGCCTCTTTCTGCACCCCTCTTGCCTCTTTCTGCACCTTTGTTCCTTCTTTCTGCAGCTCTCTTGCTTCTTTCTGCACCCCTTGCCTCTTCCCCACCACTCTTCCCTCTTTCTTCACCCCTGTTGCCTCTTTCTGCACCTCTGTTCCTTCTTTCTGCACTTCTTTTGTTTCTTTCTGCATATCTCTTGCTTCTTTCTGTACCCCTCGTGCCTCTTTCTGCACCTTGCTTCCCTCTTTTTGCACCCCTCTTGCCTCTTTCTGCACCTCTGTTGCTTCTTTCTGCACTACTCCTGCTTCTTTCTGCATCTCTTTGCTTCTTTCTCCACCCCTGTTCCCTCTTTCTGCACCCCTCTTGCCTCTTTCTGCACCTCTGTTCCTTCTTTCTGCTCTTCTTTTGTTTTTCTGCACCCCTCTTGCCACTTTCTCCACCCCTCATCCCTCTTTCTGCACCTCTGTTGCTTCTTTCTGCACTTCTCTTGCTTCTTTCTGCACCTCTGTCCCTTCTTTCTGCAACCCTTGTGCCTCTTTCTGCACCCCTGTCCCTTCTTCACTTCTTTTGTTTCTTTCTGCAACTCTCTTGCGTCTTTCTACACCCCTCTTGCTTCTTTCTGCACCCTTGTGCCTCTTTCACACCCCTCTTCCCTCTTTCTGCACCCCTCTTGCCTCTTTCTGTACCTCTGTTCCTTCTTTCTGCACCTCTGTTCCTTCTTTCTGCACCTCTCGCTTCTTTCAGCACCCCTTTTGCCTATTTCAGCACCCCACTTGCCTCTTTCTGCACCTTTGTTCCTTCTTTCTGCAGCTCTCTTGCTTCTTTCTGTACCCCCTTGCCTCTTTCCCCACCCCTCTTCCCTCTTTCTTTACCCCTCTTGCCTCTGTCTGCACCTCTGTTGCTTCTTTCTGCACTACTCTTGCTTCTTTCTCTATCTCTTTGCTTCTTTCTGCACCACTCATGCTTCTTTCTGCACCCCTCTTCCCTCTTTCTGCACCCCTCTTCCCTCTTTCTGCACCTCTGTTCCTTCTTTCTGCTCTTCTTTTGTTTCTTTCTGCACCCCTCTTGCCACTTTCTCCACCCTGTTCCCCCTTTTTGCATCTCTGTTGCTTCTTTCTGCACTTCTCTTGCCTTTTCTCCACCCCTCATCCCTCTTTCTGCACCTCTGTTGCTTCTTTCTACACTTCTCTTGCTTCTTTCTGCACCTCTGTCCCTTCTTTCTGCAACCCTTGTGGCTCTTTCTGCACCACTCTTGCCTCTTTCTGCACCTCTGTCCCTTCTTTATTCACTTCTTTTGTTTCTTTCTGCAACTCTCTTGCGTCTTTCTCTACCCCTCTTGCTTCTTTCTGCACCCCTCATGCCTCTTTCACACCCCTCTTCCCTCTTTCTGCACCCCTCTTGCCTCTTTCTGCACCTCTGTTCCTTCTTTCTGCACTTCTTTTGTTTCTTCTGCACCTCTCTTGTTTCTTTCTCTATCCCTTTTGCCTCTTTCTCCACCCCAGTTCCCCCTCTCTGCATCTCTGTTGCTTCTTTATGCACTTCTCTTGCTTCTTTTTGCACCTCTCTTGCTTCTTTCTGCACCCTCGTGACTCTTTCTGCACCCCTCTTCCCTCTTTCTGCAATTCTCTTGCCTCTATCTGCACCTCTGTTGCTTCTTTCTGCACTTCTTTTGTTTCTTTCTGCACCCCTCTTGCCTCTTTCTGCACCTCAGTTCCTTCTTTCTGCACCCCTCTTGCCTCTTTCTGCACCTGTTCCTTCTTTCTGCTCTTCTTTTGTTTCTTTCTGCAGCTCTCTTGCTTCTTTCTGCACCCCTTGCCTCTTTCTCCACCCCTCTTCCCTCTTTCTTCACCCCTGTTGCTTCTTTCTGCACCTTTGTTCCTTCTTTCTGCACTTCTTTTGTTTCTTCTGCACCTCTCTTGTTTCTTTCTCTATCCCTTTTGCCTCTTTCTCCACCCCAGTTTCCCCTCTCTGCATCTCTGTTGCTTCTTTATGCACTTCTCTTGCTTCTTTTTGCACCTCTCTTGCTTCTTTCTGCACCCCTCCTGACTCTTTCTGCACCCCTCTTCCCTCTTTCTGCAATCCTCTTGCCTCTATCTGCACCTCTGTTGCTTCTTTCTGCACTTCTTTTGTTTCTTTCTGCACCCCTCTTGCCTCTTTCTGCACCTCAGTTCCTTCTTTCTGCACCCCTCTTGCCTCTTTCTGCACCTGTTCCTTCTTTCTGCTCTTCTTTTGGTTCTTTCTGCAGCTCTCTTGCTTCTTTCTGCACACCTTGCCTCTTTCTCCACCCCTCTTCCCTCTTTCTTCACTCCTCTTGCTTCTTTCTGCACCCCTTGTGCCTCTTTCACACCCCTCTTCCCTCTTTCTGCACCCCTCTTGCCTCTTTCTGTACCTCTGTTCCTTCTTTCTGCATCTCTGTTCCTTCTTTCTGCACCTCTCGCTTCTTTCAGCACCCCTTTTGCCTATTTCAGCACCCCACTTGCCTCTTTCTGCACCTTTGTTCCTTCTTTCTGAAGCTCTCTTGCTTCTTTCTGTACCCCCTTGCCTCTTTCCCCACCCCTCTTCCCTCTTTCTTTACCCCTCTTGCCTCTTTCTGCACCTCTGTTGCTTCTTTCTGCACTACTCTTGCTTCTTTCTGCATCTCTTTGCTTCTTTCTGCACCACTCATGCTTCTTTCTGCACCCCTCTTCCCTCTTTCTGCACCCCTCTTGCCTCTTTCTGCACCTCTGTTCCTTCTTTCTGCTCTTCTTTTGTTTCTTTCTGCACCCCTCTTGCCACTTTCTCCACCCTGTTCCCCCTTTTTGCATCTCTGTTGCTTCTTTCTGCACTTCTCTTGCCTTTTCTCCACCCCTCATCCCTCTTTCTGCACCTCTGTTGCTTCTTTCTACACTTCTCTTGCTTCTTTCTGCACCTCTGTCCCTTCTTTCTGCAACCCTTGTGGCTCTTTCTGCACCACTCTTGCCTCTTTCTGCACCTCTGTCCCTTCTTTATTCACTTCTTTTGTTTCTTTCTGCAACTCTCTTGCATCTTTCTCTACCCCTCTTGCTTCTTTCTGCACCCCTCATGCCTCTTTCACACCCCTCTTCCCTCTTTCTGCACCCCTCTTGCCCTTTCTGCACCTCTGTTCCTTCTTTCTGCACTTCTTTTGTTTCTTCTGCACCTCTCTTGTTTCTTTCTCTATCCCTTTTGCCTCTTTCTGCACCCCTCTTCCCTCTTTTTGCACCCCTCTTGCCTCTTTCTGCACCTCTGTTGCTTCTTTCTGCACTCCTCTTGCTTCTTTCTACACCTCTCTTGCTTCTTTCTTCACCACTCGTGCTTCTTTCTGCACCCCTCTTGCCTCTTTCTGCACCCCTCTTGCCTCTTTCTGTACCCCTCTTGCCTCTTTCTGCAACTCTGTTCCTTCTTTCTGCACTTCATTTGTTTCTTTCTGCACCCCTCTTGCCTCTTTCTGCACCTCTGTTCCTTCATTCTGCACTTCTTTTGTTTCTTTCTGCACCTCTCGCTTCTATCTGCACCCCTTTTGCCTCTTTCTGCACCCCTCTTGCCTCTTTCTGCACTTTTGTTCCTTCTTTCTGCAGCGCTCTTGCTTCTTTCTGCACCCCCTTGCCTCTTCCCCACCACTCTTCCCTCTTTCTTCACCCCTGTTGCCTCTTTCTGCACCTCTGTTCCTTCTTTCTGCACTTCTTTTGTTTCTTTCTGCACATCTCTTGCTTCTTTCTGTACCCCTCGTGCCTCTTTCTGCACCCCGCTTCCCTCTTTTGCACCCTCTTGCCTCTTTCTGCACCTCTGTTGCTTCTTTCTGCACTACTCCTGCTTCTTTCTGCATCTCTTTGCTTCTTTCTGCACCACTCATGCTTCTTTCTCCACCCCTCTTCCCTCTTTCTGCACCCCTCTTGCCTCTTTCTGCACCTCTGTTCCTTCTTTCTGCTCTTCTTTTGTTTTTCTGCACCCCTCTTGCCACTTTCTCCACCCCTCATCCCTCTTTCTGCACCTCTGTTGCTTCTTTCTGCACTTCTCTTGCTTCTTTCTGCACCTCTGTCCCTTCTTTCTGCAACCCTTGTGCCTCTTTCTGCATCCCTGTCCCTTCTTCACTTCTTTTGTTTCTTTCTGCAACTCTCTTGCGTCTTTCTGCACCCCTCTTGCTTCTTTCTGCACCCCTTGTGCCTCTATCACACCCCTCTTCCCTCTTTCTGCACCCCTCTTGCCTCTTTCTGTACCTCTGTTCCTTCTTTCTGCACCTCTGTTCCTTCTTTCTGCACCTCTCGCTTCTTTCAGCACCCCTTTTGCCTATTTCAGCACCCCACTTGCCTCTTTCTGCACCTTTGTTCCTTCTTTCTGCAGCTCTCTTGCTTCTTTCTGTACCCCCTTGCCTCTTTCCCCACCCCTCTTCCCTCTTTCTTTACCCCTCTTGCCTCTTTCTGCACCTCTGTTGCTTCTTTCTGCACTACTCTTGCTTCTTTCTGCATCTCTTTGCTTCTTTCTGCACCACTCATGCTTCTTTCTGCACCCCTCTTGCCTCTTTCTGCACCTCTGTTCCTTCTTTCTGCTCTTCTTTTGTTTCTTTCTGCACCCCTCTTGCCACTTTCTCCACCCTGTTCCCCCTTTTTGCATCTCTGTTGCTTCTTTCTGCACTTCTCTTGCCTTTTCTCCACCCCTCATCCCTCTTTCTGCACCTCTGTTGCTTCTTTTTACACTTCTCTTGCTTCTTTCTGCACCTCTGTCCCTTCTTTCTGCAACCTTTGTGGCTCTTTCTGCACCACTCTTGCCTCTTTCTGCACCTCTGTCCCTTCTTTCTGCACTTCTTTTGTTTCTTTCTGCAACTCTCTTGTTTCTTTCTGTATCCCTCTTGCCTCTTTCTCCACCCCACTTCCCCCTTTCTGCATCTCTGTTGCTTATTTCTGCATTTCTCTTGCTTCTTTCTGCATCTCTCTTGTTTCTTTCTGCACCCCTCGTTCCTTTTTCTGCATCCCTCATCCCTCTTTCTGCACTCCTCTTGCCTCTTTCTGCACCTATGTTGCTTCTTTCTTTAACTTCTTTTGTTGCTTTCTGCACCTCTTGCTTGTTTCTACACACCTATTGCCTCTTTCTCCACCCCTCTTCCCCCTTTTTCATCTCTGTTCCTTCTTTCTGCACTTCTTCTGTTTCTTTCTGCAGCTCTCTTGCTTCTTTCTGCACCCCCTTGCCTCTTTCTTCACCCATTCACCCTCTTTCTGCACCCCTGTTGCCTCTTTCTGCACCTCTGCTCTTTCTTTCTGCACTTCTTTTGTTTCTTTCTGCACATCTCTTGCTTTTTTCTGCACCCCACGTGCCTCTTTCTGCACCCCTCTTCTCCCTTTTTGCACCCTTGCCTCTTTCTCCACCCCTCTTCCCTCTTTCTGCACCCCTGTTGCCCCGTTCTGCACCTCTGTTCCTTCTTTCTGCACTTCTTTTGTTTCTTTCTGCACGTCTCTTGCTTCTTTCTACACCCCTTGTGCCTCTTTCTGCACCCCTCTTCCCTCTTTTTGCACCCCTCTTGCCTCTTTCTGCACCTCTGTTGCTTCTTTCTGCACTCCTCTTGCTTCTTTCTACACCTCTCTTGCTTCTTTCTGTACCACTCGTGCCTCTTTCTCCACCCCACTTCCCCCTTTCTGCATCTCTGTTGCTTATTTATGCATTTCTCTTGCTTCTTTCTGCATCTCTCTTGTTTCTTTCTGCACCCCTCGTTCCTTTTTCTGCATCCCTCATCCCTCTTTCTGCACTCCTCTTGCCTCTTTCTGCACCTATGTTGCTTCTTTCTTTAACTTCTTTTGTTTCTTTCTGCACCTCTTGCTTGTTTCTACACACCTATTGCCTCTTTCTCCACCCCTCTTCCCCTTTTTTCATCTCTGTTCCTTCTTTCTGCACTTCTTCTGTTTCTTTCTGCAGCTCTCTTGCTTCTTTCTGCACCCCCTTGCCTCTTTCTTCACCCATTCACCCTCTTTCTGCACCCCTGTTGCCTCTTTCTGCACCTCTGCTCTTTCTTTCTGCACTTCTTTTGTTTCTTTCTGCACATCTCTTACTTCTTTCTGCAACCCACGTGCCTCTTTCTGCACCCCTCTTCTCCTTTTTGCACCCCTATTTCCTCTTTCTGCACCTCCGTTGCTTCTTTCTGCACTCCTCCTGCTTCTTTCTGCACTCCGAGTGCCTCTTTCACACCCTCTTCCCTCTTTGTGCACCCCTCTTGCCTCTTTCTGCACCTCTGTTCCTTCTTTCTGCACTTCTTTTGTTTCTTTCTGCACCTCTCTTGTTTCTTTCTGTATACTTCTTGCCTCTTTCTCCACCCCACTTCCCCCTTTCTGCATCTCTGTTGCTTCTTTATGCATTTCTCTTGCTTCTTTCTGCATCTCTCTTGCTTGTTTCTGCACCCCTCTTGCCTGTTTCTGCACCCCTCATCCCTCTTTCTGCACTCCTCTTGCCTCTTTATGCACCTCTGTTGCTTCTTTCTGCACTTCTTTTGTTTCTTTCTGCACCCCTCTTGCCTCTTTCTGCACCTCTGTTCCTTCATTCTGCACTTCTTTTGTTTCTTTCTGCACCTCTCGCTTCTTGCTGCACCCCTTTGCCTCTTTCTGCACCCCTCTTGCCTCTTTCTGCACCTTTGTTCCTTCTATCTGCAGCTCTATTGCTTCTTTCTGCTCCCCCTTGCCTCTTTCCCCACCCCTCTTCCCTCTTTCTTCACCCCTGTTGCCTCGTTCTGCACCTCTGTTCCTTCTTTCTGCACTTCTTTTGTTTCTTTCTGTATATCTCTTGCTTCTTTCCGCACCCCTCGTGCCTCTTTCTGTACCCCGCTTCCCTCTTGCCTCTTTCTGCACCTCTGTTGCTTCTTTCTCCACTACTCTTGCTTCTTTCTGCATCTCTTTGCTTCTTTCTGCACCACTCATGCTTCTTTCTGCACCCCTCTTCCCTCTTTATGCACCCCTCTTGCCTCTTTCTGCACCTTTGTTCCTTCTTTCTGCTCTTCTTTTGTTTCTTTCTGCTACCCTCTTGCCACTTTCTCCACCCCTCATCCCTCTTTCTGCACCTCTGTTGCTTCTTTCTGCACTTCTCTTGCTTCTTTCTGCACCTCTGTCCTTCTTTCTGCAACCCTTGTGCCTCTTTCTGTACCCCTCTTGCCTCTTTCTGCACCCCTGTCCCTTCTTCACTTCTTTTGTTTCTTTCTGCAACTCTCTTGCGTCTTTCTGCAACTCTCTTGCTTCTTTCTGCACGCCTCTTGCTTCTTTCTGCACCCCTTGTGCCACTTTCACACCCCTCTTCCCTCTTTCTGCACCCCTCTTGCCTCATTCTGCACCACTGTTCCTTCTTTCTGCACTTATTTTGTTTCTTTCTGCACCTCACTTGTTTCTTTCTGTATCCCTCTTGCCTCTTTCTCCACCCCACTTCCCCCTTTCTGCATCTCTGTTGCTTATTTATGCATTTCTCTTGCTTCTTTCTGCATCTCTCTTGTTTCTTTCTGCACCCCTCGTGCCTGTTTCTGCATCCCTCATCCCTCTTTCTGCACTCCTCTTGCCTCTTTCTGCACCTATGTTGCTTCTTTCTTTAACTTCTTTTGTTTCCTTCTGCACCTCTCTTGCTTGTTTCTACACCCCTATTGCCTCTTTCTCCACCCCTCTTCCCCCTTTTATCATCTCTGTTCCTTCTTTCTGCATCTCTTTGCTTCTTTCTGCACCACTCATGCTTCTTTCTGCATCCCTCTTCCCTCTTTCTGTACCCCCTTGCCTCTTTCTTCACCCATTCACCCTCTTTATGCACCCCTGTTGCCTCTTTCTGCACCTCTGCTCTTTCTTTCTGCACTTCTTTTGTTTCTTTCTGCACATCTCTTGCTTCTTTCTGCACCCCACGTGCCTCTTTCTGTACCCCTCTTCTCCCTTTTTGCACCCCTTTTTCCTCTTTCTGCACCTCTGTTGCTTCTTTCTGCACTCCTCCTGCTTCTTTCTGACTCCGAGTGCCTCTTTCACACCCTCTTCCCTCTTTGTGCACCCCTCTTGCCTCTTTATGCACCTCTGATCCTTCTTTCTGACCTTCTTTTCTTTCTTTCTGCACCTCTCGCTTCTTTCTGTACCCCTTTTGCCTCTTTCTGCAACCCTCTTGACTCTTTCTGCACCTCTGCCCCTTCTTTCTGCACTTCTCTTGTTTCTTTCTGCAACTCTCATGCTTCTTTCTACACCCCTTGTGCCTCTTTCTCCACCCCTCTTCCCTCTTTCTGCACCCCTGTTTCCCCTTTCTGCACCTCTGTTCCTTCTTTCTGCACTTCTTTTGTTTCTTTCTGCACGTCTCTTGCTTCTTTCTACACCCCTTGTGCCTCTTTCTGCACCCCTCTTCCCTCTTTTTGCACCCCTCTTGCCTCTTTCTGCACCTCTGTTGCCTCTTTCTGCACTCCTCTTGCTTCTTTCTACACCTCTCTTGCTTCTTTCTGCACCACTCGTGCTTCTTTCTGCACCCCTCTTGCCTCTTTCTGCACCCCTCTTGCCTCTTTCTGCAACTCTGTTCCTTCTTTCTGCACTTCATTTGTTTCTTTCTGCACCCATCTTGCCTCTTTCTGCACCTCTGTTCCTTCATTCTGCACTTTTTTTGTTTCTTTCTGCACCTCTCGCTTCTTTCTGCACCCCTTTTGCCTCTTTCTGCACCCCTCTTGCCTCTTTCTGCACCTTTGTTCCTTCTTTCTGCAGCTCTCTTGCTTCTTTCTGCACCCCTTGCCTCTTCCCCACCACTCTTCCCTCTTTCTTCACCCCTGTTGCCTCTTTCTGCACCTCTGTTCCTTCTTTCTGCACTTCTTTTGTTTCTTTCTGCATATCTCTTGCTTCTTTCTGTACCCCTCGTGCCTCTTTCTGCACCTTGCTTCCCTCTTTTTGCACCCCTCTTGCCTCTTTCTGCACCTCTGTTGCTTCTTTCTGCACTACTCCTGCTTCTTTCTGCATCTCTTTGCTTCTTTCTCCACCCCTGTTCCCTCTTTCTGCACCCCTCTTGCCTCTTTCTGCACCTCTGTTCCTTCTTTCTGCTCTTCTTTTGTTTTTCTGCACCCCTCTTGCCACTTTCTCCACCCCTCATCCCTCTTTCTGCACCTCTGTTGCTTCTTTCTGCACTTCTCTTGCTTCTTTCTGCACCTCTGTCCCTTCTTTCTGCAACCCTTGTGCCTCTTTCTGCACCCCTGTCCCTTCTTCACTTCTTTTGTTTCTTTCTGCAACTCTCTTGCGTCTTTCTACACCCCTCTTGCTTCTTTCTGCACCCCTTGTGCCTCTTTCACACCCCTCTTCCCTCTTTCTGCACCCCTCTTGCCTCTTTCTGTACCTCTGTTCCTTCTTTCTGCACCTCTGTTCCTTCTTTCTGCACCTCTCGCTTCTTTCAGCACCCCTTTTGCCTATTTCAGCACCCCACTTGCCTCTTTCTGCACCTTTGTTCCTTCTTTCTGCAGCTCTCTTGCTTCTTTCTGTACCCCCTTGCCTCTTTCCCCACCCCTCTTCCCTCTTTCTTTACCCCTCTTGCCTCTGTCTGCACCTCTGTTGCTTCTTTCTGCACTACTCTTGCTTCTTTCTCTATCTCTTTGCTTCTTTCTGCACCACTCATGCTTCTTTCTGCACCCCTCTTCCCTCTTTCTGCACCCCTCTTCCCTCTTTCTGCACCTCTGTTCCTTCTTTCTGCTCTTCTTTTGTTTCTTTCTGCACCCCTCTTGCCACTTTCTCCACCCTGTTCCCCCTTTTTGCATCTCTGTTGCTTCTTTCTGCACTTCTCTTGCCTTTTCTCCACCCCTCATCCCTCTTTCTGCACCTCTGTTGCTTCTTTCTACACTTCTCTTGCTTCTTTCTGCACCTCTGTCCCTTCTTTCTGCAACCCTTGTGGCTCTTTCTGCACCACTCTTGCCTCTTTCTGCACCTCTGTCCCTTCTTTATTCACTTCTTTTGTTTCTTTCTGCAACTCTCTTGCGTCTTTCTCTACCCCTCTTGCTTCTTTCTGCACCCCTCATGCCTCTTTCACACCCCTCTTCCCTCTTTCTGCACCCCTCTTGCCTCTTTCTGCACCTCTGTTCCTTCTTTCTGCACTTCTTTTGTTTCTTCTGCACCTCTCTTGTTTCTTTCTCTATCCCTTTTGCCTCTTTCTCCACCCCAGTTCCCCCTCTCTGCATCTCTGTTGCTTCTTTATGCACTTCTCTTGCTTCTTTTTGCACCTCTCTTGCTTCTTTCTGCACCCCTCGTGACTCTTTCTGCACCCCTCTTCCCTCTTTCTGCAATTCTCTTGCCTCTATCTGCACCTCTGTTGCTTCTTTCTGCACTTCTTTTGTTTCTTTCTGCACCCCTCTTGCCTCTTTCTGCACCTCAGTTCCTTCTTTCTGCACCCCTCTTGCCTCTTTCTGCACCTGTTCCTTCTTTCTGCTCTTCTTTTGTTTCTTTCTGCAGCTCTCTTGCTTCTTTCTGCACCCCTTGCCTCTTTCTCCACCCCTCTTCCCTCTTTCTTCACCCCTGTTGCTTCTTTCTGCACCTTTGTTCCTTCTTTCTGCACTTCTTTTGTTTCTTCTGCACCTCTCTTGTTTCTTTCTCTATCCCTTTTGCCTCTTTCTCCACCCCAGTTTCCCCTCTCTGCATCTCTGTTGCTTCTTTATGCACTTCTCTTGCTTCTTTTTGCACCTCTCTTGCTTCTTTCTGCACCCCTCCTGACTCTTTCTGCACCCCTCTTCCCTCTTTCTGCAATCCTCTTGCCTCTATCTGCACCTCTGTTGCTTCTTTCTGCACTTCTTTTGTTTCTTTCTGCACCCCTCTTGCCTCTTTCTGCACCTCAGTTCCTTCTTTCTGCACCCCTCTTGCCTCTTTCTGCACCTGTTCCTTCTTTCTGCTCTTCTTTTGGTTCTTTCTGCAGCTCTCTTGCTTCTTTCTGCACACCTTGCCTCTTTCTCCACCCCTCTTCCCTCTTTCTTCACTCCTCTTGCTTCTTTCTGCACCCCTTGTGCCTCTTTCACACCCCTCTTCCCTCTTTCTGCACCCCTCTTGCCTCTTTCTGTACCTCTGTTCCTTCTTTCTGCATCTCTGTTCCTTCTTTCTGCACCTCTCGCTTCTTTCAGCACCCCTTTTGCCTATTTCAGCACCCCACTTGCCTCTTTCTGCACCTTTGTTCCTTCTTTCTGAAGCTCTCTTGCTTCTTTCTGTACCCCTTGCCTCTTTCCCCACCCCTCTTCCCTCTTTCTTTACCCCTCTTGCCTCTTTCTGCACCTCTGTTGCTTCTTTCTGCACTACTCTTGCTTCTTTCTGCATCTCTTTGCTTCTTTCTGCACCACTCATGCTTCTTTCTGCACCCCTCTTCCCTCTTTCTGCACCCCTCTTGCCTCTTTCTGCACCTCTGTTCCTTCTTTCTGCTCTTCTTTTGTTTCTTTCTGCACCCCTCTTGCCACTTTCTCCACCCTGTTCCCCCTTTTTGCATCTCTGTTGCTTCTTTCTGCACTTCTCTTGCCTTTTCTCCACCCCTCATCCCTCTTTCTGCACCTCTGTTGCTTCTTTCTACACTTCTCTTGCTTCTTTCTGCACCTCTGTCCCTTCTTTCTGCAACCCTTGTGGCTCTTTCTGCACCACTCTTGCCTCTTTCTGCACCTCTGTCCCTTCTTTATTCACTTCTTTTGTTTCTTTCTGCAACTCTCTTGCATCTTTCTCTACCCCTCTTGCTTCTTTCTGCACCCCTCATGCCTCTTTCACACCCCTCTTCCCTCTTTCTGCACCCCTCTTGCCCTTTCTGCACCTCTGTTCCTTCTTTCTGCACTTCTTTTGTTTCTTCTGCACCTCTCTTGTTTCTTTCTCTATCCCTTTTGCCTCTTTCTGCACCCCTCTTCCCTCTTTTTGCACCCTCTTGCCTCTTTCTGCACCTCTGTTGCTTCTTTCTGCACTCCTCTTGCTTCTTTCTACACCTCTCTTGCTTCTTTCTTCACCACTCGTGCTTCTTTCTGCACCCCTCTTGCCTCTTTCTGCACCCCTCTTGCCTCTTTCTGTACCCCTCTTGCCTCTTTCTGCAACTCTGTTCCTTCTTTCTGCACTTCATTTGTTTCTTTCTGCACCCCTCTTGCCTCTTTCTGCACCTCTGTTCCTTCATTCTGCACTTCTTTTGTTTCTTTCTGCACCTCTCGCTTCTATCTGCACCCCTTTGCCTCTTTCTGCACCCCTCTTGCCTCTTTCTGCACTTTTGTTCCTTCTTTCTGCAGCGCTCTTGCTTCTTTCTGCACCCCTTGCCTCTTCCCCACCACTCTTCCCTCTTTCTTCACCCCTGTTGCCTCTTTCTGCACCTCTGTTCCTTCTTTCTGCACTTCTTTTGTTTCTTTCTGCACATCTCTTGCTTCTTTCTGTACCCCTCGTGCCTCTTTCTGCACCCGCTTCCCTCTTTTGCACCCCTCTTGCCTCTTTCTGCACCTCTGTTGCTTCTTTCTGCACTACTCCTGCTTCTTTCTGCATCTCTTTGCTTCTTTCTGCACCACTCATGCTTCTTTCTCCACCCCTCTTCCCTCTTTCTGCACCCCTCTTGCCTCTTTCTGCACCTCTGTTCCTTCTTTCTGCTCTTCTTTTGTTTTTCTGCACCCCTCTTGCCACTTTCTCCACCCCTCATCCCTCTTTCTGCACCTCTGTTGCTTCTTTCTGCACTTCTCTTGCTTCTTTCTGCACCTCTGTCCCTTCTTTCTGCAACCCTTGTGCCTCTTTCTGCATCCCTGTCCCTTCTTCACTTCTTTTGTTTCTTTCTGCAACTCTCTTGCGTCTTTCTGCACCTCTCTTGCTTCTTTCTGCACCCCTTGTGCCTCTATCACACCCCTCTTCCCTCTTTCTGCACCCCTCTTGCCTCTTTCTGTACCTCTGTTCCTTCTTTCTGCACCTCTGTTCCTTCTTTCTGCACCTCTCGCTTCTTTCAGCACCCCTTTTGCCTATTTCAGCACCCCACTTGCCTCTTTCTGCACCTTTGTTCCTTCTTTCTGCAGCTCTCTTGCTTCTTTCTGTACCCTCTTGCCTCTTTCCCCACCCCTCTTCCCTCTTTCTTTACCCCTCTTGCCTCTTTCTGCACCTCTGTTGCTTCTTTCTGCACTACTCTTGCTTCTTTCTGCATCTCTTTGCTTCTTTCTGCACCACTCATGCTTCTTTCTGCACCCCTCTTGCCTCTTTCTGCACCTCTGTTCCTTCTTTCTGCTCTTCTTTTGTTTCTTTCTGCACCCCTCTTGCCACTTTCTCCACCCTGTTCCCCCTTTTGCATCTCTGTTGCTTCTTTCTGCACTTCTCTTGCCTTTTCTCCACCCCTCATCCCTCTTTCTGCACCTCTGTTGCTTCTTTCTACACTTCTCTTGCTTCTTTCTGCACCTCTGTCCCTTCTTTCTGCAACCTTTGTGGCTCTTTCTGCACCACTCTTGCCTCTTTCTGCACCTCTGTCCCTTCTTTATTCACTTCTTTTGTTTCTTTCTGCAACTCTCTTGCGTTTTTCTCTACCCCTCTTGCTTCTTTCTGCACCCCTCATGCCTCTTTCACACCCCTCTTCCCTCTTTCTGCACCCCTCTTGCCTCTTTCTGCACCTCTGTTCCTTCTTTCTTCACTTCTTTTGTTTCTTCTGCACCTCTCTTGTTTCTTTCTCTATCCCTTTTGCCTCTTTCTGCACCCCACTTCCCCCTGTCTGCATCTCTGTTGCTTCTTTATGCACTTCTCTTGCTTCTTTCTGCACCTCTCTTGCTTCTTTCTGCACCCCTCGTGACTCTTTCTGCACCCCTCTTCCCTCTTTCTGCAATCCTCTTGCCTCTATCTGCACTCTGTTGCTTCTTTCTGCACTTCTTTTGTTTCTTTCTGCACCCCTCTTGCCTCTTTCTGCACCTCAGTTCCTTCTTTCTGCACCCCTCTTGCCTCTTTCTGCACCTGTTCCTTCTTTCTGCTCTTCTTTTGTTTCTTTCTGCAGCTCTCTTGCTTCTTTCCACACCCCTTGCCTCTTTCTCCACCCCTCTTCCCTCTTTCTTCACCCCTGTTGCTTCTTTCTGCACCTTTGTTCCTTCTTTCTGCACTTCTATTGTTTCTTGCTGCACATCTCTTGCTTCTTTCTGCACCCCTCGTGCCTCTTTCTGCACCCTCTTCCCTCTTTTTGCACACCCTTTCCTCTTTCTGCACCTCTGTTGCTTCTTTCTGCACTACTCTTTCTTCTTTCTGCACCTTCTTGCTTCTTTCTGCACCATTCGTGCTTCTTTCTGCACCCCTCTACCCTCTTTCTGCACCCCTCTTGCCTCTTTCTGCACCTCTGTTCCTTCTTTCTGTACTTCTTTTGTTTCTTTCTGCACGTCTCTTGCTTCTTTCTGCACCCCTCTTCCCTCTTTTTGCACCTCTCTAGCCTCTTTCTGCACCTCTGTTGCTTCTTTCTGCACTCCTCTTGCTTCTTTCTACACCTCTCTTGCTTCTTTCTGCACCACTCATGCTTCTTTCTGCACCCCACTTCCTTCTTTCTGCACCCCTCTTGCCTCTTTCTGCACATCTGTTCCTTCTTTCTGCACTTCTTTTGTTTCTTTCTGTACCTCTCTTGCTTCTTTCTGCACCCCTCTTGCCATTTTCTCCACCCCTGTTCCCCCTTTTTTCATCTCTGTTGCTTCTTTCTGCACTTCTCTTGCCTCTTTCTCCACCCCTCATCCCTCTTTCTGCATCTCTGTTGCTTCTTTATGCACTTCTCTTGCTTCTTTCTGCACCTCTGCCCCTTCTTTCTGCAACCCTTGTGCCTCTTTCTGCAACCCTCTTCCCTCTTCTGCACCCCTCTTGCCTCTTTCTGCACCTCTGTTCCTTCTTTCTAAACTTATTTTGTTTCTTTCTGCAACTCTCTTGCTTCTTTCTGCATGCCTCTTGCTTCTTTCTGCAACCCTCTTGCCTCTTTCACACCACTCTTCCCTCTTTCTGCTCCCCTCGTGCCTCTTTCTGCACCCCTCGTGCTCCTTTCTGCACCCCTCTTCCCTCTTTTTGCACCCCTCTTACCTCTTTCTGCACCTCTGTTCCTTCTTTCTGCTCTTCTTTTGTTTCTTTCTGCACCTCTCTTGCTTCTTTCTGCACCTCTTTGCTTCTTTCTGCACCACTTGTGCTTCTTTCTGCACCCCTCTTGCCTCTTTCTCCATCCCTCTTCCCTCTTTCTGCACCCCTCTTACCTCTTTCTGCACCACTGTTCCTTCTTTCTGCTCTTCTTTTGTTTCTTTCTGCACCTCTCTTGCTTCTTTCTGCACCCCTCTTGCCACTTTCTCCACCCCTGTTCCCCCTTTTTTGCATCTCTGTTGCTTCTTTCTGCACTTTTCTTGCTTCTTTCTGCACATCTGTCCCTTCTTTCTGCGAACCCTGGTGCCTCTTTCTGTAGCCCTCTTCCCTCTTTCTGCACCCCTCTTGCCTCTTTCTGCACCTCTGTTCCTTCTTTCTGCACTTCTTTTGTTTCTTTCTGCAACTCTCTTGCTTCTTTCTGTACCCCTCTTGCTTCTTTCTGCACCCCTCGTGCCTTTTTCACACCCCTCTTCCCTCTCTCTGCACCCCTCTTACCTCTTTCTGCACCTCTGTTCCTTCTTTCTGCACTTCTTTTGTTTCTTTCTGCACCTCTCTTGTTTCTTTCTGTATCCCTCTTGCCTCTTTATCCACCCCACTTCCCCCTTTCTGCATATCTGTTGCCTCTTTATGCACTTCTCCTACTTCTTTCTGCACCTCTCTTGCTTCTTTCTGCACCCCTCATGCCTCTTTCTGCACCCCTTTTCCCTCTTTCTGCTCCCCTTTTGCCTCTTTCTGTCCCTCTGTTCCTTCTTTCTGCACTTCTTTTGTTTCTTTCTGCAACTCTCTTGCTTCTTTCTGTATCCCTCTTGCCTCTTTCTCCACCCCACTTCCCCCTTTCTGCATCTCTGTTGCTTCTTTATGCACTTCTCTTGCTTGTTCTGTACCTCTCTTGCTTCTTTTTGCACCCCTCGTGCCTCTTTCAGCACCCCTCTTCCCTCTTTCTGCAAACCTCTTGCCTTTTTCTGCACCTCTTGTAGTGTAGTTCCTATTTCCCTAATAGGCTCTGCGCATTGGAATAATATAACCTATAGGCTTGACATAGGACTGAGGTCGGTATGTCCCTATCGAGTATATTAAACGTAATTACTTGTGCCAGCTAGTTCAGAGGCCACTAGAAACTCCTTGAGAACAAGAAGGGAGTAGTTTCTGGCAACCGCATAAACATGACCACTTTGTTTCCCATTAGAATTGGAACACATCTCAGAATCGTGGAAACATTAGATAACAGTTTCACTCAGTCAATCGTGCATGCTTAGTTTCTACAGAGTTACACAGAAAGGAAAGACGGGCTTTTCAATAAAAAGGGTTTTATTGAACAGTCTTGTTTCTCGTGTAAGAGATATGTGCTGTTATGATCACAAGACAGTATGCAAGATAAATAATGTACAGCGTAAGCAGTAGAACTAAATAATACTGCGCTAGCATTATCGTTTAGCATATATTCACGTACATAAATAACATGAGCTAAAAAATGCGAGTACTCATACAATGCGTCTCTAAGCTAGTTCTACCCCAATGTACCTAACCTAGTCTAGGTGTAGGAAAAGGTAAGAAGTAGGTGGAGTATTCTCTAGTATGGTATACTAAGAGTATGTTAAGTCTAGTATGCCAAGAGTCCCTCTAGGTTCTAGTCAGCTCCATACCTTGAGAATGAGAGAGGTGGGAATCTCTTGCTGGATCTGGAACTCTAACACCCCGCGAAGGGAGTTAGAACACTGGAAGCTGGATTCGTCTGCGTGCAGAAATGACAGCGTCTTCTCAGTGCGTCAGGCCGGGATACGGGCTCCTCTGAAGTCGAGGTCTCCTCTAACTTGCTTGGGCAAGGGAAGGTATATTTATACCTGGTAGGTGCTTTGGATTGTTAGCATTGACGTGAAGTCGGACAGAGGAAGACGTCAGGAATGAACCCTTAAGGTATAACGGTTCATACATAATAGATGAGTTCTTGGATAAATCAATAGTCCTGTACTAGGGGAACTCCCGAAGCTTAAGGGATTGGTTTCTAAGAACTCGTTGTGACGTTAGGGTGGACAGATGTCGGTGACCATGCCTGTATTTGGAGTGCACGGTTAATGCCTAAATAATGACTGGGATTCTATGCCTATATAAGGGCAATGCGAATTGTGCCTATATAAGGACATGATTCAGGAAAACCTATATACGGACACCTAGAGCGGAATACAACATTCTGTTCCTTCTTTCTGCATTTCTTTTGTTTCTTTCTGCAACTCTCTTGCTTCTTTCTGCACACCTCTTGCCTCTTTCACCACCCCTCTTCCCCCTTTCTGCATCTCTGTTGCTTCTTTCTGCACTTCTCTTGCCTCTCTCTGCACCCATCTTGCTCTTTCTGCACCTCTGTTGCTTCTTTCTGCACTTCTTTTGTTTCTTTCTACACGTCTCTTGCTTCTTTCTGTATCCCTCTTGCCTCTTTCTCTATCCCGATTCCCCCTTTCTGCATCTCTTTTGCTTCTTTCTGCACTTCTCTTGCTTCTTTCTGCACCCCTCCTGCTTCTTTCTGCACCCCTCTTCCCACTTTCTGCACTCCTCTTGCCTCTTTCTGCACCTCTTTTGCCTCTTTCTGCACTTCTTTTGTTTCTCTCTGCACCTCTCTTGCTTCTTTCTGCACCCCTCTTGCCTCTTTCTTCACCCCTTTTCCCCCTTTTTTCATCTCTGTTGCTTTTTCTATACTTCTCTTGCCTCTTTCTCCACCCCTCATCCGTCTTTCTGCACCTCTCTTGCTTCTTTCTGCACCCCTCATGCCTCTTTCTGCACCCCTCTTCCCTCTTTCTGCACCCCTCTTGCCTCTTGCCGCACCTCTGTTCCTTCTTTCAACACTTCTTTTGTTTCTTTCTGCACCTCTCTTGCTTCTTTCTGCACCCCTCATGACTCTTTCTGCACCCCTCTTGCCTCTTTCTGCACCTCTGTTGCTTCTTTCTGCACTCCTTTGACTTCTTTCTGCCCCTCTCTTGCTTCTTTCTGCACCACTCATGCTTCTTTCTGCACCCTTTTCCCTCTTTCTGCACCCTCTTGCCCTTTCTGCACCTCTGTTCCTTCTTTCTGCACTTCTTTTGTTTCTTTCTGCATCCTCTCGCTTCTTTCTACACCCCTTTTGCCTCTTTCTCGCCCCTCTTGCCTCTTTCTGCACCTCTGTTCCTTCTTTCTGCACTTCTTTTGTTTCTTTCTGCAGCTCTCATGCTTCTTTCTGCACCTCTCTTGCTTCTTTCTTCACCACTCGTGCTACTTTCTGCACCCCTCATCCCTCTTTCTGCACCCATCTTGCCTCTTTCTGCACCTCTGTTCCTTCTTTCTGCACTTCTCTTGTTTCTTTCTGCACCTTTCTTGCTTCTTTCTGCACCCCTCTTGCCACTTTCTCCACCCTGTTCCCCCTTTTTGCATCTCTGTTGCTTCTTTCTGCACTTCTCTTGCCTCTTTCTCCATCCCTCATCCCTCTTTCTGCACCTCTGTTGCTTCTTTCTGCACTTCTCTTGCTTCTTTCTGCACCTCTGTCCCTTCTTTCTGCACTTCTTTTGTTTCTTTCTGCACCTCTCTTGTTTCTTTCTTTATCCCTCTTACGTCTTTCTCCACCCCACTTCCCCTTTCTGCATCTCTGTTGCTTTCTATATGCATTTCTCTTGCTACTTTCTGCATCTCTCCTGTTTCTTTCTGCACCCCTTGTGCCTCTTTTTGCACCCCTCTTTCTGCACTCCACTTGCCTCTTTCTGCACCTCTGTTGCTTCTTTCTGCACTTCTTTTGTTCTTTCGGCACCCCTCTTGCCTTTTTCTGCACTCTGTTCCTTCTTTCTGCACTTCTTTTGTTTTTTTCTGCACCTCTCTTGTTTCTTTCTGCATCCTTTTGCCTCTTTCTGCACCCTCTTGCCTCTTTCTGCACCTCTGTTTCTTCTTTCTGCACTTCTTTTGTTTCTTTCTGTAGCTCTCTTGCTTCTTTCTGCACCCCTTGCCTCTTTCTCCACCCCGCTTCCCTCTTTCTTCACCCCTGTTGCCTCTTTCAGAACCTCTGTTCCTTCTTTCTGCACTTCTTTTGTTTCTTTCTGCACATCTCTTGCTTCTTTCTGCACCCCTAGTGCCTCTTTCTGCACCCCTCTTCCCTCTTTTTGCACCCCTCTTGCCTCTTTCTTCACCTCTGTTGCTTCTTTCTGCACTACTCTTGCTTCTTTCTGCACCTGTTTGCTTCTTTCTGCACCACTCGTGCTTCTATCTGCACCCTTCTTCCCTCTTTCTGCACCCCTCTTGCCTTTTTCTGCACCTCTGTTCCTTCTTTCTTCTCTTCTTTTATTTCTTTCTGCACCTCTCTTGCTTCTTTCTGCACCCCTCTTGCCACTTTCTCTACCCCTGTTCCCCCTTTCTGCATCATTGTTGCTTCTTTATGCAGATTTCTTGCCTCTTTCTCCACCCCTCATACCTCTTTCTGCACCTCTGTTGCTTCTTTCTGCAGTTCTCTTGCTTCTTTCTGCACCTCTGTCTCTTCTTTCTGCAACCCTTGTGCCTCTTTCTGCACCCCTCTTCCCTCTTTCTGCACCTCTCTTGCCTCTTTCTACACCTCTGTTCCTTCTTTCTTCACTTCTTTTGTTTCTTTCTGCACCTCTCTTGCTTCTTTCTGCACCCCTCTTGCCTCTTTCTCCATCCCTCCTCCCCCTTTCTGCATCTCTGTTGCTTCTTTCAGCACTTCTGTAGCCTCTTTCTCCACCCCTCTTGCCTCGTTCTGCACCTCTGTTGCTTCTTTCTGCACTTTTCTTACTTCTTTCTGCACCCCTTGTGCCTCTTTCTGCACCCCTTATGCCTCTTTCTGCACCCCTCTTCATTCTTTCTGCACTCCTCTTGCCTCTTTCTGCACTTCTGTTCCTTCTTTCTGCACTTCTTTTGTTTCTTTCTGCACCTCTCTTGCTTCTCTCTGCTTCCCTCTTGCCTCTTTCTCCACCCTCTTCCCTCTTTCTGCATCTCTGTTACTTCCTCCTGCACTTCTCTTGCCTCTTTCTGCACCCTTCTTGCCTCTTACTGCACCTCTGTTGCTTCTTTCTGCACTTCTCTTGCTTCTTTCTGTACCCCTCATGCCTCTTTCTACACCCCTTTTCCCTCTTTCTGCATCTTTCTTGCCTCTCTATGCACCTCTGTTCCTTCTTTCTGCACTTTTTTGTTTCTTTCTACAGCTCTCTTGCTTCTTTCTACACCCCCTTGCCTCTTTCTCCACCCCTCTTCCCTCTTTCTGCACCCCTTTTGCCTCTTTCTGCACCCCTGTTGCTTCTTTCTGCACCTCTGTTCCTTCTTTCTGCACTTCTTTTGTTTCTTTCTGCACATCTCTTGCTTCTTTCTGCACCCCTCGTGCCTCTTCTGCACCCCTCTTCTCTCTTTTTGCATCTCTGTTCCTTCTTTATGCACTTCTTTTGTTTCTTTCTGCACCCTTCTTCCCTTTTTGTATCCCTCGTGCCTCTTTCTGCACCCCTCTTCCCTCTTTTTGCACCTCTGTTCCTTCTTTCTGCAGTTCTTTTGTTTCTTTCTGCACCCTTCTTGCCTCTTTTTGCATCCCTCTTGCCTCTTTCCGCAGTTCTTTTGTCATTTTCTGCACCTCTCTTGCCTCTTTCTGCACCTCACTTGCCTCTTTCTGCACGTCTCTTGCTTCTTTCTACATCTCTGTTGCTTCCTTCAGCAATTCTCTTGCCTCTTTCTGCACTTCTCTTGCTTGTTTCTGCACCTCTCTTGCGTCTTTCTGCACCTCTGTTGCCTCTTTCTGTACCTCACTTGCGTCTTTCTGCACACCTCTTGCCTCTTTCTGCACCCTTCTTTCCTCTTTCTGCACCTCTCTTGCTTCTTTCTGCACCCTTCTTCCCTTTTTGCATCCCTCTTGCCTCTTTCTGTAGTTCTCTTGTCATTTTCTGCACCTCTCTTGCCTCTTTCTGCACCTCACTTGCCTCTTTCTGCACTTCTCTTGATTCTTTCTACACCTCTGTTGCTTCTTTCAGCAATTCTCTTACCTCTTTCTGCACTTCTCTTGCCTCTTTCTGCACCTCACTTGCTTCTTTCTGCACCCCTCTTGCCTCTTTCTGCACCCCTCTTTCCTCTTTCTGCACCTCTCTTGCCTCTTTCTGCACCCCTGTTCCCTCTTTCTGCACCTTTCCTGCCTGTTTCTGCACCTCTCTTGCCTCTTTCTTTACCTCTGTTGCTTCTTTCTGCACTTCTCTTGCCTCTTTCTGCACCCTTCTGCGCCTCTTTCAGCACCTCTGTTGCTTCTTTCTGCACTTCTCTTCCTTCTTTCTGCACCCCTCCTGCCTGTTTCTGTACCTCTCTTGCCTCTTTGTGCACCTCTCCTACCTCTTTCTGTGCCCCTCTTGCCTCTTTCTGCACCCTCTTCCTCTTCCCTCTTTCTCTATCTCGCTTGCCTCTTTCTGCACCTCTTTTGCTTCTTTCTGCACCTTTCTTGTCTCTTTCTTGCTTCATCCCCCGAGCATCAGTGCACCAGGAGAAGTGTTCGCAGAGTGGTGTAAAAGGGGCGTGGCCTCAGACCACTCTCAGCAATCAAGCTGTGTGGGACTTACTAGAGATAACAGGAGGGCTAGTTGGCCACCAGGGACCCTCAGGAGGCAAGGGGACTTCATCCCCAACCAAGAGCACAACAAGAAGCTCGTTTGCAGAGTGGGGGAGAAAGGGGGCATGGCCTGTGTCCCCTCTCAGCAATCCCACTATCTGGGGCTTACTGAAGGTATCAGGCAGGCTAGTTTGCCCCTAAGGACCCCCAGCAGTGAAGGAGACTTTAATCCGCTTCCCAGAGCGCGCCAGGGAGCGCGTTTGCAGAATGGTGGGCAAAGGGCGTGGCCTTCTATGAGTACTTACAATACTGCTGTGTGGGACTTACTGGAGTTAATAGGAGGGGTAGTTTGCCCCCAAGGACGTCCTTGGGGGCCAACTACCCCTCCTGTTACTTCCAGTAAGTCCCACAAAGTGGTATTGCTAAGAGTTCTTCA
This sequence comes from Calotriton arnoldi, assembly GCA_963921515.1. Lineage (NCBI taxonomy): Eukaryota > Metazoa > Chordata > Amphibia > Caudata > Salamandridae > Calotriton > Calotriton arnoldi. The sequence continues at coordinate 33,999 of CAWUFW010013354.1, read as the reverse complement.
GAGGCCATGCCCCCTTTCTCCTGGCACACTATGGGTTGGGGGATGAAGTCCGCTTTACTCCTGAGGGACTTTTGGGGCTAAGAAGCCCTCCTGGTACCTCCTGTAAGTCCTACGCAGTGGAATTCCTTTGCGCTGGTTGGTGGCGCAGCCCCCTTTCTCCACCACTCTGCAAACACGACTACCAGTTAAAGAAGCATTTGTAATGTAATAGGTCTTGCATTTCCAAGAGTTAGAGCTATTGGCGTTGTAAATGTAAAAGTTTTTAATAATGTTTTTGGAGTGGAGTGGATGTACGTTGTGTGTAGTGGAATTATGTGGTATGTTGTGCAGTGAAATTATGTGGATAGGAAGTATGTGGTATTTAGTGTATAGGAATTATGTAGAGTGGGATTATGTGTTATGGAGAGTAATTATGTGGTATGGTAGTCTGTGTTGTGGAGTGGTAACCTCAGGTTTAGTCTTCCTCGTTTCCATAGAAGCTAAACTATGAACTCACTGAGACAAAAAAAGAAGGAATCACTGAGGAGCACTTCTGGATCTAGTCAGAGGTATGAGCAGGGCCACTGGAATTATGCGACTGTTTGGCTGCACCGACTTTCGCACAATTATACATTTTCCGCAGTAGCCACATAATCCATCATCTGCTGCCTAATCTGCAGATTTGAACAAAAAAGCCTTGTTTCTAGCTCAAACGTTACCAAAAATACAGCGACAAGTGTTACAGCGTGGTGGAAGGTCCTTTGCAAACCTAGAATGGTCACCTGTTACTTATTGCTAAATGTGGGTGATAAATTGGTACTAATGGTGTGCAAGCCTCTCTTGCTTCTTTCTGTACTTCTCTTGCCTCTTTCTGCATTTCTGTTGCTTCTTTCTGCACCTTTCTTTCTTTTTCTGCACTTCTCTTGCCTCTTTCTGCAAATCTCTTCTACTTTCTGCACCTCTTTTTCTTCTTTCTGCACCTCACTTGCTTCTTTGTGTACCCTCTTCCTTCTTTCTGCACCTCTCTTGCCTCTCTGAACCCATCTTCCCTCTTTCTGGACCCCTCCTGCCTCTTTCTGCACGTCTGTTCCTTGTTTCTGCACTTCTTTTGTTTTTTTCTGCACCTCTCTTGCTTCTTTCTGCACCCTCTTGCCTCTTTCTCCACCCCTCTTCCTCCCTTCTGCATCTCTGTTGCTTCTTTCTGCACTTCTCTTGTCTCTTTCTCCACCCCTCTTCCCTCTTTCTGCACCTCTGTTGCTGCTTTCTGCACCTCTCTTGCTTCTTTCTGCACCCCTCGTGCCTCTTTCACAGCTCTCTTCCCGCAACCCTGTTGCCTCTTTCTGCACCTCTGTTCCATCTTTCTGCACTTCTTTTGTTTCTTAATGCACCTCTCACTTCTTTCTGCACCCCTTTTGCCTCATTCTGCACCCCTCTTCCCTCTTTCTGCACCCCTCTTGCCTCTTTCTCCACCTCTGTTCCTTATTTCTGCACTACTTCTGTTTCTTTCTGCAGCTCTCTTGCTTCTTTCTGCACCCCTTGCCTCTTTCTCCATCCATCCACCCTCTTTCTGCATCCCTGTTGCCTCTTTCTGCACCTCTGTTCTTTCTTTCTGCACTTCTTTTGTTTCTTTCTGCATATCTCTTGCTTCTTGCTGCACCCCACATGCCTCTTTCTGCACCCCTCTTCCCTCTTTTTGCACCCCTCTTGCCTCTTTCTGCACCTTTGTTGCTTCTTTCTGTACTCCTTTTGCTTCTTTCTGCACTCCTCATGCCTCTTTCATACCCCTCTTCCCTCTTTGTGCACCCCTCTTGCCTCTTTCTGTACCTCTGTTCCTTCTGCACTTCGTTTGTTTCTTTCTGCACCTCTCGCTTCTTTCTGCACCCCTTTGCCTCTTTCTGTGCCCCTCTTGCCTCTTTCTGCACCTCTGTTCCTTCTTTCTGCAGTTCTTTTGTTTCTTTCTGCAGCTCTCATGCTTCTTTCTGCACCCCTTGCCTCTTTCTCCAACCCTCTTCCCTCTTTCTGCACTCCTGTTGCCCCTTTCTGCACCTCTATTCCTTCTTTTTGCACTTCTTTTGTTTCTTTCTGCACATCTCTTGTTTCTTTCTGCACCCCACGTGCTCTTTCTGCACCCCTCTTCCCTCTTTTTGCACCCCTCTTGCCTCTTTCTGCACCTCTGTTGCTTCTTTCGGCACTCCTCTTGCTTCTTTCTATACCTCTCTTGCTTCTTTCTGCACCACTCGTGCTTCTTTCTGCACCCCTCATCCCTCTTTCTGTACCCCTCTTGCCTCTTTCTGCACCTCTGTTCCTTCTTTCTGCACTTCTTTTGTTTCTTTTGGCACCTCTCTTGCTTCTTTCTGCACCCCTCTTGCCACTTTCTCCATCCCGTTCCCCTTTTTGCATCTCTGTTGCTTCTTTCTGCACTTCTCTTGCCTGTTTCTCCATCCCTCATCCCTCTTTATGCACCTCTGTTGCTTTTTCTGCACTTCTCTTGCTTCTTTCTACACCTCTGTCCCTTCTTTCTGCAACCCTTGTGCCTCTTTCTGCACCCCTCTTCCCTCTTGCCGCACCCCTCCTGCCTCTTTCTGCACCTCTGATCCTTCTTTCTGCACTTCTTTTGTTTCTTTCTGCAACTCTCTTGCTTTTTCTGCACGCCTCTTGCTTCTTTCTGCACCCCTTGTGCCTCTTTCACACCCCGCTTCCCTCTTTCTGCACCCCTCTTGCCTCTTTCTGCACCTCTGTTCCTTCTTTCTGCACTTCTTTTGTTTCTTTCTGCACCTCTCTTGTTTCTTTCTGTATCCCTCTTGCCTCTTTCTCCATCCCACTTACCCCTTTCTGCATCGCTGTTGCTTTTTTACGCATTTCTCTTGCTTCTTCCTGCATCTCTCTAGCTTCTTTCTGCACCCCTTGTGCTTCTTTCTGCTTCCCTTATCCCTCTTTCTGCAGTCCTCTTGCCTCTTTCTGTACCTCTGTTCCTTCTTTTTGCACTTCTTTTGTTTCTTTCTGCACCTCTCGCTTCTTTCTGCACCTCTTTTGCCTCTTTCTGCACCCCTCTTGCCTCTTTCTGCACCTCCGTTCCTTCTTTCTGCACTTCTTTTGTTTCTTTCTGCAGCTCTCATGCTTCTTTCTGTACCCCCTTGCCTCTTTCTCCACCCCTCTTCCCTCTTTCTGCACCCCTGTTGCCCTTTTCTGCACCTCTGTTCCTTCTTTCTGCACTTCTTTTGTTTCTTTTGGCATGTCTCTTGCTTCTTTCTGTACCCCTCGTGCCTCTTTCTGCACTTCTCTTCCCTCTTTTTGCACCCCTCTTGCCTCTTTCTGCACCTCTGTTGCTTCTTTCTGCTCTCCTCTTGCTTCTTTGTACACCTCTCTTGCTTCTTTCTGCACCACTCGTGCTACTTTCTTCACCCCTCATCCCTCTTTCTGCACCCCTCTTGCCTCTTTCTGCACCTCTGTTCTTTCTTTCTACCCTTCTTTTGTTTCTTTCTGCACCTCTCTTGCTTCTTTCTGTACACCTCGTGCCACTTTCTCCACCCTGTTCCCCCTTTTTGCATCTCTGCTTCTTTCTGCACTTCTCTTGCCTCTTTCTCCATCCCTCATCCCTCTTTCTGCACCTCTGATGCTTCTATCTGCACTTCTCTTGTTTCTTTCTGCACCTCTGTCCCTTCTTTCTGCAAACCTTGTGCCTCTTTCCGCACCCCTCTTCCCTCTTTCTGCCCCCCTCTTGCCTCTTTCTGCACCTCTGTTCCTTCTTTCTGCACTTCTTTTGTTTCTTCCTGCAACTCTCTTGCTTCTTTCTGCACACCTCTTGCTTCTTTCTGCACCCCTCGTGCCTCTTTCATACCCCTCTTCCCTCTTTCTGCACCCCTCTTGCCTCTTTCTCCACCTTTGTTCCTTCTTTCTGAACTTCTTTTGTTTCTTTCTGCACCTCTCTTGTTTCTTTCTGTATCCCTCTTGCGTCTTTCTCCACCCCACTTCCCCTAGCTGCATCTCTGTTGCTTTTTTATGCATTTCTCTTGCTTCTTTCTGCATCTCTCCTGCTTCTTTCCGCACCCCTCGTGCCTCTTTCTGCATCCCTTATCCCTCTTTCTGCACTCCTCTTGCCTCTTTCTGCACCTCTGTTCCTTCTTTTGCACTTCTTTTGTTTCTTCCTGCAACTCCCTTGCTTCTTTCTGCACGCCTCTTGCTTCTTTCTGCAACCCTTGTGCCTTTTTCTGCACCCCTCATCCCTCTTTCTGCGCCCCTCTTGCCTCTTTCTGCACCTCTGTTCCTTCTTTCTGCACTTCTTTTGTTTCTTCCTGCAACTCTCTTGCTTCTTTCTGCACACCTCTTGCTTCTTTCTGCACCCCTCATGCCTCTTTCACACCCCTCTTCCCTCTTTCTGTACCCCTCTTGCCTCTTTCTGCACCTCTGTTGCTTCTTTCTGCACTTCTTTTGTTTCTTTCTGCACTCCTCTTGCCTCTTTCTTCACCTCTGTTCCTTCTTTCTGCACTTCTTTTGTTTCTTTCTGCACCTGTCGCTTCTTTCTGCATCCCTTTTGCCTCCTTCTGCGCCCCTCTTGCCTCTTTCTGCACCTCTGTTTCTTCTTTCTGCACTTCTTTTGTTTCTTTCTGCAGCTCTCATGCTTCTTTCTGCACCCCCTTGCCTCTTTCTCCAGCCCTCTTCCCTCTTTCTTCACCCCTGTTGCCTCTTTCTGCACCTCTGTTCCTTCTTTCTGCACTTCTTTTGTTTCTTTCTGCACATCTCTTGCTTCTTTCTGCACCCCTTGTGCCTCTTTCTGCACCCCTCTTCCCTCTTTCTGCACCCTTCTTCCCTCTTTCTGCACCCCTTTCCTCTTTCTCCAGCCCTCTTCCCTCTTTCTTCATCCCTGTTGCTTCTTTCTGCACCTCTGTTCCTTCTTTCTGAACTTCTTTTGTTTCTTTCTGCACCTCTCTTGTTTCTTTCTGTATCCCTCTTGCCTCTTTCTCCACCCCACTTCCCCCTTTCTGCATCTCTGTTGCTTTTTTATGCATTTCTCTTGCTTCTTTCTGCATCTCTCCTGCTTCTTTCCGCACCCCTCGTGCCTCTTTCTGTACCCGTTATCCCTCTTTCTGCACTTTTCTTGCCTCTTTCTGTACCCCTCTTGCCTCTTTCTGCACCTCTGTTGGTTCTGCACTACTCTTGCTTCTTTCTGCACCTCTGTTGCAAATTTCTGTATCCCTCTTGCCTCTTTCTGTACCCCTCTTCCCTCTTTCTGCACCTCCCTTGCCTCTGTCTGCACACCTGTTCCCTCTTTCTGCACCCCTTTTGCCTGTTTCTGCAACTCTCTTGCCTCGTTCTGCAGTTCTCTTGCCTCCTTATGCACCTCACTTGCCTCTTTCTGCACTTCTCTTGTCATTTTCTGCACATCTCTTGCCTCTTTCTGCACCTCACTTGCCTCTTTCTGCACTTCTCTTGATTCTTTCTACACCTCTGTAGCTTCTTTCAGCAATTCTCTTACCTCTTTCTGCACTTCTCTTGCTTGTTTCTGCACCTCTCTTGCATCTTTCTGCACCTCTGTTGCCTCTTTCTGCACCTCACTTGCTTCTTTCTGCACCCCTCTTGCCTCTTTCTGTACCCCTCTTTTCTCTTTCTGCACCTCTCTTGCCTCTTTCTGCACCCTTGTTTCCTCTTTCTGCACCTTTCCTGCCTGTTTCTGCACCTCTCTTGCCTCTTTCTGTACCTCTGTTGCTTCTTTCTGCACTTCTCTTGCCTCTTTCTGCACCCCTCCTGCCTCTTTCTGTACCCCTCTTGCTTCTTTGTGCACCTCTCCTACCTCTTTCTGCACCCCTCTTGCCTCTTTCTGCACCCCTCTTCCTTTTTTCTATACCTCTCTTGCCTCTTTCTGCACCTCTTTTGCTTCTTTCTGCACTTTTCTTGCCTCTTTCTGTACCCCTCTTGCCTCTTTCTGCACCTCTGTTGGTTCTGCACTACTCTTGCTTCTTTCTGCACCTCTGTTGCAAATTTCTTTATCCCTCTTGCCTCTTTCTATACCCCTCTTCCCTCTTTCTGCACCTCCCTTGCCTCTGTCTGCACACCTGTTCTCTCTTTCTGCACCCCTTTTGCCTGTTTCTGCAACTATCTTGCCTCGTTCTGCAGTTCTCTTGCCTCGTTCTGCAGTTCTCTTGCCTCCTTCTGCACCTCACTTGCCTCTTTCTGCACTTCTCTTGCTTCTTTCTGCACCCTTCTTCCCTTTTTCTGCACATCTCTTGTCTCTTTCTGCACCTCTCTTGCCTCTTTCTGCATATCTCTTGGTTCTTTTGGCACTGCTCCTGCCTCTTTCTGCACCCCTCTTGCCTCTTTCTGCACCTCTTTTGCTTCTGCTTCTCTCTCCTCTTTCTGCACCACTCTTGCCTCTTTCTGTACCTCTGTTGCTTCTTTCTGCACTGCTCTTGCTTCTTTCTGCACCTCTCTTGCCTCTTTCTGCACCCCTCTTCCCTCTTTCTGCAATTCTCTTGCCTCTGCCTGTACCTCTGTTCCCTTTTTTGCACCTCTATTGCCTGTTTCTGCAACTCTCTTGCCTATTTCTGCACCTTGTTCCTTCTTTCTGCACTTCTTTTGTTACTTCCTGTACCTCTGTTGCATCTTTCTGCCCTTCTCTTGCCTCTTTCTGCACCCCTCTTGCCTCTTTCTGCACCTCTGTTGCTTGTTTGTTTCTGTACTTCTCTTGCTTCTTTCTGCACCTCTCTTGCTTCTTTCTGCACCCCTGTTCCTTCTTTCTGCACCCTTCTTTCCTCTTTCTGCACCTCTCTTGCCTCTTTCTGCACCCCTGTTCCCTCTTTCTGCACCTCTCTTGTTTTTTTCTGCAATTCTCTTGCTCCTTTCTGTACTTCTCTTGCCTGTTTCTATATTCAAATGGTAAGTGCAAGCTGTCAGGTTTAAAGGTCTGTGTGCTCTCGTGACTGAGGTATATGTCTACTTGCACATGTATTCTCACATGTGTTATGCATCTGAAGATGGTAGCTTTAAAAGCGGGTAGTTTCTCTTATAGGTGGTAAAATCTTGTTACTTCTGCTCTGTCATTCGGTTGCACAGGCAGACATGTCTTATGTATATATGTGTTATAGAGCCCCTTAGATATACTATTGAATACCCATGTGCCCTGTATTGTGAGCAGAAAGAAATGAATACACCTTTTTTACACAAAGTTACAGAGTAGGCTGTTTGAAACACAGGTATTCAAGTGTTTGTATGTTTATTTTCATTTAACATGTCACTAGGTAAAAGCATAGACACGCATGCATACCTTCACAAACTTGGTCAGACTTACAACAGTGATATGCTTAGGATTGCTGTTTTATATTTGGTAGGCCTAACATTCTGAGCAGTCGATTAATAGTGAACCTTCAAGAGAAAAATGAGGTTTAAGACATCTTCGGAGAAGGATTAGTGATTAGGGTACTTTGTATGAGTCTGTTGTAAGGTACAGTCAAAGTAGGCCTCTTTCTGCACCTCTCTTGGTTCTTTCTGCACATCTCTTGCTTCTTTCTTCACCTTTCTTCCTCTTTCTGGACTTCTGTTGCCTCTTCCTGCATTGCGTTTGCTTCTTTCTGCACCTTTCTTCCTCTTTCTGCACCTCTCTTGCCTCTTTCTGCCCTTCTCTTGCTTCTTTCTGCGCCTTTCTTACTCTTTCTGCACATGTCCTACCTATGTAGGCATAGTTAGAAATTAGCATTTAAAAACCTTAGAAATTCACTGAAAAAACCATAGGTTTCAGGGACGGTATAGTTAGATAGCATTTAAAAAAACATAGAAATTCACTGAAAAAACCATAGGTTTCAGGGACGTTATAGTTAGAAATTAGCATTTAAAAAACCATAGCAATTCACTAAAAAACCACAGGTTTCAGGGACATTATAGTTAGTTGGACATTTCACTCATACAAAACCAGAGAAATTCGGCTGTTATAGTTAGTTGAGCTAAGTATAACTCGCACCCCGCAATGCACTGCTGATGACATCACATATTACATCACTCATGACATGGTCAGTGACATCACTGATGATATCACTGATGACATCTCAAATGTCATCACTGATGACATCATCCAGTGACTGTGTGTTTCTGTAAAGTTTAACCGCTTAACCGCGGCGGCAATTCCGCTGCGGTGCGGCAGTTTAGTGGAGTGGGCGGGGCCGCATCGGCCAACGGACGTTCGCAGCACTACAGAGGTAGTGCTCGCGACGGCCATTGGCCGACAGACGCACGCAACGGGTTAAATATGTTATATATATATATATATATAGGCCAAGGTGTATTGAAGAATGAGTGGGTGTTTGACTGTCTGAATGGATGATTTAGTAGATATATATATATATCACCTACTGGAAGTCGCCAGTAGGTAGTTATAGTTAGGACCTAGTTTCCATAGGAAAAGCATTTTTTCTTTTGCCAATATCTTTGGCACCGTTTGACGAATCTTCGCAAAATTTTCAAAACTAATGGGGAGTTCAGGTCAGCTCCTGTCTTGAAAGTTTCAGGGTAATTCATCAAGCGGGGCTGAGAAAAAATTGGTTCCTAAAATGCGTTTTCTCCATGTTAATTTCCAAATGAAACTGTTGACGCAGCTATAGCCCCAACTGTTGAACGGAATTACACCAAATTTTGCAGAAAGGTAGCTCTTGGTCCAGAGTGCACTCTTTTTGTTAAATGGTGTAAATACGTTCCGTAGTTTTTGTGAAAATTAAATATTTACAGATATCTATATATCGACGCGAAGGATCCACAAACCCTCCCGATCTCGAGCCTTGTAATCTGATTGGCTGCCAACAGTTCCAAACAGAAAGTGTTGGCAGCCATCTTGTGACTCGGTTGAACCGAGTCACAAGAAAAAAAGGTGAAAAAATGTGAAAAGGGGGCAGGGTAGAAACACTCTGACCGCCTAGGTCTGCCCAGGGGTCCCACAGGGACCCTGAGGGCCCAAAAAGCATTTAAAAAGAAATTGGAAGGATTCGCATAGGGTCCGCGAATCCCACAGAAAATGTAGAAGAAAAAAAGAAGCACGGTCTCCCATGCTTCGTTTAATTAGGCCCCCATGTTAATAGATGTGGGGGCCCCAGCTGCCCCGGGGACCGACACCTCCCCGGGGCTGTGTTAATAATATGCGGGAGGCCAAGCGGGCTCCCCACAGCCCCGGGGACCGCCACCTCCCTGGGGCTATATTCATGATATGCAGAAGGGCCATGTGGCCCCCGCAGCCACGGGGATCACCACCTCCCCGGGGCTCTATTTAAAAATGAAAGTGTGGGGGGCTTGAGCCCCCCACAGAGCCCTGGGGACCACCACCTCCCTGGGGCTAGTTTTTTTAAATGTAGTGTGGGGGGGTTGAGCCCCCCACAGTGCCCCGGGGACCACCACCTCCCCGGGGCACACTTTACTTAAATGCAGGGGTCTGTTGCGGACCCCCAGAGACCCCACCTCCCGGGGCTTTAAACCTTTTGGGAGCCCTCCTACGCCCTGGGGACCGCCACCCCCCAGGGCCGGCTCCAGTAATGTCCCGGGGTGCCCACCCTCGGGACATTGCAGTTTGCTATGGCATGGCGGGAGCACTGCTCCCACCATGCCATAGGAAGCTTCTGCTTTGCTTCATGGAAGAGAGAGCAGGAAAGCTCCTCTTGCTTCCATGAAGCAAAGCAGAATTGCTTTTGGGCAAAGGGAGCTGCATTTTTGCAGCTCCCTTTGCCCAGAAGCAATGCCGGCTCCCGCAGGAGGCAGGGAGCCGGCAGGGACTGCGGGGGCATTGGGGCTCCCCCCGTGGTCCCCAACCAGAGGCCAAGCCCCGTGGATGGGGTCTCTGGGGCCCAAAATGGCCCAGGTAGGGGGGCCGCACAGGCCCCCTATCCACTTTTAAAACAAAAAAAAAGATTGGTCAAGCCCCGGGGGATGGGGTACCCAGGGCCAAATATCAGCCGTAAGGGGGGAGGGCCAAGCGGCCCCCTCTCCCTTTTTAATTTTTTTTTTTTAAATGGTCAGGCCACGGGGGATGGGGTCCCCAGGGCCGATATTGGGCAATGGAACTGGGAGGCAATCATTTTTTTTTCTGTTGATAGGAGTCGCGACCATATTGCGGCTCTCAGAGCGACTCCCAGTGTAACCTTGCGGTGGATTGGTGGATCCACCTTAAGTAAATAATTAAATAGTATATAATTCAGAAGGTAATGTTGCATTTGTGGAAGGTGCACTTCAACTGAAGTAAAACAACGAACACGTAGATAATCCAAAATACTTCTTCTTTTTATTCAAAGTTGTATAGATAAAACCGGCACACAGCCAACGCGTTTCGTTCCCGTGCCACGGGAACTCGTCAGGGCTAATTCCAAGTGACCAGAATATTCATATTCATATAACATCAACCAATCAAACGAAAAGGTCCTTAATAGTTAAATTTCCAGAGGATTAGTAGTCTCGTAGTTAAAACAATACCATAACCAATTATCCGCAATGGGTGTTGTTCATATGTATGATGGAAATGGGGTGCAGATAAGACCCATCATCAGTATCACGACGGCATTCACGCGGTGCCTATCAGCACACTCAATGTTGACATTGAGTGTGCTGATAAGCACCGCGTGAACAACACCCATTGCGGATAATTGGTTATGGTATTGTTTTAACTACGAGACTACTAATCCTCTGGAAATTTAACTATTAAGGACCTTTTCATTTGATTGGTTGATGTTATATGAATATGAATATTCTGGTCACTTGGAATTAGCCCTGACGAAGTTCCCGTGGCACGAGAGCAGCAACGCGTTGGCTGTGTGCCGGTTTTATCTATACAACTTTGAATAAAAGAAGAAGTATTTTGGATTATCTACGTGTTCGTTGTTTTACTTCAGTTGAAGTGCACCTTCCTTTTGTTGAACTTTGGTATATACTCAGCGTCTCTCAACAGCGGATGCCGGGAGTTGTTGCACTCAATAAGCTAATATACACAATTGGTGGAATAGATGTGCTTGACCTTGGTCAGCTGTTGTATGTGTTTTTGCTTTAATGTTGCATTTGTGAACTTTTTTTATAGAGCTAGTGAGATTGAAGTTAATAATCACATTAAATTTGATAGAGTTAGAAATAATATAAAAAAATAATTATTAAAAGCAAAACTTGAAAAGTGTATTGTGTTGTAGTACATTGAATTTGTGTTTTTGTTTTGCGAATTCGTGACGGGCTTGCGAATCCGGGAAATATTTAAAAAGAGTATGTATGATAAAAAATAAATAGGATTCACTGTTGGGTTATAGGGTGGCTCTAAAAAGAGCTGTTGTTTTCAATATGACTTTGTTGGAGCTACATGTAAGTGCGGATGCACAGCTTAAGGTTGTTGAGAAACACTCTGTTTCCTTCATCTGTGATATGAACTCCATCACTTCTGTAGATGTCATGCATATCAAAACATAGATTGTTGTTATAGATGGAGCTCTTCCTATGGTCTTTGAGATAAGCAGAAACAGCTTTATTGACATTCTTCCTAGCCTTCTCAATCTGTGGACAGAATTGATTTGACCACTTCCATTTCTGTCTTCAGCATATATTAGAGTATACAAAGACAGTTTGAGGGAAAAGCAACACCAATTGTGCAAAGGTATCCTTCATTAGGATTTCCAGCCCTACCCCAGTCAATGTGCCTAAGTCATTGCCACCACAGTGCACATTCATTAGGTCAGGGGTTGGAGATGCAAAAAGGTTTTAACCAAAGGCATCAGTTGGTGCCACTTTAATCCTCTCTGTGCAAACCATTTAATAGCCATATTTTGCAAACCTAGGTCTTTGTCAATACCTCTGCATTCAGCATACCTTTTGCCCCAGAAAACATAGCTGTGCCCTACAATCCATCTGTAAGCATTTTGAAGGGATGTGTGGAAGGAATCAAAAGACGTCTGTAGCTGAGTAAGTCAGTTGGTGGAATAAGAGGTATCTAAACTGTTGGAGATGGTGCTGTTTTTAAAAAAGCAGATAACTGATTGGTTGGTCATAAACATTGTGTACTCAAAAAATAGGGTGCATGTTACTTTCCTGAAGAAACATGTTTCTGATTGGTTATTGAAAAATGTTTGAAAGGTACAGTAGAGAGGATAAGGTAATATTTTGCAAAAGTCAACCACACCTGCTATTTGCATTTGTAAGCTAGTGTGCTGATTTTGAAAATATGGTGAACTTGCGACCTTCTGGTACAGTTTAATGTTGCAGAAAGTGTTACTATGGAAACTAGGATTAAACAGAATGGGAGAAGGGTTGAAACTTAAATGTGCTTTTAAAATATGAAATGCTAACTTATATATAAGTGATATGCTGCTAAAGTAAGTTTTCCCAAATCAGTAGTATGTTTAGAAGTAGTGTGTTGTTAAAAAATAATACTACTATTATTGGAATTTCTTTTTAACTCCCGTAAGGTTCGCGGCTCCATCGCGACGCTACACTGCGGCACCGCGAAGGAGTCGCGACTCCAGCAAATTACAGAACCAGTTTGGGCACTTTTAGAAGAGACTAAGAAAGGGTTAATATGTCTAAGCAATAGAAATTTGTTTTAGAATTTGAAATAATGAAGGCAGCATTTTGATTTGTTACTTACATTTATTTGTGTGCAGAAAGAGAGCGAAAGTTTACCAATACTGGTTTCACCTTGTTGAGAGTGGTGCATTACATTTATTGTGTGAAAAAGAAAATCTTTTATGAGTTTCTCATATTTGATGTTCTGCAACACCATTTGAGAGGTGAGTTACAAATTTATAAGGTGTGTTAGGTATTGTGTTGTAGTGCTTCAGTCTTTGTAGTGATATTTTTAACTTTGAAAAGCATTATTTTTAAAGTTTGCAAATTATTAGAGAAGTGTGATGTTTGAAATATGTTACGAAATGTACGAAAGTGTATTGTAGTTTGTTTTATTGTACTGAAATGAAGATTGAAATAGGTTGTGCATAGTAATATGTATGCTTCCTGAGTCTCTAATGAAAGTAGTACAGAAAACTGATGTTTTATTTATATTGACAGATGTATTAAACTATATCGCAGTCTATATAACTCTATACCCATGTTCCCAGTATTATGAGCAGAAAGGAATACATACACTTTCTTCTACATAAATTTAGAGAGTATATGTTCTGAAATACAGATATTCAAGTATTTATATGTTTCTTTGTATGTATGATGTCACTAGCAAAAGATAGAGACATACGCATGCATACATTCAGAAATATGGTGAGACTTACAACAGTGACATGGGAAGAATTGCTGTTGTAAATTTTGGTATGCCCAACATTCTCAGGAGTTGGTTAAAACTGAAGCTGCAAAAGAAAAGTGAGCTTTAAGACATGTTGGCAGAGGTTTTAGTGATTAGGGTACTTTGTATGAGTCTCTGGAAAGCTATACTTGAAGTACGCCATATAAATGTAGGTGTCTGCTTGAAATGGGAAGTGCAGTCTGTCAAGTTTAAAGGACTGCATGGTCTTGTGACTGAGGTATGTCTCAACTGGTACATGTATTCTCACATGTGTTATGCATCTGAAGATGCTAGACGTGTGAAACACAGGTATAAAACTATTTGTATGTTTCTTTTATGTATGATGCCACAAGCAAAAGGCACAGACACATGTATGCATGCTTTCAGGAACATGGTGAGACTTACAATAGTAACATGGGAGGGATTGCTGTTTTAAATTTGGTAACTGTAACATTCTGAGCAGTCGGTGAAAAATAAAGGTGCAGCAGAAAAGTGAGGTTTAAGACATGTTGGTAGAGGGATTAGTGAATAGGCTATTTTGTATGAGTCTGTGGAAAGGTACACTTGAAGTATGCCGTATAAATTTAGGTGTCTGCCTGAAATGGGAATTGCAGTCTGTCAAATGTAAAAGTCTGGGTGGTCTTGTGACTGAGGTATGTCTGTACTTGTACATGTATTCTCACACGTGTTATGCATCTGAAGATGCTAGACGTGTGAAAGACAGGTATACATGTATTTGTGTGTTTCTTTTATGTATGATGCCACTAGCAAAAGGTACAGACACATGCATGCATGCTTTCAGGAACATGGTGAGACTTACAACAGTAACATGGAAAAGTGAGCTTTAAGACATGTTAGTAGAGGGATTATTGATTAGGGTACTTTGTATGAGTCTCCGGAAAGGTACACTTGAAGTACGCCGTATACATTTAGGTGTCTGCTTGAAATAGGAAGTGTAGTCTATGAAGTTTTAAGGTCTGCACGGTCTTGTGAGTGAAGTACATCTCTACTTGCACATGTATTCTCACATGTGTTATGCATCTGAAGATGCTAGACGTCTAAAACACAGGTATACAACTATTTGTTTGTTTCTTTTATGTATGAGGGCACTAGCAAAAGGCACAGACACATGTATGCATGCTTTCAGGAACATAGTGAGACTTACAACAGTAACATTGCAAGGATTGCTGTTTTAAATTTAGTAGGTCTAATATTCTGAGCAGGCGGTGAAAAATGAAGATGCAGCAGAAAAGTGAGGTTTAAGACATGTTGGTAGAGGGATTAGTGATTAGGCTATTTTGTATGAGTCTGTGGAAAGGTATACTTGAAGTACGCTGTATAAATTTAGGTGCCTGCTTGAAATGGGAAGTGCAGTCTGTCAGGTTAAAAGTGTCGTGTAGTTCCTAGGAATCCCTCAGGACCTGCGCGTTTTGGATGACCTAAACTGAGGGCTTGGTGTCCAAACCGACTCTGGACACCCCCACAGGATATGTCAGCCATTAGACCAGCTAGCTCTACAGTGCCACTCTCACCCCCTGTATTCTACAGTGGTGTAGGTAGTTTCTGGCAACCACTGAACATGACAACCCTGATCCCTTAGGGATCGTGGAAAACAGAACAGTACTTTTCGCTCAGTCACTCATGCTTACTTATTCTCGAAAATACACAGGATGGCAGTTAGGACATTTCAATAAGTATTTATTGCTCAAGCACCAGTCTTGTGTAAAACATGTGCTGCGACAATCAGGAGGCAGAAGCATAGGAAAGATATGGCAAGTACCAATATAGTAAACAGTAGATACATTTCTACCATAGTGCTAATAAAATGAACATAAGCAGTTCAGATAAAAACCGTAGCACTTGCATATTCCTAAAATGCGTGACCTAAAATAATTTGCCTAAATGTACCTAGCCTAGACCTGTACGTGTAGCATGTATATGCATATGTGTGGGTATGTAGCCAAGAAATCCCTAGGGATGAACCAGCCCCCTCACCTGATGGTTGGGAATGAAGGATCCCATCTCTGTCTCGAGGATGACACCCCAAAGGGATGTCAGACCGCTGCGTATCGAGAATTCAGCATGCAGGACCCCTGTGTCAGCTTGGAAAGAATTCTTCTCTAATTTGTAGGGGAGTGAGGGAAGTTTATACTAAGGTGGTCACTCCAGGGTTTGTTCTAGAATCGATATGTTTTTAAAACATCCATGGATGCTTTGAAAACAAGCATGAATGTTTTGAAAACAATCACAGATGTTTTTTTAAACAAATGCGATCATTCACAGCTGGCTGTGGCCAAGGATGAAAAGAAGTGGTGACCCTTATACAGAATAATTCTGCGGTGCCTGGGGACATGTTTATGTACATCAGGTGCAGGGATTATGATAAAGTACCGGGAGCCTGGTGTCGAAGAGACAGGAGCAAGCTAATTTGTAAAAGGTCACCTGTTTAGAATCGTTATTGTCGTTTAATTGGGATAAATGCATGTAATAGGGGTATACATGACAGGACTAGCCTAAAGGACATGACAAAGGTCTGCATGGTCTTGTGACTGAGGTATGTCTCTACTTACACATGTATTCTCACACGTGTTATGCATCTTAAGATGCTACATGTGTGAAACACAGGTATACAACTATTTGTATGTTTCTTTTATCTATGATGACAGTAGCAAAAGTCAGAGAGACATGCATGCAAGCTTTCAGGAACATGGTGAGACTTACAACAGTAACATGGGAAGGATTGCTATTTTAAATTTGGTTGTTCTAACATTCTGAGCAGTTGGTGAAAAATGAAGGTGCAGCAGAAAAGTGAGGTTTAAGACATGTTGGAAGGGATCACTGACAATATCGTCAGTCAAAATATCGAGGTACCAGAATATCGTAGCCAAAATATCGATGGTCAAAATATCGACTTCCTATCTCCCTAAAGGTAAGTACCAAAATATCGAAACCAAAATATCGTTGTTAAAAATATAGTTATACAAAAATATCGATTTTTTTAATGTTTTAAAAATAATATAAAATTACTTAAATTATAAATATAATTAAATAAAACAGTTAGAATTATTTACAAAATGTTAAAATTAATAAATAATAAATGTAATGTAAAAATATTAAACATGCATAATTTGTTTTTATATATATATTAACTTAATAATATTAATAAATAATTATTAAATTTAATTATAAAATGTTAAAAACATAATTTTAATTATACTTACATATATATCTAAATAAACCTGTAATATAAATATAAAAATTAATTTTCTATATAATACATTAAATTATAAAAATAAAAAAATAAAAAATAATATTTCATACAACATTAATTATAACAGTAGGGAAAACATTGCATAGCGTAGTGGATAAAATTACTATTCCCACTCCAACAAGTGTAACAGTAGTGAAACCGTTGGATAGCGGGAAGGTAAAATTACTATTCCCACTCCAGTGAGTGCAACAGTAGGGAAAGTGTTGGATAGCGGGAGGGTAAAAATTACTATTCCCACTCCAACAAGTGTAACAGTAGGGAAAGTGTTGGATAGCGGGTGGGTAAAAATTACTATTCCCACTCCAGCGAGTGCAAAGGTAGGGAAAGTGTTGGATAGCGGGTGGCTAAAATTACTATTCCCACTCCAGAGAGTGCAACAGTAGGGAAAGTGTTGGATAGCGAATGGGAATAATGTACTATTCCCACACCACCAAGTGTAACAGTCGGGAAAGCGTTGGATAGCGGGAGTGTAAAAATTACTATTCCCACTCCAGTGAGTGCAACAGTAGGGAAAGTGTTAGATAGCGGGTGGGTAAAATTACTATTCCCACTCCAGCAAGTGCAACAGTAGGGAAAGTGTTGGATAGCGTGTGGGAATAATTTACTATTCCCACTCCAGTGAGTGCAACAGTAGGGAAAGTGTTGGATAGCGGGAAGGTAAAAATTACTATTCCCACTCCAGTGAGTGCAACAGTAGGGAAAGTGTTGGATAGCGGGAGGGTAAAAATTACTATTCCCACTCCAACGAGTGTAAAAGTAGGGAAAGTGTTGGCTAGCGGGTGGGTAAAATTACTATTCCCACTCCAGCGAGTGCAACAGTAGAGAAAGTGTTGGATAGCGGGTGGGTAAAAATTACTATTCCCACTCCAGAGAGTGAAACAGTAGGGAAAGTGTTGGATAGCGAATGGGAATAATGTACTATTCCCACACCACCAAGTGTAACAGTCGGGAAAGCGTTGGATAGCGGGAGTGTAAAAATTACTATTCCCACTCCAGTGAGTGCAACAGTAGGGAAAGTGTTGGATAGCGTGTGGGAATAATTTACTATTCCCACTCCAGTGAGTGCAACAGTAGGGAAAGTGTTGGATAGTGGGAGGGTAAAAATTGCTATTCCCACTCCAGTGAGTGCAACAGTAGGGAAAGTGTTGGATAGTGGGAGGGTAAAAATTACTATTCCCACTCTAACGAGTGTAACAGTAGGGAAAGTGTTGGCTAGCGGGTGAGTAAAAATTACTATTCCCACTCCACTGAGTGCAACAGTAGGGAAAGTGTTGGATAGCAGGTGGGTAAAAATTACTATTCCCACTCTAACGAGTGTAACAGTAGGGAAAGTGTTGGATAGCGGGTGAGTAAAAATTACTATTCCCACTCCACTGAGTGCAACAGTAGGGAAAGTGTTGGATAGCAGGTGGGTAAAAATTACTATTCCCACTCCAGCGAGTGCAACAGTAGGGAAAGTGTTGGATAGCGGGTGGGAAAATTTACTATTCCCACTCCACCAAGTATAACAGTAGGGAAAGTGTTGGATAGCGTGGGGGATTAATTTAGTATTCCCACTGCTGCAGTATAATTAACATTAATTAACAATTAATTAATTTTAAACAATTTTTTACCTCCCACCATATTCCCCTATAAACATCACCACCAATATTGTAAAAATTAATAAATTAACATAATTAATTATCAATTAATTAATTAACTAATAACAATTAACGATAAAATTAATTTCCACCAAATATAAATTAATTCACACAATTAACACTATAAAATAACGTTAAAAAAATTATATAAAAATATTAAAAATGTTAATAAAAATTAAATTACTTCCCACCCTACCAACAATCAACCCACTCCTAAAAAAAGTACACAATTAACATATTAACAAATTAATTATTAATAATTAATATCAAATTAATAACTAATTATTAACCTTTTTTAACACAATTAACATATTTACCAATAAATTATTAATTATTATTAATACATTTATAATTAATTTATAATTAATTAATTAACTCAATTAACAATATAAATCATTAAATACAAAAATATTAATTTATTAATTTATTAATTAATTAATTTAAATTAAATTACTTCCCACCCTATTCCCCTATAAACCCACGACACGCTACAGAATAAAATTACGCAAAAATTAATTAACATATAATTAATTAATTCAAAAAATTCTTAATTAATATATTATAATTAAATTACTTCCCACCCTATACCCCTATAAACCAACAACCCGCTACAGAACTAAAATATGCAAAAATAATTTAACATAAAATTCATTACTTTTAAAAAATTCAAACATACATTACAAAAACAATATATACTTTTAACACATATACTAACATTTACAACACTAAAAAAAAATTCTATATTTTTAACAGCGATATTATGACTGACAATATTACTAACTTCGATATTATAACAATCGATATTTCTTACCTGCATTTCGATATTCTGTACCACTAAATTTTTGACAGTCGATATTCTGTCCACTCGATATTTAAAACTCGATATTTTGTCATATCGATATTTAAAATTCGATATTTAGACTCTATACCGTTGGAAGAGGGATTAATGATTAGGGTACTTTGTATGAGTCTGTGGAAAGGTACACTTGAAGTGCGCCGTATAAATTTAGGTGTCTGCCTGAAATGGGAATTGCAATCTATCAAGTTTAAAGGTCTACATGGCCTTGTGACTTAGGTATGTCTCTACTTGCACATGTATTCTCACACGTGTTATGCATCTAAAGATGCTAGACGTGTGAAACACAGGTATAGAACTATTTGTATGTTTCTTTTATGTATGATGCAACCAGCAAAAGCCACAGACACATGCATGCATGTTTTCAGGAACATGGTGAGACTTACAACAGAAACATGGGAAGCACTGCTGTTTTAAATTTGGTAAGTCTAACATTCTGAGCAGTTGTTGAAAAATGAAGATGCAGCAGAAAAGTGAGGTTTAAGACATGTTGGCAGAGGGATTTGTAATTAGGGTACTTTGTATGAGTCTCTGGAAAGGTACACTTGAAGTATGCCGTATAAATTTAGGTGTCTGCTTCAAATGAGAATAGCAGTCTGTCAAATTTAAAAGTCTGTGTGCTCTTGTGACTGAGGTATGTCTGTACTTGTACATGTATTCTCACACGTGTTATGCATCTGAAGATGCTAGACGTGTGAAAGACAGGTATACATCTATTTGTATGTATCTTTTATGTATGATGCCACTAGTAAAAGGCATAGACACATGCATGCATGTTTTCAGGAACATGGTGAGACTTACAACAGTAACATTGCAAGGATTGCTGTTTTAAATTTCTGGCATTCTCTTGCCTCTTTCTGCACCTCTGTTGCTTCTTTCTGCACTTCTCTTGCCTCTTTCTGTACCCGTCTTGCCTCTTTCTGCACCTCTGTTGCTTCTTTCTACACTTTTCTTGTTTCTTTCTGCACCTCTCTTGCTTCTTTCTGTACTTCTCTTCCCCCTTTCTGCAGCTTTCTTGCCTATTTCTGCACCTCTCTTGCGTGTTTCTGCACTTCTTGTGTGTCTTTCTGCACTTCTCTTTCTTCTTTCGGCACCTCTCTTGCTTCTTTCTGCACCCCTCTTGCCTCTTTCTGCACCTCTGTTGCTTCTTTCTGCACTTCTCTTGCTACATTCTGTACCCCTCTTGCTTCTTTTGGCACCCATCTTGCCTCTTTCTGCACCCCTCTTCCCTCTTTCTGCACCTCTCTTGCCTCTTTCTGCACCTCTCTTGCCTCTTTATGCACTTCTCTTGCCTCTTTCTGTATCTCTCTTGCTTCTTTCTGCACTTCTCTTTCTTCTTTCGGCACCTCTCTTGCTTCTTTCTGCACCTCTCTTGCCTCTTTCTGCACCCCTCTTCCCTCTTTCTGCACCTCACTTGCCTCTTTCTGCACTTCTTTTGCTGCTTTTTGCAAACTCTTGCCTCTTTCTGCACTTCTCTTGCTTCTTTCTGCATCTCTCTTGCTTCTTTCTGCAACCCTCTTGCCTCTTGCTGTACCCTCTTCCCTCTTTCTGCACCTCTTGTGCCTCTTTCTGCACCCCTCTTATCTCTTTGTGCACCTCTCTCGTGTCTTTCTGCATCTTCCCTTACCTCTTTTGGCACCTCTCTTGCCAATTTCTGTACCTCTCTATCTTCTTTCTGCATGTCTCTTGTTCCTTTCTGCACTTCTCCTACCTTTTTCTGTACCTCTTTGCTTCTATCTGCACATCTCTTGCCTTTTTCGGCACCTCTGTTGCTTCTTTTTGCATTCCTCTTGCCTCTTTCTGCACCGTTCTTCCCTCTTTCTGCACCTCTGTTGTCTTTTTCTGCACCTCTGTTGCTTCTTTCTGCTCTCCTCTTGCCTGTGTCTGCACTCTTCTTTCCTGTTTCTGCTCCTCTGTTGCCTGTTTGTGCAGCTCTGTTGGCTCTTTCTGCACCCCTCTTGCCTCTTTCTGCTCCTCACTTGCCACTTTCTGCACTTCGTTTGCCTCTTTCTGCACTTTTCTTGTCTTATTCTACACTTCTGTTGCTTCTTTCTGTACCTCTCTTGCCTCTTTCTGCACTTCTGTTAGTTCTTTTTGCACATCAGTTTCTTCTTTCTGCACCTCACTTGTCTCTTTCTGTACTCTTCTCTCTTTGTGTACCTCTTTTGCCTCTTTGTTCACTTTTCTTGCCTGTTTCTGTACTCTTCTTGTTGTTTTTGCACCTTTGTTTCTTCTTTCAGTACTTCGTTTGCTTCTTTCTGACTAGTCTTGGTTCTTTGTGTACCCCTCTTGCCTCTTTCTGCATCCCTCTTCCGTATTTGTCCACCTCTCTTGCCTCTTTCTGCTGTTGTCTTGCCTCTTTCTACACCTCTCTTGCCTCTTTCTGCACTTCTTTTGCCTCTTTCTGCACTTCTGCTACCTCTTTTTGTACTTTTCTTGCTTCTTTCTGTACTTCTCTTGCTTCTTTCTGTACCTCTTTTAACTGTTTCTGCACCTCTTTTAGTTCTTTGTACACCTGAGTTGCTTGTTTCTAGAGCTCACTTGCTCCTTTCTGCACTTCTCTTGCTTCTTTCTACACCTCCATTACCTCTTTCTGTACCTCTTTTGCCCTTTTCTGTACCTCTCTTGCTTCTTTCTGTAAGTCTCTTGTCCCTTTTTTCATATCTCTTGCCTTTTTTGCACCTCTGTTGCTTCTTTGTGCACTCCTCTTGCCTCTTTTGTGCCCTTCTTACCTATTTCTGTACCTCTGTTGCCTGTTTCTGCACCTCTCTTACCTCTTTCTGTATCCCTTTTCCCTCTTTCTGTATCCCTTTTCCCTCTTTCTGTACCTCGCTCACCTGTTTCTGCACCTCTCTTGCCAATTTCTGCAAGTCTCTTGCTTCTTTTGCACATCTCTTGTCGCTTTCTGAACCTCTCTTGCCTTTTTCTATACCTCTTTCCCTCTTTCTGCACCTCTTGCATTTTTGTGCAACTCTGTTGCTCCTTTCTGCATTCCTCTTGCCTCTTTCTTCTCCCTTCTTCCCTCTTTTTGTACTTCTGTTGCCTCTTTCTGCATCTCTCTTGCCTCTTTGTGCACTTCTCTTGCATGTTTGCGCACCTCTGTTGCTTCTTTGTGCACCCCTATTGTCTCTTTCTGCACCACTGTTGCCACTTTCTGCACTTCTCACATTTTTCTGGAGCTGTGTTGCTTCTTTGTGCATTTCTTTTCGTTGTTTCTAAACTTTTATTTTTTTCTGTCGCTTTTTACTCTTTCAGCACCTTTTTTCCTCTTTCTGCAGTTCTCTTGCTTGTTTCTACACTTTTGTTTTTTTATTTGTTATAAAGAGAATATCAATGTAATTGTAAGTAATTGCTTAGTGGTTATTATGAATATTGACATGTAATTAATTTAAAATTGTTAATTGATTTAACAAACTATTGAAACTGTTCTTTGTTTTTTAGAAAATTATTTTATTTGGATCACAAATTGAAGATGGCAAGAAAATATGAAAAGAGAAGAGAACAAAGAAAACAGTACTACTTAAAGAAAAGAATGCATTAGAAAAAGAGCAAAATGTTACTCAGGATAAAATCTCTTCTGGTAAGAGCACTAAACAGTTTCTTAAAACAGTTGCAGAGAGATTAAAGAAAGTCAATAATAATGAAAGGAAAAAAAGTTTTACTACAGAGCAGAAGGAAAAGAAGAATTGTAATGATAAAAAAC
The DNA here is from genome assembly GCA_963921515.1 of Calotriton arnoldi. Classification (NCBI taxonomy): domain Eukaryota; kingdom Metazoa; phylum Chordata; class Amphibia; order Caudata; family Salamandridae; genus Calotriton; species Calotriton arnoldi. The sequence goes on along the minus strand of CAWUFW010013354.1, from coordinate 11,322 downwards.
ATTAGTTTTTGGAAAAACAATACATGTTATAAGAAGGCGAAAACTATTTAAAGTGATACGTATAAGAATGTTTAGAAGTAGAGTAATTCAAAATTCATTAAAAGATTTAAAAAGTATAAAAAAGATCAGCAGCGTATACGAAGCAACACATTAAAAGTGTAGTAGATACTGCTTTTGAATTGAAATGAAAATTATTTATATTAGTATTGAAGAAATTGAGAACATTGGATAAAGCAATGGTGTTTATGAAAGAGAAAAGCAAAAGAAAAAGACTTGTTAATAGAAGTAACTATTGTAAAACTTTTACTGGTGAAGGGAATCACAATTCTGGTACTGAGCCTTTCTTTAATGAACAAAGCTATTTTCAATAGAACACATTAGTACATGCAGTTGGTACTAGTGGTTGATGCTATGAGATGAAAGATGGTTGTCCCATTCCAAAAGAAAAAATGGTTGTGAGGAATGTGGAAGAACTAATAGCTGAAGAAGTTCAAGGGAGGCGTACACAAGCTCCTGTATATAAGTGGGATTGTAGCAGTATTTGCAGTATTCAACAGGAATCTAAAGACATTATGAATCTTTTTAACCCCTTCGCTGCTAGGCCTTTTCCCCTCCTGTGCTAAGCCTTTTTTGGCTATTTGGGGTAGTGCGCGCTTAGGCCCCTGTAACTTTTTGACCACATAAGGTATCCATGCCAAATTTGCGTCCTTTTTTTCTAACATCATGGGGATTGTAAAGGTACCCAGGGTTTGTGGATTCCCTGGAGGGGACCCAGAAATTAGTCAAAATACAGCTAAATTTTGGGTTTTTTGGAAAAAGGCAAAAAGGGCTACAGATGAAAGCGTCTTGATCTTTCCCTGCAAATGGCATCAAAAAGGGGTTGTGGGGATGAAATCACCATCTTCCCAGCTTTCAGGGACAAGCAGACTTTTGTCAGAAAACCAACTTTCTTTACACAGTTTTGGCATTTTTCTGGGACATAGCCTATTTTTGCTATTTTTTTGCTTTCAACCTCCTTCCAGTTAATGGTAGAAATGGGTATGAAACCAATAATGGATCCTGGAAAGCCATACATTTATGAAAAGTAGACAACATTCTGAATTCAGCAAGGGGTCATTTGTGTAGATCCTTAAAGTTTTCCTTATAGAAACTAACAGTTAAATAAAGGAAAAATTGAAAATTAGTTGAAAAAAACAGCCATTTGTGTCAACGTTTTCACCTGTAACTTCTTCTAATTATGACAGCTATTTGAAGGCAATATACCGTTATATCCGCTGGACCTTTCTGGTTGTGGGGATATATAGGACTTGTAGGTTCACCAAGAACCCGACGAACCCAGAGCCAATAATTGAGCAACATCTTGCAATGATTTTTTTTAAGTACCGGGTATATAGCAATTATTTTGGGAAAATGTATACATGGAAAAATTGTTATGAAAGACACCTATGTATTTCTGAAATGGGAACAAAATGTAGATTTTAGAAACAGTAGATATTTGCACATTTCCGAAATTGGGAGTACCCATACTAGCATGAGAATTATAGGTCATTTTTCAAAATGACTTATTTTTTACACATTGTCTTTCATTTGGAAGGCAGAAATGCATCGAAAGTCAATAGGTAATAACAGTTGCACTACAATTCTGTGTTACTCTAAGTCTCCCGATAAAAATGGTACCTCACTTGTGTGGGTAGCCCTTGTGCCCACAACAGGAAATGGCTCAAAATGCAACGTGGACGTACCACATTTTCACAATGAAAAATTACCCTTTTTTTGCAAAGTGCCTAGGTGTAGTTTTTGAACCCTAGCTCTGCCGGCACCTAGGGAAACCTAGCAAACCTATACATTTTTGAAAACTAGACACCCAGGGGAATCCAGGATGGGGTGACTTGACTGCCTCCCACCAGGTTCTGTTACCCAGAATCCCTTGCAAACATAAACAATTGTCAAAAAAACACATTTTCCCCACATTTCTGTGGTGGAAAGTTCTGGAATCTGCGTGGATCCACAAATTTCCACCCACCCCGCGTTCCCCAAAGTCTTACGAGAAAAATGGTACCTCACTTGTGTGGGTCGGCCTAGTGCCTGCGACAGGAAACGGCGCAAAACGCAACGTGGTCACACCTCAATTTCGCAGTGAAAAATGACCCTTTTTGGCAAAGTGCCTAGCTGTAGTTTTTGAACCCTAGCTCTGCCGGCACCTAGGGAAACCTAGCAAACCTATACATTTTTGAAAACTAGACACCCAGGGGAATCCAGGATGGGGTGACTTGACTGCCTCCCACCAGGTTCTGTTACCCAGAATCCCTTGCAAACATAACAAATTGTCAAAAAACCACATTTTCCCCACATTTCTGTGGTGGAAAGTTCTGGAATCTGCGTGGATCCACAAATTTCCACCCACCCCGCGTTCCCCAAAGTCTTACGAGAAAAATGGTACCTCACTTGTGTGAGTCGGCCTAGTGCCTGCGACAGGAAACGGCGCAAAACGCAACGCGGTCACACCTCAATTTCGCAGTGAAAAATGACCCTTTTTTGGCAAAGTGCCTAGCTGTAGTTTTTGAACCCTAGCTCTGCCGGCACCTAGGGAAACTTAGCAAACCTATACATTTTTGAAAACTAGACACCCAGGGGAATCCAGGATGGGGTGACTTGACTGCCTCCCACCAGGTTCTGTTACCCAGAATCCCTTGCAAACATAAACAATTGTCAAAAAACCACATTTTCCCCACATTTCTGTGGTGGAAAGTTCTGGAATCTGCGTGGATCCACAAATTTCCACCCACCCCGCGTTCCCCAAAGTCTTACGAGAAAAATGGTACCTCACTTGTGTGGGTCGGCCTAGTGCCTGCGACAGGAAACGGCGCAAAACGCAACGCGGTCACACCTCAATTTCGCAGTGAAAAATGACCCTTTTTTGGCAAAGTGCCTAGCTGTAGTTTTTGAACCCTACCTCTGCCGGCACCTAGGGAAACCTAGCAAACCTATACATTTTTGAAAACTAGACACCCAGGGGAATCCAGGATGGGGTGACTTGACTGCCTCCCACCAGGTTCTGTTACCCAGAATCCCTTGCAAACATAAAAATTGTCAAAAAAACACATTTTCCCCACATTTCTGTGGTGGAAAGTTCTGGAATCTGCGTGGATCCACAAATTTCCACCCACCCCGCGTTCCCCAAAGTCTTACGAGAAAAATGGTACCTCACTTGTGTGGGTCGGCCTAGTGCCTGCGACAGGAAACGGCGCAAAACGCAACGTGGTCACACCTCAATTTCGCAGTGAAAAATGACCCTTTTTTGGCAAAGTGCCTAGCTGTAGTTTTTGAGCCCTAGCTCTGCCGGCACCTAGGGAAACCTAGCAAACCTATACATTTTTGAAAACTAGACACCCAGGGGAATCCAGGATGGGGTGAGTTGACTGCCTCCCACCAGGTTCTGTTACCCAGAATCCCTTGCAAACATAAAAAATTGTCCAAAAACCACATTTTCCCCACATTTCTGTGGTGGAAAGTTCTGGAATCTGCGTGGATCCACAAATTTCCACCCACCCCGCGTTCCCCAAAGTCTTACGAGAAAAATGGTACCTCACTTGTGTGGGTCGGCCTAGTGCCTGCGACAGGAAACGGCGCAAAACGCAACGCGGTCACACCTCAATTTCGCAGTGAAAAATGACCCTTTTTTGGCAAAGTGCCTAGCTGTAGTTTTTGAACCCTACCTCTGCCGGCACCTAGGGAAACCCAGCAAACCTATACATTTTTGAAAACTAGACACCCAGGGGAATCCAGGATGGGGTGACTTGACTGCCTCCCACCAGGTTCTGTTACCCAGAATCCCTTGCAAACATAAAAAGTTGTCAAAAAAACACATTTTCCCCACATTTCTGTGGTGGAAAGTTCTGGAATCTGCGTGGATCCACAAATTTCAACCCACCCCGCGTCCCCCAAAGTCTTACGAGAAAAATGGTACCTCACTTGTGTGGGTCGGCCTAGTGCCTACGACAGGAAACGGCGCAAAACGCAATGTGGTCACACCTCAATTTCGCAGTGAAAAATGACCCTTTTTTGGCAAAGTGCCTAGCTGTAGTTTTTGAACCCTAGCTCTGCCGGCACCTAGGGAAACCTAGCAAACCTATACATTTTTGAAAACTAGACACCCAGGGGAATCCAGGATGGGGTGACTTGACTGCCTCCCACCAGGTTCTGTTACCCAGAATCCCTTGCAAACATAAAGAATTGTCCAAAAACCACATTTTCCCCACATTTCTGTGGTGGAAAGTTCTGGAATCTGCGTGGATCCACAAATTTCCACCCACCCCGCGTTCCCCAAAGTCTTACGAGAAAAATGGTACCTCACTTGTGTGGGTCGGCCTAGTGCCTGCGACAGGAAACGGCGCAAAACGCAACATGGTCACACCTCAATTTTGCAATGAAAAATGACCCTTTTTGGCAAAGTGCCTAGCTGTAGTTTTTGAACCCTAGCTCTGCCGGCACCTAGGGAAACCTAGCAAACCTATACATTTTTGAAAACTAGACACCCAGGGGAATCCAGGATGGGGTGACTTGACTGCCTCCCACCAGGTTCTGTTACCCAGAATCCCTTGCAAACATTAAAAATTGTCCAAAAAAACAAATTTTCCCCACATTTCTGTGGTGGAAAGTTCTGGAATCTGCGTGGATCCACAAATTTCCACCCACCCCGCGTTCCCCAAAGTCGTACGAGAAAAATGGTACCTCACTTGTGTGGGTCGGCCTAGTGCCTGCGACAGGAAACGGCGCAAAACGCAACGTGGTCACACCTCAATTTCGCAGTGAAAAATGACCCTTTTTTGGCAAAGTGCCTTGCTGTAGTTTTTGAACCCTACCTCTGCCGGCACCTAGGGAAACCTAGCAAACCTATACATTTTTGAAAACTAGACACCCAGGGGAATCCAGTATGGGGTGACTTGACTGCCTCCCACCAGGTTCTGTTACCCAGAATCCCTTGCAAACATAAAAAATTGTCCAAAAAACACATTTTCCACACATTTCTGTGGTGGAAAGTTCTGGAATCTGCGTGGATCCACAAATTTCCACCCACCCCGCGTTCCCCAAAGTCTTACAAGAAAAATGGTACCTCACTTGTGTGGGTCGGCCTAGTGCCTGCGACAGGAAACGGCACAAAACGCAACGCGGTCACACCTCAATTTCGCAGTGAAAAATGACCCTTTTTTGGCAAAGTGCCTAGCTGTAGTTTTTGAACCCTACCTCTGCCGGCACCTAGGGAAACCTAGCAAACCTATACATTTTTGAAAACTAGACACCCAGGGGAATCCAGGATGGGGTGACTTGACTGCCTCCCACCAGGTTCTGTTACCAAGAATCCCTTGCAAACATAAAAAATTGTCAAAAAAAACACATTTTCCCCATATTTCTGTGGTGGAAAGTTCTGGAATCTGCGTGGATCCACAAATTTCCACCCACCCCGCGTTCCCCAAAGTCTTACGAGAAAAATGGTACCTCACTTGTGTGGGTCGGCCTAGTGCCTGCGACAGGAAACGGCGCAAAACGCAACGTGGTCACACCTCAATTTCGCAGTGAAAAATGACCCTTTTTTGGCAAAGTGCCTAGCTGTAGTTTTTGAACCCTACCTCTGCCGGCACCTAGGGAAACCTAGCAAACCTATACATTTTTGAAAACTAGACACCCAGGGGAATCCAGGATGGGGTGACTTGACTGCCTCCCACCAGGTTCTGTTACCCAGAATCCCTTGCAAACATAAAAAATTGTCCAAAAAAACAAATTTTCCACACATTTCTGTGGTGGAAAGTTCTGGAATCTGCGTGGATCCACAAATTTCCACCCACCCCGCGTTCCCCAAAGTCTTACGAGAAAAATGGTACCTCACTTGTGTGGGTCGGCCTAGTGCCTGCGACAGGAAACGGCGCAAAACGCAACGCGGTCACACCTCAATTTCGCAGTGAAAAATGACCCTTTTTTGGCAAAGTGCCTAGCTGTAGTTTTTGAACCCTAGCTCTGCCGGCACCTAGGGAAACCTAGCAAACCTATACATTTTTGAAAACTAGACACCAGGGGGAATCCAGGATGGGGTGACTTGACTGCCTCCCACCAGGTTCTGTTACCCAGAATCCCTTGCAAACATAAAAATTGTCCAAAAAACAAATTTTCCACACATTTCTGTGGTGGAAAGTTCTGGAATCTGCGTGGATCCACAAATTTCCACCCACCCCGCGTTCCCCAAAGTTTTACGAGAAAAATGGTACCTCACTTGTGTGGGTCGGCCTAGTGCCTGTGACAGGAAACGGCGCAAAACGCAACGCGGTCACACCTCAATTTCGCAGTGAAAAATGACCCTTTTTTGGCAAAGTGCCTAGCTGTAGTTTTTGAACCCTACCTCTGCCGGCACCTAGGGAAACCTAGCAAACACACACATTTCTGAAAAGTAGACACCCGGGGCTTCCAGGAGGTATGGCTTGCGTGGATCCCCAACGTTTCCTTACCCAGAATCCCTGCAAACCTCAATTTTAGCTGAAAAATCACTTTTTCACACATTTGTGTGTGGGAAAGTGTGGCATCACTGGCCTCACACAAATTACCTACCACCCAGCGTTCCCCAGGTCTCCCGATAAAAATGGTGCCTCACTTGTGTGGGAGGCCCAAGTACCACGACAGGCAAGGGCCCACAACGTAGTGAGGCGACCTCAAAATTGCCTATCTCAAAACCACCTGGTTTTGCAAGGGGTCACCTGGGTTTTGGCCCCGTGCTCGGCGGCCATCTAGGAAACCTACCAAACCCACACATTTCTGAAAAGTAGACACCCGGGGCTTCCAGGGAGGTATGGCTTGCGTGGATCCCCAACGTTTCCTTACCCAGAATCCCTTGCAAACCTCAATTTTAGCTGAAAAAATCACTTTTTCACACATTTGTGTGTGGAAAGTGTGGCATCACTGGCCTCACACAAATTTCCTACCACCCAGCGTTCCCCAGGTCTCCCGATAAAATGGTGCCTCACTTGTGTGGGAGGCCCAAGTACCGCGACAGGCAAGGCCCACAACGTAGTGAGGCGACCTCAAAATTGCCTATCTCAAAACCACCTGGTTTTGCAAGGAGTCACCTGGGGTTTTGGTCCGTGCTCGGCGGCCATCTAGGGAAACCTACCAAACCCACACATTTCTGAAAAGTAGACACCCGGGGCTTCCAGGGAGGTATGGCTTGCGTGGATCCCCAACGTTTCCTACCCAGAATCCCTTGCAAACCTCAATTTTAGCTGAAAAATCACTTTTTCACACATTTGTGTGTGGGAAAGTGTGGCATCACTGGCCTCACACAAATTTCCTACCACCCAGCGTTCTCCCAGGTCTCCCGATAAAAATGGTGCCTCACTTGTGTGGGAGGCCCAAGTACCAGCGACAGGCAGGGCTCACAACGTAGTGAGGCGACCTCAAAATGGCCTTTCACAAAACCACCTGGTTTTGCAAGGGGGTCACCTGGGTTTTTGGCCCTGTGCTCGGCGGCCATCTAGGAAACCTACCAAACCCACACATTTCTGAAAAGTAGACACCCGGGGGCTTCCAGGAGGTATGGCTTGCGTGGATCCCCCAACGTTTCCTACCCAGAATCCCTTGCAAACCTCAATTTTAGCTGAAAAAATCACTTTTTCACACATTTGTGTGTGGGAAAGTGTGGCATCACTGGCCTCACACAAATTTCCTACCACCCAGCGTTCCCCAGGTCTCCGGATAAAAATGGTGCCTCACTTGTGTGGGAGGCCCAAGTACCAGCGACAGGCAAGGACACAAAACGTTTTGAGGCAACATCAACATTGCCTATCAAAAAATGTTTTGGGCCCTTGCCTGTCGCGGGTACTTGGGCCTCCCACACAAGTGAGGCACCATTTTTATCGGGAGACCTGGGGAACGCTGGGTGGTAGGAAATTTGTGTGAGGCCAGTGATGCCACACTTTCCCACACAAAAATGTGTGAAAAAGTGATTCTTTCAGCTAAAAGTGAGGTTTGCAGGGGTTTCTGGGTAAGGAAACGTTGGGGGATCCACGCAAGCCATACCTCCCTGGAAGCCCCCGGGTGTCTACTTTTCAGAAATGTGTGGGTTTGGTAGGTTTCCCTAGATGGCCACCGAGCACAGGGCCAAAACCCAGGTGACTCCCTTGCAAAACCAGGTGGTTTTGTGAAAGGCCATTTTGAGGTCGCCTCACTACGTTAGGGCCCTGCCTGTCGCGGTACTTGGGCCTCCCACACAAGTGAGGCACTATTTTTATCGGGAGACCTGGGGGAACGCTGGGTGGTAGGAAATTTGTGTGAGGCCAGTGATGCCACACTTTCCCACACAAAAATGTGTGAAAAAGTGATTTTTTCAGCTAAAAGTGAGGTTTGCAGGGGATTCTGGAAGGAAACGTTGGGGGATCCACGCAAGCCATACCTCCCTGGAAGCCCCGGGTGTCTACTTTTCAGAAATGTGTGGGTTTGGTAGGTTTCCTAGATGGCAGCCGAGCACAGAGCCAAAAACCCAGGTGACTCCCCTTGCAAAACCAGGTGGTTTTGTGAAAGGCCATTTTGAGGTCGCCTCACTACGTTGTGGGCCCTTGCCTGACGCGGGTACTTGGGCCTCCCACACAAGTGAGGCACCATTTTTATCGGGAGACCTGGGGAACGCTGGGTGGTAGGACATTTGTGTGAGGCCAGTGATGCCACACTTTCCCACACAAAATGTGTGAAAAAGTGATTTTTTCAGCTAAAAGTGAGGTTTGCAGGGGATTCTGGGTAGGAAACGTTGGGGGATCCACGCAAGCCATACCTCCCTGGAAGCCCCCGGGTGTCTACTTTTCAGAAATGTGTGGGTTTGGTAGGTTTCCCTAGATGGCCGCCGAGCACAGGGCCAAAACCCAGGTGACCCCTTGCAAAACCAGGTGGTTTTGTGAAAGGCCATTTTGAGGTCGCCTCACTACGTTGTGGGCCCTTGCCTGTCGCGGGTACTTGGGCCTCCCACACAAGTGAGGCACCATTTTTATCGGGAGACCTGGGGAACGCTGGGTGGTAGGAAATTTGTGTGAGGCCAGTGATGCCACACTTTCCCACACAAAAATGTGTGAAAAAGTGATTTTTCAGCTAAAAGTGAGGTTTGCAGGGGATTCTGGGTAAGGAAACGTTGGGGGATCCACGCAAGCCATACCTCCCTGAAGCCCCCGGGTCTCTACTTTTCAGAAATGTGTGGGTTTGGTAGGTTTCCCTAGATGGCCGCCGAGCACAGGGCCAAAAACCCAGGTGACTCCCCTTGCAAAACCAGGTGGTTTTGTGAAAGGCCATTTTGAGGTCGCCTCACTACGTTGTGGGCCCTTGCCTGTCGCGGGTACTTGGGCCTCCCACACAAGTGAGGCACCATTTTTATCGGGAGACCTGGGGGAACGCTGGGTGGTAGGAAATTTGTGTGAGGCCAGTGATGCCACACTTTCCCACACAAAAATGTGTGAAAAAAGTGATTTTTTCAGCTAAAAGTGAGGTTTGCAGGGGATTCTGGGTAAGGAAACTTTGGGGGATCCACGCAAGCCATACCTCCCTGGAAGCCCCGGGTGTCTACTTTTCAGAAATGTGTGGGTTTGGTAGGTTTCCCTATGTGGCCGCCGAGCCCCGGGCCAAAACCCAGGTGACCCCCCTTGCAAAACCAGGTCATAATGAGATAATGTGTTGTTTATTTCTGCAGCGTGAAAATTTTGGCACAATATTGCAAGGAAAATGTGACAGACATTTTGAGGTTTGCAGGACATTGTGGGTACCATAACTTGTTGGGATCCACAAGAGAGATATCACCATGTACTCCCATGGGTGTTTCGTTTACGACAATATCTACAGTTGGTAGGTTATTCTTAGACGGAATGTACACCTTGGCAGACAGACTAAAAAGACAAAGATTACTGCACAGCCATCTATTCCTCAAGCACACACACACATACTGGTTGGATTTGGCACGAGGGCAAGTGATGGTTCAGTATATACAATTTTATTAACAAGAGATTTCACAAAAATGAAATGCACTGTCAATAATTGAAAGGACAAAAACGGAACCAGTGACTCGCAGCTCGTGAGCTGTAAAGCCACGTCAAGGCCCCAACCGCTTTACAGGCCATTCACACACCTTTCATACGTGATACACACAAGACCATTCACACCCCCAGGCACGAAACAAACACATTACAACATTCACAAAAAGGGACAAGGTACACCCTGCTTGAGAAAGACAAAAAAAAAATATTACTGCACAGCCATCTAATCCTCAAGCACACACACACATACTGGTTGGATTTGGCACGAGGGTGAGTGATGGTTCAGTATATACAATTGTATTAACAAGTGATTTCACAAAAATGAAATGCACTGTTAATAATTGAAAGGACGAGAAACTGAACCATTGACTCACAGCTCGTGAGCTGTAAAGCCACGACAAGGCACCAACCTCTTTACAGGCCATTCATACACCTTTCATACGTGTGACAAATACAAAACCATTCACACCACCAGCCGCGGGCCCATCACATTACAACACTCACACCAGCAGACAGCGCCATTCAAGTGCCCATCACTTTCACACGCCCACATTCCTAACACAGCAACCACACAAGCTGATGGATTGCGTGGAGTGTCGCTCGGCTAGCAGTGTGTGTAGTGACCAGCAGCAAGTCACTACTCACACACTGCCATCCGAGCGCCAGTCCACGCACACCGCCAGCCAAGCGCCACTCCACGCACACCGCCAGCCAAGCGCCACTCCACGCACACCGCCAGCCTAGCGCCACTCCACGCACACCGCCAGCCTAGCGCCACTCCACGCACACCGCCAGCCTAGCGCCACTCCACGCACACCGCCAGCCTAGCGCCACTCCACGCACACCGCCAGCCAAGAGCCACTCCCCGCACACCGCCAGCCAAGCACCACTCCACGCACACCGCCAGCCAAGCACCAGCAAACACACACCACCATCACATTTAGGATTTTTTTATACAAAAAAGAAAACACAAACAAATTGCAAATAGATACAAATCTACTAACACAAAATCAGAAACATTGCACTAATGCCAACCTTGAAACAGAACAACAATTCTTAAACATTACAGACCAGGCAGTTCACTTTACCACTCATGGTTGCTCCCAATAATTCTTTTGCTTGTGGTATGCTCTATAACAAGCAGGCACACACAGCCCAGGGTTAGAAGGACACTCAGGGCAGTACATACGAGTCTCCTTCCGCGTACCTCTTCGCCAACAGACTCTACATCTCCTAGTGGGAAAGTCTTTTGAGAGTGTAGGAGGAATGT